>JAMAKP010000017.1:0-209525 GCA_023628455.1 Chaetomiaceae sp. B2702 | reverse complement strand
CCCCCTTCCCCGCGGGGGCCGGCGCCCCCCCCCCAGAAAGGCAGGGCGAGTAAGGGTATAAGCCTAGCTAAAGGTTTTTTAGCCATACGGACTAGCCGTACGGACCAACAACACTAGACTAGCCACACCGACCACCTGCACAAGCCCTACTAGCTATATAGCAAGCTACAACCATACCCTAAACGACCTACCCTATACCACCCCACGCAGCTTACCCTATGCCGCCCTAGGCAACCTACCTAACGCCGCCCTAGATAACCTACCCTATACCACCCCGGACGACCTACCCTATACCGCCAATGGAGGCATTTAGGGGCATCCTTAGTAGCCTAGTAGCCCTAGTACTAATAGAGCAATAGGGTATAGCCTAAGGACTTACCAAGGAGATATAGGGCCTTTTCTAGGCCCAAGGAAGAAAGGACTATATAATAGGAAGCTTAGAAATAGTTATAGTAGTATACCTATAGAAGGTAGTTATAGAGGCTATCTAGGTTATAGTAGGCCTAGCCTAGAGTCTAACCTAGGGTAGGTCGTGGGCTATAGTAGCTATAGGGGCAAATAACGGCCCTAGCTTAGTTTAATAGAGCTACCTAATAAAAGCTATCCCTTAGAGAATTAGTAGGGAGACTCTTATTAGGGGAGCTAATATACTAGCGAAACTAGCTAAACGAACCCCTATCAAGACTATATAGGCTATTATAGCCTAGAAACAACCTAATAAGAATATAATAGTTACCTTTAATAACTAAGCTACTAAGGAGTAGTATATATATAATAACTAGTAGATATAATAGACCTTTAGGGAATAGACTAAGGATGCCTTTATAACCTTTATAGTCCTTATAAAGGGCTTAAGGAAGGTAGATCTATAGGAGGTTATAGAGAAAGCCTTTAAGGCTAAAATTAGGCCTCTAGATAGTTAATAAAGTTAAATTCTAGCTTCTAACTAGCCTAAGGCTTAATAGAGCTACTATTCTAGTTACCCTAGAAAGCTAGGAAGAGGCCGAGAAGGCCTATAAATAGGGGGTAGTTTAGAGAGCCTAGATACTAGACTATAAGCTATATTGGGCTATACTAGAGCTAAGGTAGAACTGTAAATACTAGAAATAGGGCTATATATAAAGGTATTACTAGAGGGAGGCCCTCTATAGAAGGTATAGTATAGGGATCTATAGGGAGGGCGAGAAGGCTAGGGAGGCCCTCTACCTAGCCCTATAGGACTAAGTGCCCTATAAATGCCCCTAATATAGAGGAGGCTATATTACCTAGGCTAAGGAATACTAGGGTAGGGCTAGGGCTAAAGATAAAGCTAGAGAGGCCTACTAGTATTAACTAAGAGTATTTAGACTAGTACTAACCTTAGGCGCCCTAGCTATAGTACCAGGCTAAATAGGGCCTATCTTTATTTTTATAAGGGTTTAATAATAGGAAGATAAAGAGGGGTTTTAGAGGGGAGGGGCTAAAAGGCTTTAGTTAGCTAGAGGTCGACCCCTATATCTAGTAATAGCTAGTAGAGACCTATTATAGAGCCGGATTAGCCTAGGCCCTAAAGGGACTATATCTAGAGCTAGCTAGATAGGCTAAATAGCCTAGCCTATATAGCCTACCCCCCTTACCTAATAGGCTAAACTAGCCTAGCTAGAGGATATAATAATAGTAGGAGATAAACTTTAAGATCTTATTATAGAATATTAAAGGTAATAAATAGGTGCTAGAGGCCCTATTAAAGGAGGCCTAGTATAATCTTCTAGCAATCTAGGAACCCTAGATAAATAAATAAATAAAATTAACTTACTATCCTAGAGGCCTAAAATACTATCTAGTCTATTATAGGGAAGGCTAGGTAGCTATATTTATTAGCTAAAGGTTATTTAAAGTAAGGTAATAGAAGTATAAGGCTACTTATAGGTTCTAGTTCCTAGGGGTAGGAAATAGTAGGCTAGAACTCTAGTCTATCTATAACCCTCTAGAAGATAAGACTCTCCTTTAAAGCCTTCTAGCCTAGTAAGCTCTAATATACCTAATAGTACTAGCTAGGGACTTTAACCTCTACTATCTATAGTAAGATTAGTATAGTAGATACTAGAGGAAAGTAGAGGTACTACTAGAACTAGTAATATAATAGGACCTTAATCTTTAAACCCTAGCTAATATTATAACTAGGGCCCTATAGGGTAATTAACAAGACTATATATCTACTATCGACTACTTTTATATAATAATAGGCTTATTAATAACCTACTATAGCCTAGAATATAAAGGGAAATTAGACTACTATCTATAGGTCCTTAAAGTCTATAGTAGTAGACCCCCCCTATAGCCCCCTAGCTAGAGGGCTAGAACTAGAAGATAATAGATAAAAAGAGGGTAGAGGCTGAAGCTACCCTTATATTATAAAGGATAGGCCTAGGGGACTAGAACCTATAGAGGCTTAGGGCCTAGATTAAGAAAAAGGGGGGCCTAGAAAGGGCCTTTAACTATCTAATTAAGGTACTTTAGGGGGTAGCTAGGGTAGTTACCCTCTAAAAGAAGGTAAATAGGTAGAAGGGGCCCCTCTAATAGTTAATAGAGGTCTAGGAAGCCTAGAAGGAGGCTAGAAAGGCTAAAAGGAGATATAGAGTAGCCCTATTAAAGTAAAATAAAAAAAGGTTAAATAAGGGCTAATAGGCCTTTATAGCTACTATTAATAAAAAGAAGACTAAGGCTTAAACGATAATACTATAGAAGGCTACCTATTATATAGAGCTACTCTAGACCCTTAAGAGGTAGGCCCGTTATAGAAGCTTTACCCCCCTAGGCCTCCCAAAGCTACTAGCCCTTATAGGGCTACTAGAAGGCCCTAACCTCTCTACCTATTAAAAGAAGGCTAGAATACTAGTAAAAAGGTTCTTTCTAAACCTAGTAACTAACCTTAATAATATATAAAACCTAGACCTACTAGAATAATAGGAATAGGGCTTTAATATAAAGATAAAGGTTATAATAGAGGATATAAAGGTAACTCTAGCCTAGATAGCTCTCTAGAAAGCTCTAGATAAAGACTACCTACCTTCTAGCCTACTAAAAGCCTATAGCTAACTACTATTTAAAGTATTTATAGTATTTATAGAGGCTTACCTCTAGCTAGGATAGTTCCTAGGAAGGTTTAAGAGGGCTAAAATAGTAGTCCTATAGAAACTAGGGAAAACCCCTAAAACCTACTAGACCCTAGGATGCTATAGGCCTATAGCCCTCCTATCTATAGTAAGGAAGGTTATAGAGGTACTAGTATTAAGGAGGAATATTAAGGCTATAGAGGAATATAGCCTATTACTAAGTAAGTAGATAGATAATAGAGAAAACTAATTAACCAAACTAGCTATATAGCTAATAGTAGCCTAAGTCTAGAAGGCCTAGAGATATAGGGCAACTACTAGCCTCCTATAATTAGATATCTTAGGAATATTTAATATAGTTAACTATACCTAGCTACTAGCTACCTTATAGAAAGAGGGCCTCCTAAAATAGATAATAAGCTAGATAAAAGTCTAGTTATCTAAATAGGTAACTATCTTCTACTTTAATAGTTAATAGATAGAAGATATTCTAGTAGCTATAGATATACTATAGGGCTTTCTACTCTCTTTAGTCCTCTTTATCCTATATATTACCTCCTTATATAAGGCTCTAAAATAGAACTATCTATTAGTTAGTATAGTAGGCTTTACTAATAATACTAACCTATTAGCCTTTAGAAAAGACCTAGTAGCTAATACTAGGGAGCTAGAAAAGGCCTAGAAGACCTATTTATAGTAGGCTAGTACCTATAGGATAGCCTTTATAACCTATAAGTATAAATTAATCTACTTTAATAGAGGCTATAGATAATAAAAGGACTCTATAACCCTTATTTACCTAGGGGATAGTAGAGGGTATAGTATAGTTAAGCTAGTAGGCTTAGCCTAGTTCTTAGGGGTATAGCTAGACTAGAAGCTCTCCTAGAAAGCCTACTACTATATAGTAGAATAGAAGCTAAGGACCTAAGATTATATACTTTTAAGGATAATAGCTAAAATATAGGGCCCTAGCCTAGCTAAGGCTAGAGAGATCTATATTAAGTATATCTAGAGTACTCTAGTCTATAGAGCCTCTAGCTACTACTAACCAATAGTCCTAGAAGGGGCTAGCAAGCTAAGGGGACCTATAAAGGCCCTATCGAAAGCCTAGAATAGAAGCCTTTAAATTATAGTTAGGGCTTATAAAATAGCCCTAACTAGGTATTTAAAAATAGAGGTATAGGCATTATTACTAGACCTCTATCTTAATAAATAGCTAGCTAACTTTAAAGCCTAGCTAAGCTAGATAACCCTATAAATAGGGCTAGGAGGAGAGAAGGCTATAATAGGGTAATTAATTAATAAGGCTTATAATAGAGTCTACTATAGGTTTAGAAGAAAGAAAAGGGGCCTAGGGTAGAGGCCCTAGCAAGGCCTAAAGGGCTCAATAGCTACTAAATAAGCTACTACTATAGTAGGCCACTAGGCTAGATAAAGGTAGAAAATAGGAGAGAAGAAGAATAAGGAGCTAACTATTAATAGGGTAGTCGAAATAGCCTAATAGGCCCAATAGAACTAATAGAGGGCTAGCTAATAAAGACCCTCTAACCCTCCTTTTTACTAATAACGCCCTTAAAAGGTATAACGGCCTAACAAAGGCCTAGAGCTCCCTCCTATCCTAGGTATATATAGGGGATATAGGCCTATAGGACTACCTATTCTAGGTAAAGGTCCTAGAGGTCTATACCCCCTATTATAAGTATAGTAAGGGAAGGGAAATAGTAGAGTACCTAGTAGTATAATGCCCTAACCTACTAATATAGAGGCTATATGACCAACGAAAGATTCGATTATATAGGGACCTATAGATTATATTATAGGGGGTAGGGGCCCGGAGTACTAGGCTTGTTTGGAGGGTCCTTAGTTGCCTAATAGACTCTAGCTGGCTACTAGAGTATAGTCTAGCTAGGTAGCTAGAGCTAGAAATAGTAGAAGGCTAGAAGGCCTAGAGGCCGATATAAGGCCTTCTTTCTTTTATAGTAGGAAGGATTTATTAATGGAGGTAGTATAGGGGATAGAGGTTTTTACCCGGCCTATATAGTATAGTTTCCTTTATAAATAGTAGTAGAAGAACCAGCGCGCCCACGGGTATATCGGTGTAGAAATAATAAATAAATAAATATTAAATCTAAGCTTTTTTAAAGATAATAACTAATAGAAGGATATAGTTCTTAGCTAAGATTTATTTAATAATCGAGATCTATTTATAGTTACTAGGCTATATTAAATTGGGACAGGAAGTCTCTGTCTATGTAGATGAAGCTTAGGGTAGTAGAGCCGGAATTTTTGTTCATTTCTACGGTATGCGCATCCCTTCATGTATTTAAGACTAGACTAGAGGACCTCCTTTTGAGCAAAACAAGCCTTCATCATTCCTATTTTCTAGGGGGTACCAGTGTTGACTGACATTCTCCCATGCTTCCTCTTCGTGTGACTAGACGGAGAGTATCATCAGCGGTCACCAATTTCATCGAGGGTTCGAGATACAGCACTTTGAGCCACTTTTGTCTCTTGAGGCAGATCTCCTCTCCACACACACACACAAGAGACTCGCATGATTCGCAGCCACCACTTATGTTGATGGGTAGGTTGGTTAGGTTGTGAGAGTTTCCTCCAATTCAATATTAAGAAGGTTTTAATATTATAGCGAGGGTAGATAACTTTATAATTATCGCTAATACCTTTTAAAAATACAGCCTTTTTTTATCTATATTATAGATATCTTTAGGGCCTATAGTATATTTAAATATTATAGTCTAGAAGAGATTAACAATAGCTCTAAAATAATGTTATCTAATATATTACTATAGGATTAATTAAGGTTATAGTAACAATAAGCCTTTAAATTAGAATACTAGGATATAAAACTATAGTACTAGTTGTCTAAGAGGTTAGTAATTAATCGCTTTTAGCTACTAGTAACTATCTTATAAGGTTTTTAAATATAGAGATTTATATTGGCCAGCCATAAGTATCTAGTTAATAGACTAATGTAAAGATAGTATCTTCCTTCTCTGGTATAAGTCGTTGGAAGTATTGTTTCGATGTCTTGTTAGCTTTCTATCGGCTAGAAAAAAAGTTATATAAGGTTGACTTGGGTATACGAAAGATTTATATAGCTTTATATAATGTTAGTATATCTTTGTTATATATAGTAGCGATTGCGAGCTGAATTCAATCCTCGTAGTCTAGTGGGTTGTTAGCCATTGCTACTACTCTAAGGGAGATAACGAACTATGTTTTTTAATGGTGGTTTAGCCGAGTTGTGGTGTTATAATGTTGTTTAAACTGGTAGCTTGATGGTTAAAATTGGCGGAGATTAAGGTGGTATAAATATAGTGTTGTAGCTGTCCGAACACTAGGGGGGTCCGAACAGGGTGTGGAGAACGTTGATATTCTAATAAGGTCTCCACTTTCCTTTAACACTAGCTACACAAGTCCTACTATAAATAGTAGAGATTAAAGTCCCTATCTAGTATTATTAGGTATACTAGGGCTTATTAGGCTAGTAGGCCCTATAGAAGGGTCTTATCTTTTAGCGGGTTATAAATAGACTAGAGTTCTAGCCTACTACTATTTTCCTCTAGGTAGTAGACCCTATAATAGTCCCTAATAGCCTTATATTTCTGTTATCCTGCCTTAACCTTTAGTTAATAATTATAGCTACCTAGCCTTTACTATAATAGACTAGATAGTACTTTAGGCTTTTAAAATAGTAGGTTAATTTTATATATCTATTTATCTAGGGCTTCTAGATCATTAACAGGTAATATTAGGCTTTCTCTAATACAGCCTTTAGTACTTATTTATTATCTTTAATATTCTATAGTAGGAGCTTAATATTCATCTCCTTCTATAGTTATATCCTCTAGCTAAGCCTATTTAACCTACTAGATAGAGGTGGTAGGTTATATAGGATAGGCAATTTCGCCTATCTAACTAGCCCTAGATATAGGCCATTTAAAGCCTAGGCTAATCTAGCTTTAAAGATAAAGGGTCTCTACCAGCCGCTATTAGATATAGAGGCTAGCCTCTAGCTAGCTAGGGCTTCTCAACCCTTATCCTCTAAAACCTCTCCTTATTTCCCTATTATTAGACTTTTATAAAAATGAAAATAGGTCCTATTTAGCTTGGTATAGTAGCTATAGGGCCTAAGGTCAATACTAGTCTAAATACTCTTAATTAATATTAATAGGCCTCCCTAGCCTTCTCCTTAGTCCTAGCCCTACCCTAGTATTCCTTAGCCTAGATAATATAGCCTTATCTATAATCGGGGCACTTATAGGGTATTTAGCCCTATAGAGTTAGGTAGAGGGCTTCTCTAGCCTTTCTACCCTTTTATAGGCCCCTATACGATATCCTCTATAGAGGGCCTCCTTCTACTAGTACCTCTATATATAGCTCTATTTCTAATACTTATAGTACTATCTTAGCTTTAATATAGCCTAGTATAGCTTATAGTCTAGTATCTGGACCCTCCAGACTAATTTTTATTTATAAGCCTTTTAAGCCTCTTCCTAGCTCTCTAGGGTTATTAAAGTAGTAACCCTATTAATTCCTAGACTAATTAAAAGCTAAACTTGACTTTATTAACTATCTAGTGGTCTATTTTAGCCTTAAAGGCCTCCTCTATAACCTCCTATAGATCTACCTTTTTTAGGTCTTTTATAAAGACTATATAGGTCTTATAGGCCTCAGCCTATTTTCTAAAGGCGTATTATATCTATTAGTTATTCTATATATATTACTCCTTAGTAGCTTAGTTACTTTAAGGTAAGTACTATATCTCTACGAGATAGTTCCTAGGCTATATTAGCCCCGTTTTTAGTTAAGGTATTATTGATAGCCTAGATAATCTTAATAGCGGTCTCTATTAATCTTCTAGGAAATAGCCTTTGTTAAATAGCTCCATTAAATTAGGCTAGGGTTACTACTTGCCTCTATAGCTACTATAGCCTATAACTAGCTCTAGGCCAGGCTCTGGGCAAGACCTATTATAGATTAAGATTCTAGATGCTTGTTCTTATTGTTATATATTATAGCCAGCTTCTCACAGGCTGTAGCAACACTTTTAGCCGCCACCTTAAGTTGATCCCATTCGCTTTTAAGTTATATATCGAGATTTAAATCCTCTATATACCGAGGTATTCAAGCATGGTTTTAACTTCTCCCTTAAACTCTGACCCTCTATTAATTATAACTACAATTAGGAAACCCTATCTTAACAAGATTTATCTCTGAATAAAAGACTCTATAGCTACTACTAACTTATTTAGGAGGATCTCGGCTTCTAGCTATCCAGTGAGATTATCTCGAGCTTCTAGGAGGAAGTACTTCTTTAATTTCTAACCAAACGGCATATACTAGGTATTAAGATACTACTTTATAAATAGCTATAGCGATAGGTATATGTATCTTATAGCCTCTTTAAAACGATATATATCTTACTTCTAGTAGTTTGGGCAAGCTTTAATTCTTTTAGCTACTTCTATATATAACCCTTTTTAGTAGTAGTAGTAGTTAGTAACCCTCCTATATATCGCTTCTCTACCCTTATACCCTATCTCCTAGTAATAATAGTTAAAAATCTTTTTCTAAAGGTTTAGGTTATCTACTATTCTCTATAGAGCTTAAGTCTCCAATATAGCTCGAAGAAATAAGTGGCCCTAGTTAATAAAGTATTTAAACGCTTCCTTTTTAAACTAACGTCGTTTCTAATATAGTTTAATCTAAAGTAGCTCTTCTAATATAGTTAGATAACGAGCGCTATCTTAGAAGTATTAGGAGTAACTAGGTTATAGTTAAACTAGTTTTAGTAGTCCTTCTAGAGGAATTGCCGACTGAGTAAAGATTTAAATATTAACCTAGTTATTAATATCCTTCTCTTCTTCTTTCTCCCTTTAGTTAGTCGGTCCTAGTAGGTTCCTTAATAATGTATCCGCAACTAGATTCTGAGAACCTAGGATATATTTAATCTTAAAGTCAAAGAGCCGAATGTATATAATCTATTATATAATTAAGGCCCCTAGGATATCCCTAGTAGCCCAATTAGGCTAATATACTAGGACTAGTATATCGGTTTCGACTATAAAACGTACTCTAAAAAGGTAGTAATAGAAATACTTTAGGAGATAGAGTAAGCCCCTAAGCTCCCTTTTTATAGTATTATACTACTTCTCTACTTTAGACTATATCCTAATTTTATAATAGTATAGGTACCTCTTTATATCTAGCGTAACCTATTTAATAACTTCTTTCTATACTTTAAGGCTTATATCCGTTATCAAATAAGTAGCTCTATACTATAGGTCGTTAAAAATAAGGTAGTAAAAATGGGGGCAAAAGTAACTTTTTCTTAGAGAATATTTATAGCCTTCAAGTAGATAGGCGTCTATTCCTATTCTATATCTTTTTTAAGGAGTATATATAAAGGTTTAGTAATATTAGAAAATTAGTAGATCTAAATTCTATATTATCCTAATAGTTTAATAAAAGCCTATAGCTCCTTTACTTTAGTATAGGCCTTCTATCCTTTAATCTTAACTACTTTCCTATATTCTAGTAGGCGGCTATTAGGGATATAGAAATATCCTAGAAATATTATATTTAGCTAGTACTATTTTAACTTAACTATTATAATAGTAGCTCTAGCTAGCTTTATATTTAGAAGAACTTAGTCTATATTATATAATAATTATTCCTATGCCGATATACCCATAGATATACCGGTCCTTCTACTCCTATTTATAAAGGAAACTATACTATATAGGCCGGGTAAAAACTTCTATCCCCTATACTACCTCTATTAATAAATCCTTCCTACTATAAAAGAAAGGAGGCCTCGTATTAGTCTCCAGGTCTCTAGCCTTCTACTATTTCTGGCTCTAGCCTCCTAGCTAGACTATACTCCAGTAGCCAGCTAGAGTCTATTAGGCAACTAAGGACCCTCTAAACAAGCCTAGTACTCTAGGCCCCTACCCCCTATAATATAATCTATAGATCCCTATATGATCGAATCTTTCGTTGGTCATATAGCCTCTATATTAGTAGGTTAGGGCATTATACTACTAGGTGCTCTACTATTTCCCTCCCCTTACTATACTTATAATAGGGGGTATAGACCTCTAGGACCTTTACCTAGAATAGGTAGTCCTATAGGCCTATATCCCCTATATATACCTGGGATAGGAGGGAGCTCTAGGCCTTCGTTAGGCCCTCGTGCCTTCTGAAGGCCCTGTTAGTAAATAGGAGGGTTAGGGAGTCTTCGTCGGCTATCCTCCTACTAGCCTCCTATCGGCTAGCCCTCTATTGGTTCCATCGGGCCTACCAGGCCATTTCGACCACCCCGTTAGCAGTTAGCTCCTTGTTCTTCTTCTCTCCTGTTTTCCACCTCTATCTGGCCCAGTGGCCCACTATAGTAGTGGCATGTTCAGTGGCTGTTGGGCCCTATGGGCCCTGCCGGGGCCTCTGCCCCGGGCCCCTCCTCTTTCTCCTAAACCTATGGTAGACTCTGTTGCAAGCCTCGTTGATCAACTGCCCTGCTGTGGCCTTCTCTCCTCCTGGCCCTGTTTGTAGGGTCGTCTAGCTTCATTTACAATATATAGATTAGAATAATAATATCTTTAAACTATCTAGCGTTATAAGCCTTAACGATATCGGCTCAAGGAATCTAGTAAGTATTAGCTTTAGTCCTTAGGGTATAGCTACTACTTAAATACTATCCTCTATTATATTAGTAGAAGAGCCTACTAACTATATCTTTAGATAGTATTATATAGTCTACTAGAAAATAGCTTATATCCCTATAGTAGTAATAAATACTATCTAAAAATCTAAAGGCTCGTTTAACCTATTCTTAGTTATACGTTATACTACTTATTATCTAGTTTAGACTATATCCCTAACTACTAGCTTATATAGTATAGGTCTAAAGAGTTATAGCCTTCTCCTCTATAAGGTCTTAAATCCTTATCTAAGTAGTTTCAATTGCTTTATAATAGTCCTATTCTACTCTCTACTTTTTAATCTAAAGCTCTTAAATCTAGTCCATTAGTATATTAGTACTAAAGTCTAGTACCGCCTCCTGGTTAGATAGAGATAAACCTTTGGCTTCTTAAGTTGCGGCTAGAGGGCTTCAAGAATATATAGATGGAATAGGGGTAATATATAGTAGGGTATACTAAGCTATAGTAATCTCCAAGTACTTCAGCCTAATATTAATCCTATAGCCCTAAATCTATATTTAGAACTCTTTAAATTCTAGGTCCTTAATTTCCTTAGCGCTATAGGCCCTAAATCCAGCCTTAATAGGGCTTCTAAGGTTTTACTGGAACTTAAAAACTATATTAAGCTTAGCGGCTTTATAGTACTTCGTAGAGATATATACTAGAAGTCCTTTAATATATTCTAGGTAGTTATATAGGGAGTCTCCTAAATAGATATATAATTTCTTTAGGGTTTTATCTAGTTCCTTATTTAACTATCTCTACTCTAGGCTATAGTAGTGCTAGCACGCCTTTAGAGGTCTTCTAGTCGAGTCGTTTACTAGCTAACTATATATAGATAATCTTATAATAGGTAAGCTTATACTATATCTTAAAGTGGTAAATCTTATCGTTATCCTCCAAGATTAAATATAGGTAATAAGCTTCCTTAAAGTATTCTAGGTACTCTTTCGCGTTCGTCCTCTAGAAGGGTCTAGATAGTCTATGAACCTAGAAAGTCGGGAAAATAGCTCTTAGGGCCTTTATAAGAGACTTAGCTATACTATTAGATTATTATTCTTCAATATAAAGGTCGTTATCTATCTAGTTAGGTAGAGATTCTAGTTATAGTAGGATTTTATCAAAGGATCTATAAAGTTTAAATATATAATAGAGGTTGTCTTCTAATAATAGTATAGGACTAAGACTATCTAAAGGTAATATTAATACTAGCGATAGTAGTTATAAAAGATTTTAAATGATTTATAAATATAGTTAGGGAGGACTTTATCTTTACTACTCTTATAGCCGGGTTTATACGAGGAAGCTATCTATTAAAGAGATAAGTAATCGTCGTTTTATATTATATCTAATTGAAAGTTTTTCTAAAGTTTCGAGGTATTGTCCCTCTAGTTAGACTATTCTACTATTTAACTAATAGCTATTTTTTCTAGCGGTATAGACCCTTTAAATAAAGTTAGAGATTCTATAGAGAGTACCCCTAACTATTAAAATAAAATAGTAGGTAGTCAACACTAAGCTCAATAGTATAATAGTAGTATAGCTTAGCCCTTCGATAGTTACCTACTAGTAGGCTATAATGGCTTTATACCCCTATTTTAATAAAAATATATATAGGGTAGCAATAACCTTATAATTAGTACTCTATACTATCTCTACTATTAGTACTAATTTTCTCTTAACTATAACTAGTAAGAAGGCTTCTCGGTAACCTTCTTCTAGCTACAGTGCCTGGAGTTAATCAGCTTGCTAAGCGATCGAGATATACCGATATCTCCGGCTATCCCTTTTTTATACCTAGTTCGGCCGATTCTAAAATAGTGATTTTTATAAATACCAATATCTCTAACTAGACAAACGGTGGTATTAAAGTTGTTTATCTTTAGCCTTATTAGGCTAAAGTGAGGTCACTCCTCGAGAAGATTCTTATATAGTAAAGTCCAGTAGTCCCGTTTAGACCCGGAGCTATACTCCTCCCCAATTAAGCCCCTATTTAAATTAGAGGAAACTCTTATAACCTAACCAACCTACATATCAATATAAGTGATGGCTATAAATTATACAAGTCTCTCCTATATATATTTATATAGAGAGAGGAGATCTGCCTTAATAGATAGAAGTAGCTTAAAGTGCTATAGCTCGAACCCTCGATGGCATTAGTAACTACTAATGATACTCTATGTCTATTTATATAAAGAGGAAGTATAGGAGAATGTTAGTTAATACTGGTACCCCCTAGAAAATAGAAATGAAGAATACTTGTTTTGCTCCAAAAGGAGGTCCTCTAGTCTAGTCTTAAATATATAAACGGATGTGTATACTGTAGAAATAAACAAAAGAATTTCGGCTCCACTACCCTAAGCTCCATCTGCCTAGATGGAGACTTCCTGCCCCAATTCAATAGTCTATACAGGAGGCTAGAGCTAGAAATAGTGGAAGGCTAGAGGCCTAGAGGCCGATATAAGGCCTCCTTTCTTTTATAGTAGGAGGGATTTATAAATGGAGGCAGTATAGGAGATAGAGGCTTTCACCCGCCGTATATGGTACGGTTTCCTTTGTAAATAGTGGTAGAAGGACCGGCGCGCCTACGGGCATATCGGTGTGGAAATAATAATAATAATAATATAAATCCTCCCCTACCCTTTTGCTACTACTTATATAAATACGACCGATCGTTGATCCTAATAGCCATAGTAATATACTTGTTAAGTATCTTGGGGCAGTCCTCTTTATATAGCTTATTCTTAACCTCCTCCTTAAAGCCATTATTAGAATAGCTATATAAAACCTTCCTTGTTGATTTCTACCTATAGAGAGTTTTAGCAAAATATAGTAGTATATACTATAGTCAAGTTAACTTAATAAAGATTTATAAGTCAATCCTATATATACTATTTCTTGTCTAGAACCCTAAAAACCTTCTTAAGCTTTTATTTAAAGTAGGTATAGTCCCTAAAGACTTCGCTTATAAATTCCTCTCTATCTGGCTCTTTATTATTTATAAAGTCGTCCAGAGTAGGTTAGAACTATCTAAATATAGGTCCCTTAAATTGAGAAGCAATAAAGCTAACCTTCTTATTGGTTAGTACTAATAACCGACCGACAATAGTTGGCATTTTCTACTAAGCCTGCTACCTACTTATATATAGGCTATCGCCTGCTAGATCTTAGTAGATGTAGAGAATAAGATAACCTAAGATATATATACGCTTTTGGCATAATATAATAGTTCTCTTCCTATTCTCTACTCTCTCTCTAAAGGCCTTCTTGATCTAATCTTTATTTTTCTTTTACTAGTCCTTTATTCCTATATCCCTCAATATAACGGCTATATCCCTATTTAGTAGCTCACGGGCTATAATAGCTCCCTTTTTAGCCAAGGCTTAGTTAACTACTTAGATACCTTTGATGGGAGTTTAGCTAGCTAGTTTGGCTAGTAGGTCGGTCCCCTAAATCAGGGTCTTCTAGTTAATCCTCTAAGGGATAGCTTTCGTTAGGTAGTTTAGTTAGGCTAGTCTGGGGCCTCTAGCGGCCCCCGCGGCTATAGTAGCCCACGTCCGGCCCTGGGCTAGCACCTGGCTTGGGCCTATAGCGGCTTTGACAGCCTTTATACCCGTCTTCTATAGGCGGGTTTCTATAAGTTCATCTAAGTCTCCTGCTGGATGAAACCCCTTACTAAAATACCGTGTAGACTATAGTGTGCCCTAGTAAGCGTGAAGCGAAGCTTGGCGATACAAATATCAGTCCGTCGCCGCCACCTATAGAGCCGACGACCGGCCTTTAAGCCTAGGGCCGACGATCTGCTTCGCTGGTACCATCGACGGCCTTCGGCCATTAACTTACTAGCTTGCAGTCATCTTATAGCCCTAGGCTTTAAAGGCTGAAAGTCGTCTACCTAGCTCGGGCTCGGTCGTCAGCTATGTTTACCTATCATATATAGCCTGCCGCTATACTTCTTTCTTCTACTTGTATTTCACTATAGTCAATTATATCGTCAACTATAGCTGTTACAGCTATTTTAGCTACATTTGCTATATTAACTATATTAATTATATTAACTATAGCTATTTCGACTATTTTAGCTACAATAACTATAATAATATAACAACTATAATAATTAAATTAACTTAATATATACTTATCAATTTTTATAAAGTCTTTCGGTCAATAGCTAGAGGGTTATACCTCTTAGAATCCCCCTTCGCCTATAACGCTTTTACCTATAGCGCTAATATATCTAGTGGTGACAATGTATATAGTGGTGACAACATATCTGGTAATATCATCTGTTTGTCGTCTCCTAGCCTATATAAAACCCCTGAGCTACAATGCTATACTAGCTTACCGGCTCTATCGCTCTCTATACCCCAACTACTACCAAATGAGGATACGTTCGGTGAGATTTGACATCGCGACATCTTTATAGCCTTCTAGCTATACCAATAGATATATAGTATTAGCATTTTCATAGTTCCATATGTTACCACGTATTGACACTATTGATCTATACTCGCTTATATATAGCGTATAAGCCTATTTTGCTATAGCATCTAATCGCTCCTTCAAAAGCTCTGGAAGAAAAGCCTAGTAAATGAAGCGATGCGTTCCTTCCTCGTTTCTTCTATATCTATAGTACTGTACAATCCAGAAGACTTTGTCATGAAGCTTCGCTTTAATTAGAAAACACTACCTATCCTAATTACCTAATATATTACTAGACCTGATCCTACAACTAATAAAGAAGTGAGACTAGCCTCTATATCAGCTATAGAGAACTACTTTATCTATATAGTACCGATCCATCTCGCCTATATTTTAATGCCGTTACATAGTATAAACTCTAACTAGCTAGCTAGAGTATAGAGAAAGGGCTAAATTAACGAAAATCAACTTGCGTTAGAGGGTCTTAATAATACCAAAGTAGCTATTTTCGATACTACAACCTTCTTTAACAAATACCTAATAGTATCCTATAGAAAACTAAGCGAACTATCGACCATTGTTCTCGCCTATTAGTCTCTTATATTTTCTGTAATATCTTTATAGAAAACGGATAGTTTAATAAAACTCTCTGCGCCGATATTAGATGGCATATATAAAGAGCTTGACTATAATAGCCTGGTCTTCCCCTTCCTAGCAGGGCGAATGATGAACGCCCTGCAAAACGGCGCCGCACTAGAACCCCCAATATGGGACTCATCTCCTTTGACTAATAGGAGATACTACCGTTTTGGAAGTTTTCTTATTTTGTTGCAACGAGCTTTTTTTTATAGACGGATATTGAAAGCTATAGGAGGCATATATGGTGGGATATTCACCACTAGACCTCTACCTTAATAAATGGCTAGCCGACTTCGAAGCCCGGCTAAGCCAGACAGCCCTATAAACAGGGCTAGGGGGAGAGAAGACCACGGCAGGGCAGTTGATCAACGAGGCTTGTAACAGGGTCTACTACAGGTTTAGAAGGAAGAAAAGGGGCCTAGGGCAGAGGCCCCGGCAGGGCCCACAGGGCCTAACAACTACTGAACAGGCTACTATTACAGTGGGCCACTGGGCTAACCAAAGATAGAGAATAGGAGAGAGGAAGAACAAGGGGCTGGCCACTAGCGGGGTGGTTAAACTAGCCTAGCAAGACCGGTAGGATCAATAGAGGGCTAGCCGACAAGAGGCTAGTAGGAGGATAGCCAACAAAGACCCTCCAGCCCTCCTATTTACCAATAGGGCCCTTAGAAGGCACGAGGGCCTGACGAAGGCCCAGAGCTCCCTCCTATCCTAGGCGCGTATAGGGGATATAGGCCTACGAGACTATCTATTCCGGGTAAAGGTCCTAGAGGTCTGTACCCCCTACTACGAGTGTGGCGAGGGGAGGGAAATAGTGGAGTACCTGGTAGTATAGTGCCCTAACCTACTGATATAGAAGCCGTGGGACCAGCGGGAGATTCGATCATATAGGGACCTATAGACTATATTATAGGGGGTAGGGGCCTAGAGTACTAGGCTTGTTTGGGGGGTCCTTAGTTAGCTAAATAACTCTAGATAGCTACTAGAGAATAGTCTAGCTAGGAGGCTAGAGCTAAAAATAGTGGAAGGCTAGAGGCTCGGAGGCCGATATAAGGCGTCCTTTCTTTTATAGTAAGAAGGATTTATAAATGGGGCCAATATCGGGGATAGAGGCTTTTACCCAGCCTATATAGTACGGTTTCCTTTGTAAATAGCAGTAGAAAGACCGGCGTGCCTATAGGCATATCGGCGTAGGAATAATAATATATAGTGGGATATAATATACTTAGCTAGTTACCTAACTAAGAAGGTGCCCTATATATGTGTATGTGTATTTAGCCTACTTCTATAGACCTTTTGGACCTAGATATATATATCACTACTATATATTTTGTCCAAATTGAAGCGAAAACCATTTTATCTAAGTCCCTATTATAGCTTTACACGCCCTAGTCTAGACTCACGACTAGTCCATCTTTTTTTATACCCGTTCGTGAAGGATATCCACTATAATATATAGTTCTGTAGCATATCTACTAGAAATGATAGGCAAGTCATGTAGTCTAGATAGTAGCTCGTTAGGCCATGACAGAAGCTTAAGTAAAATAGGTATTCTTCAATTTAGGCAAAATATATAGCGGTGATATATACTGAAGTCCTTACTAAAAGTCTTCGCTCACCGTCTTTAGTGCCAAGACCCTTTTATTTAGCTATACCCTATAAGCCACTATAATTTAACTACCCT
Organism: Chaetomiaceae sp. B2702; assembly: GCA_023628455.1. Classification (NCBI taxonomy): domain Eukaryota; kingdom Fungi; phylum Ascomycota; class Sordariomycetes; order Sordariales; family Chaetomiaceae; species Chaetomiaceae sp. B2702. The sequence goes on along the minus strand of JAMAKP010000017.1, from coordinate 191,961 downwards.
ACAATTTGACCTGCCCTATAATTTGATATCTATATATAGTAAATATCTTGCAACTATAAAGCTATTTAGTACTTAGCCCAGGCTCTAAAACAATATCTTGCTAGTGGTTGTTTAGCCTTCCTTCCTTATATTTATTCCCCACTTTTAAACAAATAACCTCCTATATATAGAACGGGATCCTCTCAATCTAGGCCCATATTCTCCTCTATTCTAACTTAGCTCACGTCTTCTTCTATATTTCTCTAGCTTCTGTTTTGCTCTTAGGAAATCTTTTCTTTATAGTTCAATGCTTTATATATAGCTAGTATAGCTCGATTATATTAAGGTCTAGGGAGTTGGGGCACTATAGAAGTCGAGCGATGTTAGTGGTATAGTAGATAGCTCTTTAAGCCTTATATATATATACGGGAGCGAGATCTTTTCAGATAATTGTATCGCGGCTATACTCTTTAGTATATAGGATAAGCTTACCTATTAAGATCTCCTTCTAATAGTAGTACTAGTTTATCTTAGAGCCTTTCTCTATATAAGCTTGCTATACTTAGTATCCTAATTCTATTATAGAAGCTTGTCAAGTTTTAAAACTAGCTTAAGAGTAAGCGCTTGTATATATATAGCAATATTGTAATGAGCCATTGTAAAAGATAGGTAGTTGAAAAAGAGGGTAGAAAATAGGGGAAAAAGAGGGGGGAAAAGAGAGGGCCAAAATTAGAGGGCAAAAAAAGAGGGGTAATTCTGCCAGGCAGAAATTGGAAAGCGGTGAACGAAGACTTTTAGTAAGGACCTCTGTATGTTCACGTCCAAAAGGTCCACAGAAGTGGGCTAAATACATACATACAGAGTACTCCCTAGTCTTGTAACTGGCTAACCACTAGTTGCACTTCGCAAGCCGCCTGTGTAGTCAGTCAGTGACAAAGATAGATGTGGTGTTCAGAAAGCGAGGTGTTCAGAAAGCGAGGTGTTCAGAAAGCGGGGTGTTCATAAAGTGGGGTGTTCAGAAAGCGGGGTGTTCAGAAGGTAGGCTGTTTGGCTTAACTGGTATTTGTTATGCTTTTGAGCTAGGAAGGGGCGAGTTTCAATGTGTGCGGCACTCATGCAACCCGACCGTGCCAACTTCCCAGGGTAGCGGCGAGCCAGAAGACTTCGAGACATACTAAGGCGCATGGTTTAAAATCTGCGTCATTACACCTTAGACGACTCCGGGCCGTCAAAATTTCTGTCCTTAGATTGGTTAGTGGCGAATCCCTGCGGCGGCGGCCAGTGGTTGGTTTGCGCCCAGCCTCGCGAGCGTCGATGGACTGTGCGAGATCGTTGTGCAGCAACCACTACCACGACGCCACCTCACAACGTCGATCTCGTGCCTAAGCAGGGCGTCAGCTGCAGGGGCAATTCCATGCACATGGGACGGCCAGGCATGTTTGGCAAGTGATGTCAAACCCGGATTTTTGTGAAGCAGGCAGCCAAGGTGTGTGTCTCTTGGCGGATTGGGTCACCAAGTGACCGCCCCAGCCCCCCTTCAGTAACATGGTCATGCGGAGAGCTTGTTCGAGGGGTCAGTCGCCCGCCCGCCTTCCTCAAAAACCACGAAATAAATATACTCAGCAAGCTCGCTGTGCCACCGCTCTCGTGAACTTTCCCTTGTAATACTCGGAAAACTAGAATTGGGGCGTCATTTTGCTGCAACCTAGCAATCAATCATTTCCCGCGCCTGAGTGGAACACAACAACAACTTGAAACACTGGCCGAACACACTGGACATTGCAGCGACTTCTAGGAGTACCCGCAGCCATGTCATTCCGACGCAGCGAGTCTGCCAGGCTTGAAGAAGAGACACGTATCCACGCCCACTTCAGCCAGACTGAGTCCTCACTGGCCAGCATTTCAACGAGCCAATCCAGAGTATCGCGCAAAGAGCACAAGGCCGCCCACTTTCTCTCCTACCTCGGCTCCAGCAACCCATTCCCAGCGCCCATTGTTGCCGACGATGTGGTCTGGCTCATGGACAATGTCGCATTCCGGGGCCGGGGGGGGGAGTGGGAGGCCGAGTTCGTCGCGGCCGCCTTTGACCAGCAGCCATCGGAAAAGATTGTCGACATTGTCGGCGACATTGCCAGCAAGGTCGGCTTGTCGAAGGAGGGCCGAGAAGAGAAGACCATTGAGAAGCGCATTGCCCCGTTTGTCATGGAAATCCTACCCGGCCGTCAGGTTAAAATCAGCTTCAACGGTTCAAGCCAGCTGAGGCTCGGTCCAGGAGGGAGGAACGGCATAAGTAGCGACGTCAAGCGAGTCCCGACACCGCCCGGCGGATTTATGGTGAGGTCGACTGCAGACGTGCCCATGGGCGTGGTCGGTTTGCTCGAGATGAAGACGGTATACGCCGAGCCAGAGGGCTGGGCAGTGATTTCCGGTGCGTTTGTTTCCATCGTTGAGTTGTGGGTTGCTAAATGGCCCACTTGCCGCAGACGTCGATGACACAATCAAGATCACCCAAACAAGCGATCCCGTTGGAATTCTCAGGTCCACTTTTGTGGTGAGTCTCGGAATCCCATGCACCAAAGCGGCGTGGGTTGCTACTGACACGCCTTTTGATGCCAGTCTGAGCCCACTCCGGTTCCGGGCATGCCAGAACTTTACTCCCGTATCGTGGAACTTTTGACACCATCGGCGCCCTTCTTCTATCTCTCGGCCTCTCCTTACAATCTGTATCCATTCCTTCGCAGCTTCAGGGACGCCTACTACCCACATGGACAACTGATTCTGCGGGACGCAAGCTGGATGACAGTTTCGGGGTTGCTGTCAAACTTGACGCTAGGGACCGAGAAATATAAAATTGATAGGATCAAGAAGATCCAACGCTGGTTGCCGCGGCGGAAGATGATTCTCATCGGGGACTCGACACAGAGCGACCCCGAGGCATATGGTGATGCCTGCAGGGCGTTTCCTGGATGGATCAAGCTGGTTCTCATACGAAAGGTGGTTGATATTGCCGCCATTGGGATCGAGGAGAAGAATGAACCACGGAGGTTTGAGAAGGCTTTCAAAGATGTACCAAGGTAAGTTGACTGGATGTATGCTGAATAACTGCGTGCTAACGTCCACCGCAGAAAAACCTGGCACGTCTTTGAAGGCCCTGAGGAGTGTTGGCGGTTGATCCGAGAGGTCGTGGCAGATAATTGAGTGTGGTTGCCTTCAGCAGGACAGCAGAGGATAAGATGTGTCGATACACCCTGGCGTGGGCACTTGAACATGTGCACCGGTGGACCTTTACGTCTTCTCGGTACGGGTTGGGTCCGCGGTGGCGAGGGGCTCTGTTTGAGCGTACTCGGGGGTCAATTTGACGGGTAACTAAGTGCCTTGCTGTTAGGCCAGCTTGTGGATGTAATAGCAAAGCTGGGCTTGCAAGAACTTGAGCGTAAGGAAGGTCTAATGAGGCGACTGACTAATACGAACTGGGGGAGAATGTATGGTATGATGGTAACATGTAGGTGGTGGGCGTCCCTTGGGTTGGGTTTGGTGGCAGGGTCGGACCGCAAGACAAAAAAGTGTCTTAACCAGGTGTAGCATGATCTGGGGGGGGGGGGGGGGGAGGTTCAGTTGAATGCTCGACAGAGGATATGAAGCCCCTGGTAATACTCAGAGGGAAATATGACGAGGCTATGGATCGCTTTGAGTTCAAATTAGCGAGGCATTTTGCTCCCAAGGGGGGAGGGGTATAGCCCAACAATTACAAACTCGCCCCAATGTTCGAGATCTCGACCTATCTCTGGAATCAGACCTGCGCCGGCGGCTATGCCTCTCATTGTCTCGGTCATCGTCTTGGTGGCGACGCGATCGATAAGCAAGAGCCCTCTCCCCGCAATACCATCTCCCTTTTTTCCTTCCCTCCCCATCCCATGCCATGCCCAATGAGCACCAAATAGAAAAATAATCCAGTAACAGGCACCTTACCGGCACCTTACACGGAACGACTGTTGCCCGAATAACGTAATCAGGGGCATTCATCAAAAGACACTAGCCTCCGGAGGGAGCGGCACCCAGCCCACGGAAAGAGGCTTCTCAAGTTGAGCTGGGTTTGGGTTTGTAGTCTTACCATAGTGGCATGACGTACATATCCCATTGCTTCTGTCCTGGTATAGGTATGAAAGTATTTGGTTCATCGTTTAATTGCCGATACCTTAACTTTGACCTGCGGGCTGTGTTCCATTGGTGTTTGTGGAACCTATGGTTTGGTTTGTCTTGCTAGGGCAATAAACTAATAAAGCCTGCTTTCCATCCATTTGAACCACGGATGGCCATGATTTAGAGACATGGCTCGTGACCTGTTGTCAAGGAGTCTTATATACCTATAACAACAGCAGAGCCGAGAGTAATGACAACGACATTGACGAGGTGCCCTCCACAATCATAGTAGAATTGTAACAACAGAAAACCACAGCTGTATGTTTTTCTTTTTGGGCTATGAGACGCGCCTTGGAAATAAAACGGATTCGACACCAAGATAAATGTGGGTTAGGGTTGTATACGTCCCTACTCTCCCGCTGGGGAAAATTTTCCGCCCATCTCAACCAGACGTTATGGGACGCGTCAACTGAAAACCACCACCTCCCTTCGTTGCAGCGTTGAGTGCCCAAACTACAAACCTGAGGAAGTGGCCCGCTAATTCTAGCCAACGGAACACCGGGGAGTTGCCAACCTTTGAGAATGGAAGTCGACATGGAAGCAGATTGCAATTTTGCTGACGGCACACGCAACTTTGTAAACTGGTTCCAAGCCCTCTCCGGGGCTACTTTTCGCTCGGACTTGATTGCGGTTCACGATCTGAGGGAACGGAACGCTGGCCGGGGACTAAGTGAGTACCCAGTCATGGCCCGAATGCTCTGCATCTGCCCGGTGCTAACTGGCCCAGTCGCCACAGCAGAGATTGCGGCAGACACTGTCTTATTCAGCATACCACGCCATGCCATCATCTGCGCAGCAACCTCAGCCCTCAAAGACAAGATTCCCAGTATCTTCGACCTGGACAGCGACGAATCTGGGCAGTCGGGCTCTGGACACGAAGACGGTGCCTCGTCTACACAGGACTCTTGGACCCTCCTGATTCTGGTCATGATTTACGAGCACCTCCAGGGCGACGCTTCATCCTGGAAACCATACTTGGATGTGCTGCCGACAACCTTTGACACGCCCATGTTCTGGTCGCCAGCCGAGCTGTCTGAACTGCAAGCCAGTGCTCTGGTCGCCAAGGTTGGCAAGGAGGAGGCCGACCGTATGATCAAAACCAAGATTCTTTCTGTCGTGCGGGCGCATGAACAGGTGTTTTTCCCGGCTGGCAGTCAAATACTCGACGATGACCAGCTGCTGGGCCTGGCTCACCGCATGGGGAGCAACATCATGGCATACGCTTTCGACCTCGAGAAGGACGACGAAAACGACGGCGTAGACGAAGACGATGAGTGGGTCGAGGATAGGGAAGGCAAGACGATGCTGGGCATGGTTCCCATGGCCGATATGCTTAATGCCGATGCCGAGTTCAACGCGCATATCAATCACGGCGAAGACAAGCTCACAGCTACCGTGTTGCGGACTATCAAAGCTGGCGAGGAGATTCTAAACTACTACGGCCCTCTTCCCAATAGCGAGCTCCTGCGCCGCTACGGCTATGTGACGCCAAAACACAGCCGATACGACGTAATTGAGCTACCCTGGGGACTTATTGAGGCCGAGTTAAAAGGGCGCTGCGCTGGTCCCATAAATACTTCGGACTGGGAGAAAGTCAGACAACTCGTCCAATCAGACGAGGATTTTGAGGAAGGGTTTGTGCTCGAGCGCTTAAGTGAGGACCCTGACGCATCTGGACAACTGGGCAGCGATGCCGTTTTCAATGGTTTGCCAGATGAGCTGGGTGACCAGTTCAAAGTATTTCTCAAGGCCGTCAAGAAGGTTGGCAACGCCCAGCTCGCTACCCAGGCACTGTCAGACAAGGTCATGCGCAAGCAGCTATATCTACAGGTTGTGCTCGGGGCCCTCCAGGCGAGGGAGCGTCAGTACGGCACGTCGCTTGAGGACGACGAGCGGCTTCTCGTGAATGTAGATCAACTCCCATGGCTGCAGAAGATGGCGATATGGGTGAGAAGAGGCGAGAAGCAGCTAGTGCGGGAGGCCCAGTCATGGGTCAGGCGAGAGCTAGATGAGATGCAGAATAAGTCCTTAGAGAAGACCCATGGGGATGATGGCCCGGCTGCGAAGCGGCGGAGGATGTGAAGGCTCAATTGTATTGGCATAGTGGTTACATTGAACGATAGCTAGATTCCCCTTTACAAAGTATCGACTGTAGACCAATTCTGCCGGACCACCCTGCGTGCGCGCTGATGGTGTTGGTTGCCCAAGTCTCACCATGCCAGTTGACGGGATGGCCCCCGACCTACGGTGACTGGGTGTAATCCACAGCGTAGACTCTTCTCTAAGTGGCCCTATCGTGATGACACCACCCACCTCATGTGTGTGAAATCTGCCCGGCCCCCACAAGGCCATGACGCGCTTGCCTAACTGGCCAGGAAGGGGTGTGTCGGCTCATGGCTCGCATTCCTAATCTCACCTACTTAGAGTCTTTGCGCCGTTGCCATCTTCAACAACCTTTTTCTTCTTCCGCAGCAGACCGGCACCAAGGACATTTACCTGCGTTGTAACGGATGGCTCGGCTGTAAGCCCGTCCTCAGCGTTTGGCACAGAGTTCGGTGGTTGGCTGGAGTCGGCCTTGGATGAGTGGGACGCGTTCTTCCTTCTGACCAGCCTGGCCAAGTTGGTCACGTTTCCGTCGGAAGTACTGGATGCGGCGTTGGTGCCCAGTAAGTCAGGGATGGTTGTCCTACCCATCACACTCCCGTCTACCGCGTCGCCCATGCCAACCTCGTTGAGCCATCGCCGAGAGCTGCCGACTGCCTTGTCAAGCGTTGAGAAGTCCAGGTGAAGCAGCAACTCGACGATGCGTTTGTACTCTGCTTCATCCAGCAACTTATCCCCGCGGCCCTCGGATGGCCAGTAATAGTAAGCGGTTGCCGTGGGGCGATTCACAAGATAATGGCGCGCATGTGTCTTTATCTTAGGCGCACGGGAGACGATGCGGCCCGACAATTTTTTCTTTGCTTTCGTTCTGGAGACCCTGGCCGATGGCGAAGGTAGTGCGGGTGGAGAAGCAGGAGTCTCGAGTGGGTTTGAGCGGAGAGTGTGAGATGAGACACCCACGCATCGCCGAGGCGGCGTTGCAGGTGTGACCGGTGCTACTGATGAGTCGAAGGAGGAGTTAGGGGTCGTAAGCCTGGCTGCCATAGTGGGTTTCGAGGGGAAGTTCAAGGTCAGTTGGTTCGGGTCGAAGACCAACCATACGAACCCGGTAAGACGCCCACTGGAGCATTCCTGACGGAACGCCATCATTTCCCAAAACTGCTCCAACGACCTGACGCTCTTCCAAGCTCCGATGCCCTCTTTTTGTTTTGAGACTTCCTCATCGAGTTCATCACGGAACCGGCATTTGGGATCGTCGGGATAGCCGGGGATAAGGCATCGTGGAGGAACCCACTCGGAATCGCGGCTATAGTGGGAGATCCGTTCTAGCGGATGGCCAATCATCCAATTCGCCATGCTCGCCGTTGTCCGCGGTATGAAGGCGCGAGTTTCCATCTCCTCCAACCCAGGCACAAGCAGACAGGCCTGCGTGCTGGCCCAAGGGCCCTTGCTCAGCCCCTCCATAAGCGGGTTCAAGGCTTTGCACCACCACCGCACGAGCCCTCGGTCGTCCAGAACATGTTTTCCCTTATTGCGGACGCTCCCAGGAAAGAGATATTGTGCTTGTGCGCGGGCAAACAAATTGATGACGGATTGGACATGGTTGCGCCGTCGATGGTCAAGAAGGTGCGCGAGAAAGACGGCGCATATTCGGCGGATTGGGGACGGGGTGCCGGTCGGGAGGTTGAGTAAATAGAGATAGCCGGTCGAGTCTGCCTTGGATACGAAGAGCGTAGTTTGGAAAGCTGTGGTAAACACCAGAACCTCGATGGCGAAGACCAACGCCTGCTTTCTCGGTTCCGGCTCCTTGCCTTGATCTGCACCGGGCGAAGATCGCTTCGCGGGCGCGGCGGTTGACTTGTCGAGAGGGTGGATCGAAACGGCAAGGAAATGGCTTTCTCTATAAGTCTTGTCCGGCCGCTGGCCTGGTGGGGCTGCGCAGAGGGGCTCCGTCCGCGTCGGAGGTGTCGAGATGTGGTGGATGCCGAACTTATGGCCGCGGGGAAGAACTGCAGCAAGTTTATCGCGGAGGGAATTGATGCTCCCTGAGTTATCCGTGCTGCTTGCACCACGTTTGGACGCAGACGTTGTTGCTGACGACATCGCGGCAAGTCAGCGGGCAGAGTTGGAGAGCCGTCCGTGTACGTACGGCGACGATGGAAACGCGCTCCGAAAGGCTAACGGAGGTGGGGACCTGGGACCTTCACAGGGAGCTCGGGAGGCTGGTGGGGAACAGAGCCGGTTGCTCACGCGAGACCGATTGACCAATCTTATGTACCTCTGCGCGGGTCACGTTAGGGCGCGCGCCGCCAAGAGCGGGACCAGATTCAGGGTGTAAAATTACGCCCTGAAATTTCACTAGCTTATCGTTCTCCTTGGCTGCAGGAGTGTATTTTGGCAGCTGGCAGCGCAAGCCGCAGAAAAAAATCCCTGGGGGACTGAACGCTTGGGGACCTCGGAGTGTCGCGCTTCAACACTCACCAGATCCCTGGTCCTCGAGTTTGTATACCGCAATTCAATGGCCCTCAATCCGTCTCGCTCGGCCGTTTCGGCGACCTGCAAGGTGCTGCAACGATGCGGCGACTCTGCTCAATCTGTCGCGCAGAGGCTTAGGCACCCCGTTCGGCAACTGTCGACGTCAGCCTCCCGCAACACCGAGGCCTTCGAGATGGCAGCAGAGCAACAAGAACGGCCGCGGTGGTCTTACACGCCGGAGCGGATGAAAGGTCCAGGATTTTCTATCAATGTCGTCAAGGATCCTAGCCGCACCGTATGGCACAACAACGACGACCCAGCGAAGCTCGATTCCATGTACAACCGGCTGTTAGGATCAAAGGGTGACCGGATGTTGCCGGACGAGATCAAGTGGCTTGCAGTCACGCACAAGAGTTTTGATCAGGGGAGGAGAGGGTTTAACACGAGGCTGGCCTATTTCGGTGCGTTTCAGACATGCACGCTCCTCGACAGCCGCCCGGGTCTGCGGGCTCACACGAGCAAGGACACTCGCTAACTGAGCCATGCACAGGACGGCTGATCGTCTCTCTGGAAACGACACGGCACATCATGGTCACCCCGGGGCCTACCGGAGACTCACCATCTCAGGATCCGTTCAGCCGCGAGCCCTTCCAACACAGCGCGCTCGCCAATGTCGATAAGCTCAACGCAAGGCAGCCTCAGGATATTGCCTCGAAAGATAAGTTGGCGAAACTGGCGATAGAAGTCGGGCTGCCAGAAGTAGTCAGGTGGAAGCCAAGAATGGTATGTAATGCCAAAAATAGGGCTCGCACACGCTAGGACTCGTCCCAACTAACATGGATTCCTCTGCGCATAGCCCGAAAACCTCGAAGCCTCCGGGCTGACCGTCGTACTCAACACCTCCCTTTTCGCCATCATTGGTGCCATTTCTCTACAACATGGCGCGGAGGTCGCCCAGCAGGTGGTTCGAGAAAAGATCCTCAGGCGGCTGGGAGCATGAGAGTTCGATCGCGATGTGTGGTGATAGAACTGTATTATTTCTGTATCATACATAGCATGGGGCAATAGACAGGCTGGGCCCGGTTACCTGGTTACAATCCTTTGTGGCGTTGGCGTGAAGCATACCATCGACCAACGCCTTTTTAAAATACCCTGAACCGTAACGAAATTCAGCAATTTGACCCATGTGCTAACATTACTACTACCAGAGGCCGATAGACACCCGCGCCATGTTACTGAGGGGCGAGTGCTGACAACGCAGACCGAGGCCGAGAGATAACGCTTCACCACCCATCGTCGAAGCGCAATTCTGCCATCTTCATTGGTCGGTGACCGACGACCATCCAGCCATCACCAACACGAAACTGCCTACCTCTGCCGATGACGAAGCGCCTGTAGTAGTCGGTATCGGCAGCCACCTCATCAAGCACACACAGCCCGCCTGTCCAATCCGGCGGTGGGAGGCGCTCCGAATACATCAACAGGATAAACTCCTCGATATCGGCGAAGACGGTGCGGGCAAACGCTTTGAGGGTCGCGGCGCCAACCTCGTGCGACCAGAGCGCCACGCTCATGGCCAACCTCCTTAGCCCTTTTCTCTTCTTAGCGCCAGCATTCCGGCCTCGCGTCGGCTTTTCCGCCTTGCGGAACCACTCGAGCAATCTCGTCAGGCGCGTATAATGCAAATCGCCAAGTAGTACGACTCTGTCCTGCTCTAGGTTTAGGTATAGGATTCGGTCGCTGTCCTGCAGGAGATCACCGGGCCGCTCAAACGTCGTGTTTCGCGAGGGTGCTGCGAACAGGGGCAGTGTGACGGTGTAGCACTCGAGGGCGGCGGCGCGGGCCTCGGCGTTGACGGACAGCGCGGCGGGGTTGCGCGACTGCGACTGCCACTTGGGCGTACTGCCGTGCTGCTCGTCGTCTGCGTAGTGGTTGCGTCGTGTGTGGAGCTCCACCGTTCGAGGCAGGAAAGACATGTGCCTGGTTGGACCATTCACGTCAGTGTCCATCCAAGCCAGCCCGGGTATGCAGGGTCCACGTCTGTCGACGCGACTTCGGACATGAGCGGGTCCGGTATCCTCACAATAACGATCCGTCAGAGGCGAAGAGCACTCACCATATCTTCAGACGCAACTCGGCCGGAAGTAAGGCGAAGTATGGGAACGTGGTGGGCCCCGCGCTCGCATCGGACAGGGGTTCAGGAGTTGGTTCGACCCTAGCCGCGCTTTCGGTCAGCGAAGTTGGTGGGGGTGACAGCTCAGTCACCGTCACAGAGATGGCAGCAACAGGGCTTTTGGCACTCGTCGACGATTTGAGCTTGTGAGTGCTAGGCGGGGACTTAGCGTCGCGTTTCGCACGGGCGAGTTGTGATACCACGGCTCCCTTCTTCTGGTCCAACGCCATCGTGCTCCTTTGTTGCATCCGGATAGCGCTGACCTCGAGAGGGCTGAAGGGTGGGGTTGGTCCAGAAACTGAGAATTGTGCCGTTGAGAAAGGTGCTTGCTGTCCCTTGGTCGCCAGTTGTCGGTCTCGTTTTTATAGTGAGAAAGATGCCTGGGGGATTACACGCGCTTCCCCGTCCGGGCGCCCGGGGGTGGGGCCTTTCCGGCCGTCAATCCGCGAGGACGGCGGCGTTCTGGAAGCATTTGGCCTGGGGACCGTCAAGCAAACCGAAAATTCGGAGTGGGGCATCGTGAGGTGGGGAAAGGCTAACCGATGTGAATGTGGGGTCAAATTAGGCTCATGGGGCACCAGCCAACTTTGCCCTCGCGCCCTTTGAATGTCTCAGGTTCCCTGCAGCCATCCCACCCTGCTACTCTTATCAACCTGAATGTATGGACGTATTCTGAGTCAACTGCCAGTCAATTATTTGAACAGACCGCGGGTCTTGGTCCGAGATTGACGTCAGGTACTAAACAAAGCCCCTTTGGCCCCGCGGGTTCCAACGAATCGACGGCCCAAGAACAGCTTTGCAAGCAATGCCTTGTCGATCTATCCTCTGGAGTCGTGATCCCGTCCCGCGTCACGTAACTTAAGAGGGCACCCCTGGCTACCCGAGAAAGCCGCATCGAACCGAGTGCTTGATGGTCAGGACGCGTTGCCTTGGACGGCTGAGTGGGATTTTTATTACTGCATCTCCCGCTGCAGCCAATGACGCAAGCTACACGCGCCTGCGGTGCAACTCGGCCCAGTTCACCCACGTTCTGCGACCGTCGGCTCTGCGTATCATCAACAAAACACCAAAACATCATGTCCTCCGTCTCACTTTCATCCTCATCGCATCGACCGGCTTGGCCGTCACTTGCGCAGTCTAGACCTAGTCAGCAATCTCGACCCCATCTTCCAAAGGCCACCTCGAGCGAACTCACATTGTACATCTCTGATTTGGTCTGGTATTGCCCTTTTTCGTTCAGAACTGGTTGGCCCTTCTCGTCGAGATCGGACTCTCCAAGCCCAACCTTGAAAAAGTCATATTGTCTCGCAACCATGGCAACAATCGTGCGGGTTTCTATGGTGGCAAGATCCTGCCCGATGCAGTTGCGCGGGCCTCGTTCAAATGGCCGCCAAACTCCCGGTGGGAACTTCCTACCGGCCTCGTTCTGCTGCTCCGCGTCCTCTTGCGCGCCGGCGCTCATGATGCCCGCCTTGTCGCCGAGCCAGCGCTCAGGGACAAAGTCGTTGGCTGTCTCCCCAAACACGGTCCTGTCCTGCTGAATGATGGTTGCGCAGTTGTAAATGATGGCTCCGTCCAGGCAAAAACTCTGCCCGTCCGGTGTGCGCACTGTGAAGCCGGTGCCAGGAGCCGCCATGCGCGCCGTACCTGCTGGGGGGTAGAGGCGGAGCACTTCCTTGATTACGGCTGTCGTGTACTGCATTCGGTGAATCATCTCCTCCCCGTTAGGGCTCAGCAGCTTCTGCCGCACAGCGGCGGGATCTGTATCCGGCCCTAGGATGTCGTCAAGCTCGTCGCGGACAGCCCTGAGCACACGTGGAGACCGGGACAGTTCGTAGAAGAGCCAAGCCAGCAAGATGCCTGTAGTATCGTGGCCGGCAAACAAAAACGTCTTGATTTGGTCTCGCGTCTCGGCGAGGAGCTCTTTACTCAACTCATGGCTACCCTGCAAGCTGAGACTGAGGACATCGCGAGGCTTTCCTTTTACGGTCTGCTGCTGCTGCTGCTGCTGCTGCTGCTGCTCTGCATGCTTCGCCCGGATCATGGCCTCGAGATGCCTGTCAATCTGCTCGCTGAGGCGATATCGGCGCCATTCGCGCTTCGGATACACCCACCATGGGAGCTGGCTATCCTCCATCCCGTACATGCTGAGTAGCTGGTCGTACAGCTTGATAAACTCGCCTTTGTCGGACGATTCAAGCTGCTGCGCATCGAAATCAACATTCATGGTGATGGCGCCGATAATATCGAATGTAAGGTTGATGGTGAGCTTGTTGAGGGGAAATTCTTCGCCCGAATCAGCATAGCGATCCAGGTGCTCGAGGAAGATGTTGGTCTTGTCTACGATGGTTCCCAGCAACGTCATGAGATGCTGGGGTGCAAACCCGGGATTAAACCTTTTACGTAGAGACTTCCACTCCTCGTTCTGGGGGTGGCAGTTAGTACCGGTATTCATCAGACAAGTGAGGAGGGAGGTACCAACTTGTTTCATCAAGATAGTTTCTGGTCCAGTCAGCCGTACAAGCGCGCGCATTGTGGGAGACTTCGGTGTGCTCCACGGAAACATCTTCGACACGCGGGAGATTTGTTCAGCTATTTCGTGGCTGGTCACCACGACCATGGGATAGTTGAAGGGTCGAAGGTCGCAAAACATGAGTGGCGGATTTCCCAGGTCCTTGGCCATTTCGGCAAAGACATGATCTGATCATAGGCACTGTCAGTGGATTGTCCCAGCCAGCCTCCGGGGCTCTCTCTTCTGAGCAAGCATACCATGATGGAGCTTCGGGGGGCCCGCCAAGGTGTACTCGTGGAGAGTCCGTAAGTGACCCCAGACAAGGGAAGGCTTGAACTGAGGAAAGTTGGCAAACTGTTTGAATCGACGATGCCATATTGATGCGACCAAATATGTGGCCAGCAGCGGAAAGGCCAAAAGGACGACAATATTCGCACTCATGATGTTCGAATTCCCGGGTAAATCATGCGGCCACCAAGTTACGCAAACGGCGGCTGGATGACTTCTTTTCTGTCGTGCGGTGGCAGAACTGGCTGGGAAGCTCGGGTCCTGCAAACCACCCAGTCAATCAGAAGTGCAAGGGGCAAGCTCGGGTTTGGTCAAATATTGTTCCAATGTCGGACTCCAAGTGGAGTCGGGACCAACCAGGAGGTGACATTCGGAAGAGCATTTGTTGACTACAGGAAATGACGGCCTCGTCCTTGGCAAGAACCTCAAACTCTCGAATGGCCGGGTAGAACAGTGCATTCTTACCAAGGAATATAGCGGTCCTATACGACAACCATACTGGGTTGTCAGCCGCTCAGCGAGAGGTGCGACTCATGCCCTTTAGTCCAGGGCGGGCCAGGAGCACAAACACAACCACTTCGCTTGGTTCTTCCCGTGATGACAGCTTATACTTTTCTGTAACCACAGTGGTCCGTGCCCATAACGGCCTATGGGTGTGTTCCTAGGCGCATCTCGTTCCGGCTATTCGCACCCTGGTCTCCCACTCGAACATCCTTCTTGACAAAGTACCTCGCTTCCGGGGTGATCTTTGTTACACACCGGCCGAGCACATGGAATAGAGAGAATGCATTTGCTGGATGTGGTCTACGAGGATAGACTGTAAAAAAGTTGCACTCCATCTTTTTTCAGGGATATGGTTCATCGAGTCTTGGATGATTGAACGGACGATCAAAAGAGAGCAAAGAAGAGAAGAAGAAAGCAAGCTGGAACGAAGAAGGAGGATTGGAAACAAAGAGGGAGGATTGGGAACCGAAGAACCATAATCGGAAAGCGAGGAAGGGGAGTTAGAAACAAGGAGAGAGAGCCAAAAGGGTAAGGTCAGGGGGATTCATCGCGAGCTTATGAACATATTACGGTTCGCCGGTTTTATCCCCTCCCCCTGTCTTCACCCTCTACCACCTTCAGAGTGCCAATGGACGTTAGTAATGCAATTCATTATAGTATAGCAATGGCAGATGCTTGTGTAGTGGTTACTGATAATGATTTCTCATATGACCCATGTTGATTGCATAAAAGTATGAAAGCCCATCCTAAAGCATATACCCTAAAACCCATGTTCCGTTCTGTTCGTACTGAAATACCAAGAGCCGTTTCAAAACCGAGCCCCAACCGTAACTCCAACCGTCTATATCAGTATGACCTCAACAAATGACTGCCGCTGCAAGAGGGACGAGGAATTGGTGCGAGGCGATTTTCCAGCTTGCTTTCAGCAGCCACTCCAGTCTCTCGGGATCAGTCGTTGATGTCAGACCCCGGATATTGAGCGGCATGAAGCTCACGAGATGTTGCCCCTTTTTCAGGGGCCTCGCTGTTCCCAATCACTCTCCAATCTCGGCGTGGAGCAGGCCATTAGTGATCCCGGCTCTAACTGCGGCGGGAGTACTGGCTGGCGCCGCCGCGGCTACCGACAGAGCTAATGCTCTCGCTCGGGGCAATGCTGCAGGCGTCGTCGCGGGACCGGCCGTGGTGGCCATTCATCTCCTCAACCACCTCCCAGTCGCCGGAGTCGGCGCTGCTCCTTCTGCCAACGTTGCTGGCGGGAAGGGCCACGTCGCAAGCCGACATGTAGGAGCTGCCGCCGCTTCCGCGGCTAAAGGAAGCCGCGTCGCGCGGGGGGCTAGGGCGGTAGCTGGTGGCGTTGCTCCGTCCCGATCCGCTATAGCCGGAGTCGGCCGAAGAGCGGGCATAGCCCGAGACACGGCTCGAGGGCGGGGCGCGCATGCCCATGCCGACGACGGTCGAGCTGCCGCCGGCCGATGCCGCAGGCTCCCACCTGGCGAAACCGGACTGCACCAGCACCTGGACGCCGGCGGGCAGCGTCATGTGGCCGGAGCCCTGGGTCAATAGGAGGACGTCTTCCGCGCTGCCGGTCCGCTCGCCGTGCAGGAAGACAATGCTTTGGCAGGCCTTGAAGTCGAACTCGCGCTCGTAGTTCTCGGCCGCATACTCGCGGTAGTCGTGACGGTCGCGGGCGCCGAACATGGCGCTGGTCTTGTCCGACCAGCGTCTTCTCTAGTGTCCCAGGTATTAGCGGTTGCTCCCCGATACTGAAGGGAGGAATCCCACTTACAAGTTCCTGAGCGTCGATCATTGTGTTATGTGTGTGTGGGGGGAGCTGTTGATAGCTTGAAGTTGGAGGAGCGGTGACTTTCTGGCGATGTTGGCTGTTGTGTTGTTGCGATGAGGAGCAAGAGTAGTCCCTCATCTCGAGAGAAGCGGCATCTATTTAAGGACACCTGTCAGGGGCCGATGCAAGTTGTTCATGCCTGAGATCTCTCGTCATCAAGGCCAGGGCCCCGGACGATGACCCAATCCAGCGCTACAGAATATGTGCCAAATCCAATCGATCCATGGCCACGTCCTGGGCATTAGTTGGAGCCCGACAACACTGCCCGAGTCAAGCCCAAAAACCGGAGACCCACGACCACTTGGCAGGGACCCCGTTTGGCGAGCGTGACGTGGCGGCTCTCACCGACAATTCTACTGGCGCCTCACATTGAGGTGGAGCCAGACCACGACCAAGTCGCTTTTGCAACAGGGCGACAAGCGCGGCGGAATGCTATTGGGCGCTTAAACTCAGCCGCGATGTTGGGCCACCGTGGCAGCCAGCTGACAGCCTAACAATACCACCAGTTGAGGCGAGTGACAGCCTGCCGCTGCCAGTGCGCGCTGGCGGCGGGGAAAGGGGCCGCGCCGGGATACTGGAAGATTGGATGAACACATCGTATCAGTCCTGCAGGGTCAGTCAGACCTCCGGCCATGTCAGTTGAATGCTGGTCCGCCTCAATTTGCTGCGCTGGCGTGCAAAGCGCACGGTCCACGGTCACTGCCAACC
The DNA here is from genome assembly GCA_023628455.1 of Chaetomiaceae sp. B2702. Taxonomy (NCBI): domain Eukaryota; kingdom Fungi; phylum Ascomycota; class Sordariomycetes; order Sordariales; family Chaetomiaceae; species Chaetomiaceae sp. B2702. The sequence continues at coordinate 175,176 of JAMAKP010000017.1, read as the reverse complement.
TCCCGAGTGCACGCACGGGGCAGTGGATGGAAAACATCCAGCTCAGTCGCCTACGGAGCCAAGAGTCGGATGGAAAATCCAGAAGTCGAAAGACAAGTGGAAAGTGACGGGAGGAACGGCAAAGGTGGCCAACACAGGGAGCCGAGGCCGGCTCCGAAGTCCGAATAGACATGGATAAACCGGTGGCTATCCTGGTCTAGGAATTAGATTAGACATGGAGGAATGCTCTATACCAGAGGTAATACATTTGCCTTGAGAGTTTCTCTGCTGCGCCAACAGTCAACCCAAAGGCCCAACCAACCCTGCCACTTACATCCGTCGGACTCCGCGCCAGCCTGAACATTGCCACCTCGTAGAGCAGAGGAAGGGAAGAGAGGAAGGGAAGAGCGCCCTCTAGTTAGATGCGACTCAGCGGTTCTCTTGCTGCACTGCCATTCCTGGTCCTCTCGGCAGTATTCCGCTCGCTTCCGAGTATCAGGTTGACGTGGTTGCTTATCGCAACCAAGTCTCCATTCTCGTCCAGCAGCAACACCTCGAGGTCGAGCCGGCCGTCCTTGATTTGCTTGGACTGAACCCGCAACTGCAGCCACTCCAGGCCTTCCTCCGGCAGTGCCTTCTTCACTTCGAGGTTGAGCACCACCGTAGGGTACCAGAACCTCGTATCGGGTGCGAAGGGGAGGCTCTCGCCTCGGCGCTTTTTCTCGTCGGCTTCCGCCTTGGACGGCCTCTGGGCCTCAACCACGTACGGCCAGCAATCCGAAATGTAACCAAGGGAGGCGGCGGTAAAGTTTTCCCCGGAAGCAAGCCGCACCCATTTGTGAATGACTGTCTTGGCGGGCTGCCCGCCCCGTGGATCGTAGTAGATGCAGTTCTGCAAGCACCGCGCATAGCTCAGCGGACTACTGCGGGGGAGATTGTAGCGTGACCAGTGAGCGTCACGGTCCTCTTTCAGTGCGGCAAAATCCGGTCTTGGGGGAGCTGCAACTGAGTGCTGTAGGGTAAAAGCCGTGGGCAACGAGACACCTCTTTCCTTGCTAAAATCCGTCATGGTCAAATACACGGCGATCTCTTTGCGTGTTGACCCCTGTGTGATCCACGGCGCCTCGGGCAAGAGGGCGTGCTGGTAAAGGGTGGCATGTAGAGTTGAGAGTTGGCGACCAAGCTTGATGTCTTCGATCATGATCACGGCCGGTCCAGTCTCGGTGCGGTTTAAGAACTGGAAGTGGGCGTTCAACACGTCCTTCTGGCCCGCTTTCCCGAGGTGGAGGCCCGCCGCCCCGAGAATACAGGACGCCACGTATCCCCCATTTGGGACTGGACTGACGGTGAGTCGGGGTACTGCGTAGCTGGGTGAAGGTTGGGCTCACCGGTTCCAATGCAGAATGAGTCGGTAAGATTCACTCTGTAAACATGCGAGCCAAGACGTTCGACTCTGGTCGCCTCTGAAAAAGGGGTGATGATGCCGTTATTTTTGGTGTCCATGTTTGATTATGATAGCGGATGCAAGACTAGTATAGCGTGATAGATAATGTCTGGGGACTCTATAACATTCAATTTCGTCACGGCTCAAGATATCCTGCCACCGGCAACTCGACCGTGGTAGCGTGGCTCAGTAATCAATGGACTCAACAGAATACAGCTTGACCCACTCAACTATGAACCTCGGCTGTTGCAAGACAGGGGGTTCGTTGCGAGTGCGATCCTCCCGACTTTGACTGAATGCTACTACCCACATCACCGAGGCTCCAAGGAGACAAAAACGCCAAAAAGATACCAAAATCAATTGAATTGGACAATACCGGATTTGAACCGGTGACCTTTCACATAGCACCACGATGAGTGGAGTGCGAAGCGAAAATCATACCCCTAGACCAATTGCCCGGATGATATCTTAGGCTGGTCATCAGGTAGGCGCACTCTTCACGTTACCCTGACCCGTCCTCACGGCGTTCGGCTTGGTATTGGGCTCAGGCTGCTGCCAATGGAGTTTCACATGCTACCGTCAGAGTTGGCTTGCTGCGGAGCCTCACAGGGCTGGTGGGATCAAATCTGCCCCCGAAACCAGGGGTCAGGGGGTGTGAGCTCGTCAACAAAATCCTCCCATACACTCCCACCCACTGGTTTTTCAATTTAAACAAAACGGCCACTCTTTCAACAATGTCACAGCATATCCACCTTATACAAACGGAGCTGCAACGAAGAGCTTTTATCGCGGACCTCTCCAAAAAAAAAAAAAAAAAGTATTCTCAAGCTTCAGTAACTGCACCCCTATGAATTGATCGCCTCACCCGCCATGTCCAAGGCAGTGGTTGAAGCCGAGTCCTTCATGCTCGGCTTCAAGAAGCTCAGCAACCAAGTCTACGTACAAGAAGGCGAACCCAGCTCCGGAGACCCCAGCCACCCCACCACTATCGTCATCTATGGCTGGGGTGATGCACGCCCACGGCACGTAGCCAAATACGTCGACGGCTACCGGAGGCTCTTCCCCCACGCGAGGGTCGTTCTCATCTTTTCACCCATCCTCAAGGCGCTCTACCAAACACTGGAGGCGCGCTCCCGCACTATGGTGCCCGTGATCGAGGCTATCTACCCGGAAGCGCTCAAGGCCCCAGACGCCACAGGGAAAGCCAACGAGAGGGTGCTCTTGCACGTCATGTCCAACACTGGCGGCATGAACTGCGCGGCAACTATGAACGCCTACAGCAAGCATACCAGCGGCCACATCTTCCCCCACGACATGCTCGTGTGCGACTCCACACCCGGCAGCACCCACTTCTTGCCCAATGTGGGGCCGTGGTCGCGGGCCATGGCGCTCGGGGCCGCGCGGTGGCTCCCTTGGCCGTTCATCGTGACGCAGGCGCTGGCGGCCGTGTTCCTAGGCTGCTTACACGGATTCGGCTGGTTGGTCGGGGCGACGAGCGCGGCCGAGTTCAGCACGGCCGCTGTCAACAACACGGCGCTGTCAGATGTAGGCGCGAAACGGCTGTATCTCTACTCCAAAGAGGACGACATCATCCACTGGGGGGACATTGAAAAGCACGCAGCCGATGCCCGCCATAAGGGTTGGAGCGTGATGGCCGAGGTCTTTGACGGCACGCCGCATGTCGGCCATATGCGCGCGCACCCGACGCAGTACTGGGCTGCTATTGCTTCTGCTTGGAAGGAGGCAGCGGCCAGAGGGCAAGAGTAATAAAATAGGGGAGAACAGGCGGACGCAACTTAACAGGAGTGGCTGGCGTCAGCTGCCACTGCAGCCCTTTCACCCTGGGAGGATTACTGGAGTAATAGTCATAGACCCAAGTACATCTTCAAAAAAATCACACCCAAGGCATATAGAATAGGTTGCTCAAACGGTCCTGTGAGCAATCTCGCTAGCCGTCACCGATGACGGGGCGTACGTATAACCGTAGCGTCACCAATGGAGGTTAATACCCAGCTCTGTCCCTTCAGAACAAACATGCGGAGAACGTGGAAGCTGTCAGTGAGTGGGTAGATGCCATGCAACATCAGACATATTGGTAAACCGGGTTCCCGAGGAGAGTCAAAACTGCATCTTTGTTGCCTTGGACTATCTCAGCTCCAGAGAGATTCAGTTGCCCCTCTAACGCCAGCGTTCGCTAGGCCTAGTGTTTTAATTAGAGAGTTCACCCGCTATACCTGGGCCTGGGGGCCCGGTCAGGCATCACACCACCAGCACGATTCGACGTCATACCTCCTGCGCTGTCGTCCCATTTACAATGTTCCAGCAGTCTTGAAGTCCTGGAGGCATTCCGCCACACGGCTGGACATGGTCTTCTCGCCCTCACGAACCCAGACCTGTAGTCGTTAGAACCAATGCGTCAAAACTCTTTGATGGGAGGGTCAACATACTCTCGGGTCGTACTTCTTCTTGTTGGGCTTGTTGGGACCCTCGGGGTTTCCGACCTGGGTCTTGAGGTAGTCGATGTTTTTGGTGACGTAGTCGCTGTGTCGTTTCAGCGGATGGATACCCAACCAATGCATTAGGACAGACACTCACCGGATACCGATCAGATAAGCCCATTGCAAGTCAGTGTCGACGTTGACCTTGATCACACCGTGCTGTGACATGTCAGCCCTCCGAACTTTGCTACACGGTGTTGGTGATTCCTACGCTAATGGCATCGAGATACTCCTGCTTGCTTGAGCCGGAGCCGCCGTGGAAAACGAAAAAGACTGCCATCATCAGTGCCCATTCCTAGCGTTGTGCGGACTCGCCGGCTTACCGGGCTTCTTGTCATTGCCACCTAGCTTCTCCGAAACGAAGGCCTGATGCTTGCCAAGCAGCTCGGGATGAAGGCGGACGTTACCAGGGGCGTAGACGCCGTGGACGTTACTGCCAAGTCATTTAATCATCCAAGTGGTGTAAAGTGGGACAATTAGGGTGTGTTACCCGAAGCCGGCCGCAATCGAGAAGTACTTCGAGATCGGGCGGAAGGCTTGCTCGCTGTCAGGGAGTTTAGCATGTTGTTATACAACGTTTGTGGAGGTTATGAACGCACATCTGCCAGATATCCTCGGGCCTAATCCACGTGTTAGCGATTCTTACTGTCTCAAAATGTGCTCAACCTGCTACTTACTGAGTGTAAAGTGCGGCATTGTCGACCTTGGGAACTAGAATTTAGCATATATATTGTCGGCGAGTTGCGTCAACCAGAACTCACGCCGGTGTTGTCAACACCATCTTCCTCACCACCCTGTGCACTCATCAGCCATTTCCTGCATTGAGTACGCCGTGATTTTCGGTTCATACCGTGATGCCAATCTCCATCTCGAGCCACTGCTTCATGGGAGCCATCCGCTTCAGGTAGGAAACGCATGTGCTAATGTTCTCATCGACGGGTTCCTCTGATAGCATTGTGTGAGTGTTGCTCGGACGAAAACCCCGCGTGCCGGAGGCGAGGGTAACTGCGGCCAGGGGGGTGTGCAAGCTTGATTGTGCAACATACCAGACTAGGGCTGTTAGTATGGGATGTGGTCACGGTGTTGGGGCAGGACTGAACATACTAGGTCGATCATGTGGGAGGAGAAGAGGGGAACGCCGTTCTGCTTGAAGAATTTCTCGTCCTCGTCGAGCATGCCATCGAGCCATGGGAGGAGCTTCTTGGCGCAGTGATCGGTGTGAACTGGTGCACAACGTCAGTTGAATAACGGTCTGAGGAACAGCCAGTGCACTTACGGACGACGGGGATGCCGTAAAGAGGAGCGACGGAGCGGATGTAGTGGGCGGCGGCAATGGCACCACCAACCGAAGCCTCCTGCTTCTCGGCGCTGTTCTTGATGCCCTTACCGGCGAAGTAGGCAGCACCACCCTGGCTTGCTTGTAGGCTAACCACAAATTGTCAATATCTGCCCAGGACATAGCCACGAATCGGAAACCCCCGGGGAGGGGGGGGGGGAGGATGTCGTCGTACATGATGGGGGCCTTGGCATCACGGGCAGCCTCGAGAGTAGCAACAACAGTGCTGGACGAGGTAACGTTGACGGCTGGGATGGCGAAACCCTTCTCGCGGGCGTAAGTGAAGAGCTTCAGCACATCGTCGCCTGCTCCAAGGTTAATCTCAGCTTCTCCGATCTCGGCGGAGGGTTCGCACCGTAGATGACGCCGACAGGCAGGTTGAGGTCCTGTGCAGAACGAGTCCGGGTCAGCAGAGATATATTTTTATTGGGCTGCGGGAACGGCCCGAACCGAAGATTGGCCCGTTACATACCTCGAGAATACCCATTTTGGTTGTATCTGCTGGTAAATAGCGAAGTGTTGGTCAGGCAGGTGTCTCGGGTTGTGATGGCGGGGTAACTCGGACGAGGTGGGTTGATTGGGAGAAGGTTCGTCGCGACTGAGCTAGAGTGCTTCAACACAATGGAAGCGAAAAGCAAGAGAGAAAAACAAATGCAGGTCTCGCACAAACTATCTGCCGCCCCCCGATGAGGGATTTGTATGACGCACCTTTGATTCCCGGTGGGTTGGTGGAGGGGCAGCCAGAAAGTGGCATGAGCAAGGGGTGCGGGGTTGGTCGATGCGCGCTCTCTCTCACCTGGAGCTCAACAGAAAGCTGTTTCCCTCGCACCGCGGGGCACATTGGAGTGGGGTCTGCCGACTGGAGCGCTGTTTGCGTGCTGCATTTACGTCACGGGAGGCCGATGGCTCCACTGACCCCCTAAGAATTGACAGCCCTTCTGAAGCGGGCGATAATTTCGGAATTGCCTTTCGACCCCACGAACTACGAGAGGAACATGCCAACATCACGCTGGCTCGCTTTGAGATGGCCATCATCTGCCTTAGACACCGCCGCTCGAATGGGGATTGGGCACGGATAAGGAATTCCTAGTGGTTTGGCTGCACAACGGGATTACTCGGCAACTATCCGCGCTTGACGTGTTTTCGACCTTCAGGATGTGGTCTTGGCCGGGGCCAAGGATGGACCGGCGCAAGCCGGGAAAAGTTCAATTGTCTTCTTTGGCTTGAGCCAAGCCGACCAATGTACGGCGTGAGGCGATCCCGGAACAATCCCGCGAGGCTAGGCGAACGATCCAGATGCTTTGACCTCGGTCCGAACGATGAGAAAACTGACCGACCCAAGTATCTACTACGAACCGAACTGCCGTCTCCCTCCCCCCTGCTCCACTCGGATATCGACAACGGCTGGCATCCAGGAGCACACATGTAATTATGTAGATAAGACATAGCGGCTTCGCGACACAAGACGGGATGGTACGACGTATCTCATTAACTATCCGAGCACCCATGTAAGAAGTAGGCCGTTGAGAGCCTGGGGAAGTTGTGGAAGATAAGGAAAGGTTGTTCAGAAGTCATGGCGCCATCATCTACAAGACGTGGTCAGCACATATCGTAAGTCTTTCCGTAACGGGGAGTCGGAAGGAGCACTGAGAGAAACTGACCTGCCAGGTATCGATACTGATGTCGCTGGTTCCTACGGTACGGATGATCCCAAGAGCCACAACGGAATTGAGCCAGTCATACTTGGCGCTTCCGGTTTCGTACCCCAGGCGAACAAAAGCACTGCCATCGGGCTGGAGCTGGCCTGTCTCAAACACCTGGATGAAGGCGCCGTCGTCCGTCTTGAATGTCTGCCGGACATCGACAGTGAGTGAGCCATTGACATTTCTGGCATCCGTGAGCGCCCAATCCCCCCCCATTGGCATTACGCTTCCTAGAGCCACGAGGTCGGGTAAGCGGTTGGTCTTGTTATGATGTCGGTAAATTGTATTGGGTGGCCTCAAACCGCACCTTGCGTGGTTTGGATGGTTTCAAGCAATGGACTTTACCTTTGAGTCTGGGCCCCTCAAAATTGCCCTTCACAATGGGGACCACAAGCCGAATGCCGCGTGGTCCGGGGCCAACGGGATATATCTCGCCGCCCGTGATGTTGACTGTGTATAGGTAGGTAAGACCTGGCGCCTTGGGTGGTTTTCTGTGGCCCCCGCCCCCAGAGAGCGCAACGCCCACCAGCATCAGGACGCAATAAAACGAGGTGAGGAGTGTTGACCTCATGTTGTTCCCTTGCCCTTCTCACAGACCGTGCTTGTATGTACACGAGTGTTAGCAGAAATGGAAGGGACCGTTTCTCGGAGGATTTGACGACATTTTATCCTTGACCGGCAGAAACTGAGAAGCTTCGGGCGCCAGAGTTTGTTGGACAGGCAAGGCAGGGGATGCGTTGTGTTGGTTTGATCCCGCCCGTGCCGGCCGTCGCCGGTATTGGTTGAACCGCGAAAACAAGGGTTGGCAGCATGCCATCAGCCTTCGGCTGTCCTGGACTCATCGTCCGCATCTGGGTTCGCATGCTGACAAGATCCGGACCGCGCAGATGTATTGCATGCCCGACATGTATGTATGGAACATTGCAGAGCTTTCTCGTGACACAATTGGCCCATTCGGACAGCGGCACGGTCGTCGAGGCAGGTCTCGGGTTGTTGGCCGCCCCGGCCAAGAGGCAGCACGTAACCTCGCAACTCATACGCTTGGAACTATTGATGCATCCATTGACTGGACAAAGCGGGACATTCCGTCCCATTAAACACGAGTACTGCAAGACGTGTCTTGCCATAGCTGCCTTGGGCGCTTTTGGGTGGAGGAAGTACGGACAGGAAATAAGTGGTGGACCCAGAAGCAATCCGCTTCTCTTTCATTATAGCTAATGTACTTGCGTGTGACAATGTCAGGGGTGGCGTGTCAATGCTACCCGGGCCTGGCTGCTTTGAATATACGCGCATGTACCCAGGGCTTCTGCCTGGAGGTTCACTCTCTAATCGGAATCAACTTGTCAAGCGTTACATTCAGGCCACCCGCCAGGAGCTTCAGATCATCCCAGCATGACTATCCATTTATCTTGTTTCCCTTGCCTTGGCTTTGATCTTTTTAAACATGTCAGCAGTTTTAATATGAGCCTGGTCTCGATAAGTAACTGATTTACTATTTTGTCGACTTTGCAGCCTGTCCTGCACTCAGATAGGATTACCGCACTCTATCATGCCCCGGCTCTCTTCTTGACGCGGATTGTAGCCTGGAGAGGCGGGATCCGGTTCAGGCCGAACCACTTATTACGTGGCCGGCTACCCCCAATCTCGATGTCGTAGTTGAGCACAAGGTGCGCAAGCATGAGCTTGAGCTCATTAGCAGCAAAGAAACGCCCTGGGCAGGCATTCCGGCCGTGGCCAAAGGCGAGGAAGTCGGTGCTAGTGGTGGCAAAGGCCTTGGCGGCGCGCTTGACGTAGTCGACGGTCTCGTCGCTGCGCTCCTCAGCGAAACGGAAGGGCTTGAACTCCTGGGCGTCCGGGTAGATGTCGCTGTCTTGGAAGACCGGGTAACTGGGGACGTTGACGGTCATGCCGCGGGGGATTTTGACGCCCGAGGGAGTGACGATGCCGTCCTTGGCGACGACAGCACGGCTCAGGCCAATAGTAACAAACGAGTTCAGGCGCGACGATTCGCGCATGACGCTGTCGAGCTTTTGCATCTTGGCCAAGGCGCGTTTATTCCACTCGCCGCGGTACTCGGCCAGCACACTTTCAATCTCGACGCGAAGCTCGTCGACGTACTCTTGTTTTGAAGCGGCCAGCTCCAGAATAGCACTGGTAATGGCAAAGGACGACGTGTGGATGGCGGCAAAGTTAAGCAGCAGGATTCGGCCTGCCAACGTCGTCGGCTTCCACAGGTAAGGATCGCCGCTGTCCTTGGCTTGCTTGATCGACCACTGGAGGAAGTCGTTTGGTTCCGGGCCGTTCGACTTGTTCTCGGGGTCACGCCGGCGAGCGTCGTAGTCAGCCAGCCGCGCTTCGATCTCGGGGACGATGATCTTCTCAAAGCGCCGCGTGCGAAGGTGGATAGGCAGGGTGAGAAACAGCGCCACGGCAGGCCGCAGCGGCTTCCACACCATGCGCAATAGTGTCGAAGCCAGGGGCACGTCTTGTGCGTACGCCATGCCCTCGGTGAGCAGTGCGGGGTCTCGACATTTTGGCTTGCCGACAAAGACGCGATTCGTGACGCAGCCAACGATCTTGCGCATCGTGTCGTAGACGCACACCTCTCGATACTCGGCAGAACTGCCCCACTGCTGCTCGAACGCCCAGGCTGTCTCGTCGGCGACGTCCGGGACGAGATTGCCAATTTGGTTTGTTAGGGTGGTGGTGATGAGCTTGTGGTGCACCGGGTTGTGCACGAGGTAGGGGTCGGTGCACGTGTAGTCCATCTGGAGGGCGTCCAAGGTCTGCGTGTGCATGTCAAGGACCGAGTCTGGCTGGTCGGTGACGAACTGCGTCTCAGAGCGCGGGAGCAGCACCATATTGGGCGCAACCATCAGGGGCATGAGCACCGCTTGGTCTCTGTATTCCTCGTCCGCCTGCTTCACGGCCGCCTTGAAATCAAACATGTTCCTCCATGTCGCCTGGTAAAAGGGGAACCAATCGCCTTCCCTGGCGCCCACAATGGGAAGGTTGGGGCGCTTTGGTCCGGTAAACAGGAGCTGGTGAATCACAGCCGCAACCAGCGCCACTGCCGGTAGCAACACGGCTGGCCGAAGAAGGAGCTCGAGCATGGTGTTTGTACAGTACGTGACTCGGGACTGCCGTGTTGTTGTGACTGGCCAAGCGGGCAGGGGGGGTTTAGTGTACCAGTTAGCCTGGGCTGTGGGATTTTGGCCGGTTGGGGAGTTGGCGCTTTTCCAAGATGCAGAGACTGACAGGCGGGATTTTATCGTGTTCTTGGTGTATCATAGTACATACTATGTAGGTAGGTAGGTAGGTATGTAGGTACTGTTGTAGTTCGTCAAAAAATTCGCCACGGTTCCACTGGACTTGCAGCCTATGGCGATGCGATGCTCCCCTGCACGCGTCATTGTGCAAGGTATCGCCATCGACGCTAGGTCCTTTGTGGACTGCGATAACGCTCGTATTCGGGGAAGGTGTGCTCCTACTGGGCATGTCGTCCGGGTTCCCTAGCTCCCGTCCCGGACTGGACCCCCCACTCCTGCTGCTTGGGAACTTCGGACTCGCCTTTTTTTTTTTTTGTCGACTCCACGTCAATCGCCATGATTCGCTCTGAAAGTTCCCGACGACCATCCGTCGATGTTACCCTACCCGTATGTGCACTGCACAGTAGGTATGTATGTATGTACATTCTTGGCCTCGCCCATTCCTTGGGGATACAAGTAGGATTAGAGGTCACCGCGTCTCCTGTTACGACGTCAGCACGTGGTAATTGAACGCGATGCGCCACGTAGAACTTGTCGATGCCATGAATGCCCTGCTCATACGAAGTGGCATGTGTACTACAAACATCGTCCGATCAGATTGATTGAGTTCGATGTCTGAAAAATAGGTACCTAGATCGGCTTCATTTGAAGCTCGTCATTACTTGGCATCATATCAATGACTATCCTTCTAACCTGGCAAGCGCAAACAAAGCATAACCCCGTCCTAGGCACTCAGAGATGAGTTTGCAGACCGTGCTCAACTACTAGCAGCACGTAGCAATAGTATCACATGTGTTTCGAGATTGACCAGGTTGGCTCCAAGCTGATCACTACCTGGTAGCCAACAGCGCCGGCTATTTGAGTGGCATATTCCCGGGGGGTTTTCCCATCTCGGCTATAGGAGCTGCTGCTTTCCACTGGTGGCCAAGGCCCTTTCTATTTGTATGATGCACTGGCGTTCTTGGTACAATGATTCTAAGCATAGTTCAGTGCTTACTTGTCGATGCGACTGTAGCTGCGTAAATCACACAGTGATTTAAGCCACGTAAGCCATGAATCCTCACAAACTGGATGATGATACTCGCTCTCGAGCACACCACCGGGTAACACACCCCTCCCAGCGATGACCGGATTGCATCCCGCTCAACTAGGACTTGAGACTCTTTGGCGAGGCGTGACCATGATCAGTAAGTGCATTACAGGATTACTGTCTTGGACTGTCTTTTCAAAGTTATTTACTCTCCTGGACAGGGCCTGATGTCCGCACACTTTACCTACTCTTCTCCTTGCATGGCCTCTCCGCCGCCGTCCAAACACAATGTCCTTGGTACCCCGCCACCCCGTCATTGCAGTCAGCTGGGAACTGTACCCGTCCAGTTGACGATGAATCACCCGCGCACCTGAGTGGTAGGATAGACGTTCCGTGGACTCGACTGCCCTACTGCCTCACACCTCGCTCTATCGGATCATCTGAAAAATTTTGCGTTTACTCTGCCTCCGTCTACAACGACCTCAGCGGCATCAGCCTTATCGTGAACCCTGAAACAGCTGCCAGCATTGCGGCTGCCGTCCAAGATCCCCTGCCAGCATGGCACTCCCGCCGTCATCTCGCTCGCCAGGGCCATCTAGAAACAGGAGTCTACGACCTGCCGTACAAGGTCATTTCGATACCTGGGAAAGGGCAGGGCGTCATTGCAACAAGGTATATCCAACAGTTTGAGGCCATCATCACGAGCCTCCCAGCCATGATCGCCGACAACGAATTTTTTCCTTCGGAGGCTGGCGAGGGGCTCGCCGAAGGCTCTCGGTTGTTTCAAAAGGCGCTCGACCAGCTGACGGATAAAGAGCGTTTCCTCAGCTTGGCGCGAAGCAAGGGCGATGATGTCCATGTAGTTGAGGACGTGATTAGAACCAATGCTTTTGGCATCACGGTGGATGGCCGGAACATGAAAGGACTTTATCCAGAAATTGCGGTTGGTGGACGCCCTGCCCTGGTTATCAGTAATCTCGAGCTGACAGAATGGTTACCACCACAGAAACTCAACCACGGCTGTGACCCAAAGTGAGTGACGCTCCTCTTAGATCGGGCAAGAGATTGGGGACTGACGAGTCCCAGCGCATACAGCAGATTTACCAAGAAGGACCTCGTTATGACCGCCGTAGCGACCAGAGATATTAAGCCTGGAGAGGAAATAACAATAAGTTGTATGGCCATGAGATCCAGAATCCGCTTTCCCGCCATTTCTAACAAGGCTGCCGCCGCCATACAGACATTTCTCTCGGCATGCCGACTTCTTACAGGACTAAAGCCCTCAGCAACTGGGGCTTTAACTGTACCTGTGACTTGTGCACAGCGCCTCCCGAGGCCCGAGAGGCCTCGGACCAACGAAGAGAGCGTCTAATAGAAATATACTACGCAATGCAGGACGAATCGACCAGCTACAACAGCCTTGTCGAACTGACACGCGAGTTCATTAAGCTGGCCCAGGGTGAGCGGTTGCTGGCCAAGATTGGGGAATACTACCAATCCTTCATGCGTATCTACTACGGCGTCGGCGACTCGGAAACGGCGAGGAAATATGGCCAAGCATCCTTGAGGTTTGCTGAGATCTTCTCGGATCCGGAGGGCGGATTCTGTGCCGGACTAAGGCGAGATTTGGCGCAGATTGACCGGGAGTTGCGAGAAAGGACAAGCCCAAGAGGGTCCGGAATGCGGGAGTCTCAAGAAGATTAGAGAGGTAGAGCTTGTTTTTGAGCGAGGAAGTAAAGCCAGGGATGATCCGTGGTGGTTCATTGATGTACCAGTAACTTTCTTCATCAACTGCATATCCTACGAAGAGACTAAATACGGCCACGGATGGAAGGAGTCTTCCCATGGACAATCTAACCTAGTATTCTATATAATTACCGGCTGGGGGCCTCCGTCGTCGCTATGTTACCCCGGAACAATTTGGAAACCCAACCACCTAAAAACACATGCTAATTCCCACCATTAGGGGTTACTTGGCATGTAAGTAAACCATTAAGATGAAGGCGCGGGAGTCAAAGAAAAAAAAGTTAGTGGCGCTGAGAATAGCTGTATTGTAGTCGTCTGGTCAGTAATTACCAATTGCATATCGTAGTGGAACGAATGAGTTAGGGCCTAAAGATCCGTCCGAAGGGGTCACAAAGCGTAATTAGTAACCACAAGATGTTGTGTCGCCGAAGGCTGAATCTTTGTTTTACAAAACCCCTAATATCCTATTACTGAAGGGGTAGTTGACTTCATGTTCTGCGCATCTGGGATCTAGAGTTCCCCAGATAAACACGACAAGTGCTCCCCGCAAAAGGGCGAGTGACCACATCCAAATCAACTAGTATTGTCCGGGTTCTGTTGGCTGGCGAATGGGGACTATCTCACAATGGAGCCCATTAACATTTAACCGACGGCACATCCAGGCCGCGGATGCAGATTGATTACCAATGGAAAATGCGGCTCAGGACGGTTCCCCCTCTTCCCAGTCCTCACTGCAACCCTTATCTATCCATTGTTCTGGAGAGATCCGACTCCCTGGTTTCGTAACAGCGCCGAAGGCTCGTTGACTGGACGTGTGTGACGTCTGCAAGGATGAGGGTGGGAAAGGCTGGGTCCACCGAAGCTGAGTCCGTAACGTCAAACTGATTGTTCCTGAAAGGCTGAGCGAGCCAAGGCACAAAATGACATGCTTTTCACTGCGCGTGCGTCAGCTGAAGAGGTCGGCACTCTCCTGCATGGAGCTACGGCAAGAAGACAGGTGGCTGCAGAACCAAGCCCTTTGAAAACAGCTCCCCGGGGTAACCAAGCCCTTGGCTGCGCCAAGTGCGGATGGTACTGCTTGGATCGAGAAAACTCTAGAACATGGCCATCGACGTCACGCAAGACGAGAGAAGCGCATGGCAGATAGACGTAACTGCGTCTACAATCCCCATTGTTTAGCGCTATGCGGACGTACGCCTAGCATGACATCTGTGCGGCGCCTCGTCGATCCGGAATCACCTGAGGTATCCTGGGCGCGCGCCTTTGCCTCTTGGACGGGGTAGTTTGTTGAAATGGACCTGCGACCCCGCGCACAACATGTTTGGGCCGCGGTAAACATGGGAGACGGCATCGGCCATGGGATTCTGGTGAAGACGGTCAACCTTTCGTCCGGCTTTTTGTTGGCGCCAAGTTGCGGCGGACGCGACATCGCGTCCAGAACTGTGGGATGGTCTCCGGAGGACCTGCCGTTCCTGGCGCTGGGCGCGCGCGGCGCACGCAGATACCTACCATGGCAGTCTATTATGGCATCGGCAGTGGCAGTCGCGCACCATGCTTGCTATGCTGTCCGGACGGGCGGATCACGGCCGCAACCCCCGCGCTTTGCCTAACACTAGCAAGGCGGCACCACAAGAGACTGACTGTGCATCAAATCGACTGCTTGGCCACGCCAGACATTGGCGGGGGTGGAGGGTAGTGGGTAGAAGGCAGCGGGCAGCGGGCAGCGGGTGGGTTGTGGGTTGTGGGTTGTGGGTTGTGGGATCCGGTCCTGGTCCGGTGTCCAGAAACGAGATCCACGGATGAGCGAGGCTCGGCGGTCTAGGCGTTGCGACGGACGTTGGGGTGTTGAAGCAACCAACAGGCGCCAAGCCCCTGCAGACCCCGGACCGCATCAGGGAACGGGGGTGCAACGGTACGATGCTACCGAAAACTGGAACGAGGAACGGCAGGCTCCATGCTCGAAACGATGTGAAATATGGGCAATCTGGCGCATCAGCTAGCCACCTAGCGTCTTTGATGGTCTGAACGCCGCCACGGGGTCCTGCTGGATGCCCCGGGCTCCGGTGCAAAGGAATAGAGGACCAAGATGAAAAGTCAAAAAAGGGAGTTATGGCACCACCAACAACTCGGACTGGGTCAGGTTCTGCGGGGAAAGTTGCCCCAGGGCCAGAACCCACAGAACCCACAGCTGCTTCAAGCTTTTGTTCTGGGGAAATTGCGGGCTAGGCAGTTTGGGGAAATGGCCTCTCTTCCCCCACACGGAACACAGGGAGGAGCAAAGGACGAATGATAGACCAACATACGAAGTATTACTGTATGTATTGCACATTTGAGTGAGATTGGATGAGATTGAGATCCCTCAATCTGGGGAAGTGGAAACCACGGTAACCCCGTCACTGCGATCATATCACTCGCTGATCGGCAGGCTTGACATTCCCGCACCCGTTTCGACTCATTGCTAACTATTGCGATTCTTTCCACCCAGAAAGTTTTGATATTCCAACCAACTATCTAACCAATGATTCAAATAAAAAGGACTCTATTTAATGCGGTCATCTATTACGGCGTAGTTTTGTTGCGCAGAGGGACAACAAACAAACATCCACTGTGCTGTGCCTCAGCCCTCATCGAACACAACTTTCCCGGGCCCTAATTTTGAATTTTTTTCCCCCCCCAGGTATTCGTCTGTGCTCAAACGCCTCGGGCGAGCTAGCCGCCACCGGATCTTGATCGTATCATTCTAGAAGCATTCTCGGCTTTCCCTCACAGCCCGCCTCCCTTGGTCCGCCCGTCCCCGGCAACCCCTCCTCCACCCCTGCGTCCGGCGATGGACTCTCTGGCGTGCTGAGGTGCTTATGGTGTATCAGTTAATGGCCACGTGCCAGACTGCGTCCGGACAGACTCGCCTGCGTTAGGGCCGCTGGGAAACGCATGGGAAGAACGTGGAAATCGAGCTGCGATCGCAGCTGTCGGAGGATTGTGACGGAGGTGCCGGCGCCTTCCCCGTTCAGATGGCACCCGGGACGCCACCGCTCATGCCCAGACCTCCCGCTGCTGGCTGAGAATTTATCCATCTGCCCGAAGGCTTCACCCGGCGCGCCGTTGGCGGCAGCCACGTGCGGGGATGAGATTTTGGCTTTTGCTTGGGCGTTCTCGGCGTGCTGGGCGTGCTGGGCGTGCTGGGCATCGTGGAGGAACACCGCCGAGATAACAAGACGTTCGCGAGCTGCCCAATGGCGGGGCTCTGCGTTGGCCAAGCCGGACGTGTTGCACAGATCCGGGCTCCTGGCGGCGCCTTGCGTCTGCCGCTGACTGGCTGCTTGGTCCAGACCCGTGTCGAATCCCGCAATCTCGCAAGGGGGGGCCAGAACCCCCCGGAGAGACAGCCCTGCCGCCAAGTAGCTTGGCATGCACCGCTGGATTGGCCAACCATGGCTGACGCGCGGAGTGTTCTCCCCCTGTACATCGGCCCGTCCTGGACCAACCTGATAGATAGTCAATAGATTTTGCTCACGGCTCACTGCCTGCCAGATGGCCGGAGCGAAACGGTGATACAGTCTCATTTATTCAACCAGACAAGAACCTTCTTGGCAGCTTATCACAGACCGCCTGCATGGAAACACAGGACAACAGGCAGGCAATATGCAGTGTTGATCCGCCCCCCTTTTGTGAGTGCATCGGAACCATGGGCCAGTTGTGTTGCCCGACAAGCAGGCGAGCTAACTGGAACCCATCCGGTCCTCACAACGTCTGTGATGGCTGAAACATGCTGCACCCATCGTTCGTGGAGAACGAGCTGAGCTTTCCATCAGTCCATTTTTCGGCTATGGAATGGACGGGATGAACTGGTTTGCACTACGATCGACTCCGCCTGGCCGTCCAAGCCGGGGCTGGGGTTTCCTGCGCGTGGACGGACGGACGGGGTCGTTCTGGGGTAGTGGAACCCGCGTCCCGGAGTCACCCCCCTAGCAAGCCAGGATCTGCATGGTAATTGCCAGATGATGCGAGCCGTTGCCCGACGCTCACTGCACCGTGGCCTTGCCTCTATGGGTATCTCACTTGGCGTTGGCGGCACGAAATGGGACCCTCATGTATGTATAAGATGGACATCTCACCTCGCTTGCTCAGCTGCACAAGCTCCTCTTGCTCCCAAGGGACCGGTCCACTCATCCACCCAGCACTCCTCCCGTCGAGATACACAGCGGGTTTTTTTTTTTCTTTTATACATTATTTCCGCCCACGGCATTTTTGGAAGGGGATCCTTGACGCCTCACACACTCGCCGCCATCACTCGAGCCCCTTCCTACTCCGCTAACAACGCTATTCACCACTTGATATGGGTAACCCGGCCGAAGTAGCCGCACACGATGTGCCGACAACAGAGTCGGATAGTGTCACCAACGAGAAGGTCGTTGACAAGCCGAGCCATGTCGATGATGTCAATGTTGAGAGCGCCGGGTGGGATGAGAGCTCAACTCGGAAGCTCATCCGAAAGGTCGATCTCACCTTGATCCCTTTCCTGGCCCTGCTCTATCTCCTCTCCTTCCTTGACCGTACAAACATCGGCAATGCTCGCCTCGACACGCTCGAGAAGGATCTCAAGCTGGACTCGGCGAGGCTCCAGTATAATGACGCCCTCGCTGTCTTCTTTCCCTTTTACGTCGCCGCCGAGATCCCTTCCAATATGGCTATGAAGCGCTTCCGCCCGTCCGTCTGGATTCCCAGCATCATGGTCGTCTGGGCCATCTGCACCACGCTCATGGGTGTCGTTCACAACTATGCCGGCCTGATGGCTTGTCGCTCTGCGCTGGGTATTGCCGAGGGCGGTCTCTTCCCGGGTATCACTTACTAGTGAGTCTTCCTCTTTTGTTCTTTTTTTCCGGCGTTGAGCCACACCCCGGGTCCTGAAACGTCTCAATACCTACATGTAGACTAACTACCGGCAACAGCATCACCATGTGGTACCGGCGTCACGAATGCGGTTTCCGCATGGCCATATTCTTCTCGGCCGCCACTGCTGCCGGCGCTTTTGGAGGTCTTCTGGCTCGCGGCATCATGGAGATGAGAGGCGTCGCTGGCCTCTCGGGATGGCAGTGGATATTTATCTTGGAGGGTATCCTTACCTTTGTTGTCGGTATGTTGAACCCTGCCCTTGGCCTCCTCCGCCTGACTTGAGAGATAGCCATAACACTAACCATCGCTGCCTTCCAGCCGTCATTGCCTATGCGGTGATGCAGGACTATCCGGGGACGGCCAAGTTCTTGACACCAGAGGAACGCCAGGAGGTCGAGGCTCGTCTTAAGCGCGACCGCTCCTCTCTCGCTGACGAGTTTAACATGAAGTACTTTTGGGACGCCGTCAAGGACTGGAAGATCTGGGTGCACATGTTCATCACCATTGGCGTTTACACGGGCCTGTACTCGTACTCGCTCTTCTTGCCGACCATCATCAACGACCTTGGCACGGCGAGCACGCCGGAGATGGCGCAGTTGATGACGGTTCCGCCTTATGTGGTGGCCTGCGTATTCTGCGTCACTGCCGGCTGGTATGCTGATAAGCTGGGCCAGCGGGGTATCTTCATGATTGGCTTCATGGTCATCGCGTACGTGTTTCTCATCCAGAGTCGAGGCTTGCTTTTGCAAGGTTGGAAAATTGGGAGCTGACGTGGACCAAAACCGCAGTATCATCGGCAATATCATGCTCATGGCTAGCTCTTCGAGCGCCGTCCGCTATGTCGGCTGCTTCTTCCTTGCCACGGGCATCTACCCCAATGTCCCGCAGGGCGTCGCATGGAACGGCAACAATATCGGCGGCTCGCTCAAGCGCGGTGTTGGTATCGCCATGCACGTCGGCTTCGGCAATCTCGGCGGCACCATCTCGGCCTACCTCTTCCTCGTCAAGGATAAGCCGAGGTACATCCCCGGCTTCAGCACTCTGCTAGCGTTCCAGGCCATGGCGCTGGTGCTCTCGGTGTGGATGGTCATCTACCTGCGCCGGGAGAACGCCCGCCGTGACCGCGAGTACAAGCCACCGAGTGAGTACACCGAGGAAGAGAAGTTTGCCGAGCGCGAGAAGGGTGACTTGGCCACATTCTTCCGCTACACGGTTTGAGCGGGGAGTTTCTTTTCGAGGTAAGGTTTTGAGTTCTAAAATCGTGTAATGGGCGGAGTCATACGGCCTATGGTTCGACGGGAGCAACATGAGCAGAAGCCCTGTCTTTGTCGTTCTGTCGTCCTGGATAAGTCGCCAGCGGCGGGTGGCGGCATCACAGTAATATAGTTGCCAACGCAATAGACTTTTTGAGTTGTCCATTGCACCTTGCTCTAACTTTTGGACCATCACCAACACGAACCGCTATGCTAGACTCGGGTATTGGTTGATTTCTTCACAAATCATGGCTTTAAATAAACATATTTCAGGTTGGGCAGGCGCTGGTTTGGATATTGCCAGGGTTACCACCATTGATTCACCCCCCTGACATGCAATTTACGCCTGGTGCCATGCCATCGGAAGCTTCTTTTTCCTCAAAGCGTTTAGGCATCACAAACATATCATTGCACAACTGCCACTGGATATACGTGGCAAATACTTCCCATCAAGGTTGCCAGCAAAGCTCTTATCTATCTACGTTCCAAGGCTGGGACAAAGTGGCTTGAAGTTACTCTAGGAAATCACTTGATCATATGTGTCTATTATTGTTGATAATAGCCAGTGGCCGGTGTGTCGAGGCGACTTACCTACATAGTAAGAACTTGCGCGCCGCCGCCAAATCACATGGGTATGTATGTACACCGATTACGCTCAGGCAACTAGCTCTGGAAATGAACTCGGGAGTCTATCATTTCTCTACCCAGTTACATGACACACCATATATCTCTCGTGCTTTCAGTACATGCTCACAGCCAGCCCTTTCTCATTCACAGTGCTTCGGACCATTAGCCTAATTAGGTAGAGTCAACGAGCCAAGCAAGAACTTTTGCTTGTAATTCCATCAGCCACGCAAAAGGAATGGGACGAGGGTGGGCCACTGAAAGGCAGACAGGTTTGCATTGTGCTTTTACGTTCCATTTCGACAAGTAATCCCTCCCTCGGTACATGAACACTTTGTGTCAAGCCACCATGGCTTCACTGAAAAGGGTTCCGAGTTTGCTGCAGATTTTCCTTTCGGCCCATTTTTTTTTCTTTCCCCCAAACCCCAGGACCCAATGCTGAAACGTTCATGGCGGACGTTAGACGCAAATGCCACCACAGTCGGCGCCGCCATTCTTGGGGTCGCAGTCGTCGCTTGGGTTATCGATACACTTCTTTCCGTCCTTGCAGGGGATGCCGGCAAAGCCGCCGCAGAAGACGGGCTTGACGCAGATGCCGGGCATGTCGCAAGCCATGCCGCAGCCGCCGCGGTAGGGGTCGTCGATGCAGATCTCACCCTCGGGGCAGTCGACGGGCTTGATGCGGAAGCCGCCGCAGGACTGGTAGGTCGGCTTGGGCGGATCAGGCTTCGTCTTGGAGGTCACCAGAGTGGTAGGTGCGGGCACGCAGTAGCCCTGGCAGTTCTCGCCGCGGTCGCAGCTCGGATCGACCTTTTGGCAGACCTCGCCGGTTGGGCAGGGGGCAATCTTGAAGCCGCATGGCCGCTTTTCGGCGGTGGCCAGTGAGGCAACCCCGAAGAGGGAGAGGACGGCGAGTGAGAGGTAACGCATGGTGGGATTATTTCCTCAGACGAGTCGTGTGGATGGGCCAAAGCTGTGCGGTGTGTTATTGATGTAGTTGAGCGAGTGGGCAGACTAGTGCTATGTGTGTCTCACTCCGGGGGGCAGGGTCCTCGATTTGTATTCCGATCTTAGCCAGGGGATCCAGCCACTTGGTAGTACTGACCACGGTGAGTGTGGCATGGCAGCCATCCGATTTCTCGTGTTTGGCTCGGCTGAAATGGAGGGTGGTCCTTCCAGGGACAGTTTTCATTCTTCAAGTGCAACGATATTACCAAGGGAGAGAGTGATCTGCTCGCAAACTGTTGAGAGCCAAGCCGGAGCGTCTCCCCGTCCACGCTTTCGGCGCGCCAAAGACCGGGCCATCCGTTGTCATTTATCCTATTTTTAGTTGAGTAGCACCCACCTCCACAAAACAGAATGAAGCACGAATATTTGTTCGCGAGCCGGCCCGCCAAAGCCAATCGAGGCTTGCTCGAAACCCTGCCCCTTGCAGCGCCACAGCTTGGACCTCGCGGATCGAGACGCGTTTCCCCGGATCTACAAATGCCGTCGACCCCCGTTCCCTGTTGCGGTGAGAACTTACGCAGTGTATACTCAAACGAGGCAGCGACAGATTCCCTCATTGCTGCAAGCGCAACACCGTGGACTTGCCAGTCAGGGGATGGTAATCGGAGGGGATAAGGTAGTATGTGAAGCCATCCCAACTACTCTCAGCCGGGGGGAGGGGGGGGGGGTTGCGAATCTCTCCATTACTCATTACCTTCGGGGTTGGTTGATTTTCTGACCTGATTCGGTAGGGTCGACACGGGAAGATTTATGTTGCCGCTTACTCTCTGTGGAATGTGATGTTGCAATCGTTTGGTTCAACTTCTGAACTACCCTAACCACCATGCAAAGACCAATGACGGTATTAGCTGCGCTGCCTGTGCATCACGGTCCGTATGTCATTCGCCGTTCATCTCCTTGCTCTCTCCACTCAATCGTCACTGCATGATCATCTCGGGATTCAAAGTTTGCGAATCAGGGCAAGCTTGACTTTGAATGACTGAATGAACGAGCAGACAATGCGTTCGCTTATTATGGCTGTTTCGTAATACCTATCCAACCCTGCCCCCAGGCCCGACGGCTGAGTTGAAACCCGTGCCTTATAGTGTGCCTCAACGAGCCCCCTCCCCCCCTCTTCCGATTTAACCCATGCGGACACACCCTAATGAACCCTAATCTTGACATGGGCAAAACTCTGGCAACTTCAGAGATTTAAAATAGGGTATAGCATGACAGGTTGCCCAGTGGGTCCGCTGTTGGTCTCAGATGCTGCTGCTGTGCCCCGCATTGCGTCATTTTCTCTCTTCAACAGCTCTCGAGTGCAGCTCGCTGCAGTGCCATTCAAAAAATCCATGTTGGTTTGATCCCCACCGAAGCACAGATACATACCTTACATGTACATACATAGGTAGTAGCTACCTGCCTGCATCACCAACCACCTTAGCGTTTCGACAGGGGCTTGACAGGTAACGACAGATATGGCATCCGCGCGTCCACTCAAAGTCGGCTACGTGCCGGAGCACTTTTCGACTCCCATTCACTTTGCCAAGAAGCATTATGGTCTGGATGCCGAGCTAATCCCATTCCCCTCCGGGACCGGCCACATGATCACGGCGCTGCGCGCTGGAGAGATTGACGTCGGCATCGGTCTCACGGAGGGCTGGATCGCTGGCTTGGGCAAGGCTCAAGAAGCCGGCGATAAGGACGGGGGGTACGCACTCGTTGGAACATACGTCGAGACTCCGCTGTGTACGTAACGGGACCCTATCGCCGCTCCTGGTGATGTATGCATGTACATCCAATGTCGCGGGCAGCGGCTGACATTTCACTGCAGGCTGGGCAATCTCAACTGGCGCCGATCGCCCCGAGATCAAGACGGTCGACTCGCTCCAGGGCGGCAAGATTGGCGTCTCGCGCATCGGGTCTGGCAGCTACGTGATGGGCTACGTGCTGGCCGACGAGCGCGGTTGGCTGGTTCCAACAGCGGGCGTCGGCAGCAGCAAAGAACAGGCTTCTCCCTACTCGGATATTGTCGTCCTCAACACATTCGAGAACCTGCGCAAGGCCGTCAACTCGTGCGAGGTCGACTTCTTCATGTGGGAGCACTTTACCTCCAAGCGCTACTATGACAATGGCGAGATTCGTAGGGTCGGCGAGATCTGCACCCCCTGGAGTAGCTGGAAGATTGTCGCGTCGACCAGCCTGCTGGGGGGAGACAAGCCAGATCCCCGGGTGGACGACTTGCTGGACAAGCTCAACTCCGGCATCAAGCATTTCAACGAGAACAAAGAGGAGGCCGTCAAGTTCATCAGCACCGAACTGGATTATTCGGAGGAAGATGCGCGGGAGTGGCTGGGGACGGTCGAGTTCCCCAAGAGGACCCAGGGCGTCGACCTGAAGGTGGCCGTCAGCACCGTCGAGATTCTGTGCAAGGCAGGTGTTCTGGCTGTAGGAAAGGGGGTGGATGCATCCGCTATGATTGCGAAGCAGCGATGAAAGGGTCGCTTCCGTCGGATTGAAAAACACTTTAAGGAGGGAAGTCTGAAATTCATGTCGTAGGAGCACGCAATTGCCAGTAGGAACACCTGTAATCACAAAAAATAGACAATACAAGGTAGAGAAAAGCAATTCGAGAAGAGTTGATCAATTTCAATTTGCTTCTCCCGTCACTGTGAACGGCTCTCCCAGCCAGCAAACTGTTCTAGCGGTAGCACTTCGATTGGAGCAGCCATGTTATCCTCCTCCTTGTCATTCTCCACAAGCCAAGTCATTATGGAGCTTGATTTATGAGTCTCCACGGCCTCTTCGTTGAGGTATCTACAACAGAAGCGGCATTAGTTCAGAAATAGTGATGCGGTGCCCGAATCACGCCATAGGTCATCTGGGAGGGGGACATGCGTTTCCCAAACAACAATCAGGGGCTTCTCGGTGCCACCTGCTCGGAACCACTGATATCTCAAGACGCCTGCCTCGTTTTCATGCACATGATTGCA
Source organism: Chaetomiaceae sp. B2702 (assembly GCA_023628455.1). Lineage (NCBI taxonomy): Eukaryota > Fungi > Ascomycota > Sordariomycetes > Sordariales > Chaetomiaceae > Chaetomiaceae sp. B2702. Next base: position 151,421 of record JAMAKP010000017.1, on the reverse strand, counting down.
GACCTTGTGCGCGATTTCTTCAACCTGTAGAATCGATTCCCAGTTAGTGAGCTCTAATGGGCGGCCAGCGGGAGCTCATGCGACTAACCCGTGCAATCCGGTCTGGCTTCGGATACAGCAGCGCCACGAAGTTTAGAGGCATGTTGGAAGGGGCGTGCAGCGGAGAATTACAACCACAGATATCGCTCCAAGCTGAATTTTAAGAGACAATGGAAGGCGGACACCCGGATACAGCGTACCATCAAAGGATGAGTAGGTAATCTGGCTTTTCTAGCGGTCACTTCGACGAGTTCGCACGGAAGGGGAAGAGAGAATGGAGGGGAAACTGCTGTAGGTGCTGCCGGAGAATGATTCCCGGCGCCCTAGCGCGGCGTATGCGGCATGGTTCTGCTAGCGGTTATTGAGATGCTTCTTTCTGGTGCTATTTGGAGATTCCAAGCTCGCGACTGCGACTGCTTATTTTTCTGATCCCATAGTGAAGGCTGGCGAATCGTATTACAGTTCACACGGTAAAGCGAGGATTGGGACTGAAGGACGTCGTTATGCCATTCCAGATGCCTGACGCTTGCTCGAAGCAGCACGTTTTCAAGGTGATGTCGGCGGCAATACTACCTTATAATTACCAGGAAACTTGGGTTGCCTAATTGCCCCAGCCGAATTTCGAAAAGTTGACGAGGGGAGCCCAATATCATCACACAAGTCTATGTATAACACCGGTGTCTTGATTTAAGGGCGAGGATGGAAAGCCAACGTAACCGAGGTCCAAGGTCGTACGCAAACGCCGATGTGTATCCCCTTGTGGACGCGTATAGCACCATTGCGTCTCATTGAAGCGTACAGATGAAACGGCCAATGTTACCGATGCCAGGCAGATCACTCCGAAATCCTCTCGTCCCTCTTCGTGGAGGGTTCCCCTCGTCGGACTTGACGTACGCAGTGGCGGGCGAAATCTCCTGAAGAGATGACGGAGAAATGGATATTTAATATCGACGTGGTTGGTGGCCAATGAGGATGTCCCCGCACGTCCCTCGCGGCTCATGGAAGTTGGCGAAGCTTCGAGAGGTGGAACTGCCGTGGGCCGCTTTTAAGCTTTTCGGACCTAATCTGCCGAACAGGCTATCAACAGCGATATTGGGAATTTCATCCCGACGCAGTGGTTGGCCAAGACACAATGCAGCATCCCGAAGGACCCCAAATCAACCATGCGATAGAGTAGCAACAATGATGCACATGGAGAACGAGACGCCGATAGGTCCCGCCCTTGGCGTGCCAGGGGGCGATGACGGTACCCCTGGATTGTGCGACTATAGAAGTACGAGTCGATGCCATTTCTCAAGAGAGAGGAGGTCCATTCTGGGCTGGAGGGTCTCGCGTTCTGGTTCCTCCTGTCTCGCTTCGACTTGTACAGCTCTGTAACAACCAACTAGCTCCTCGAGGGTAAACGCCTGGAAAGCAATCATGCGCCTGTTCGAGGCTGCCGTGGCCATAGCGGCCCTGCTTGCGGCAGGTAAGGCGACCGGCGGCCGGCTCTCTCGCCAACGTCCACGCACTCATCGCCTCCGAGAGCGCAAGCTGATGCCATGAGACAATAGGTGCCGATGCCCAAACTGTCCCGCAGCTTCCTCGCCCGAAGAGCTGCAGCGGCGTCAGCAACTTCCGCTACCAGTACACCTTGGCTTCCGGGTGGTCCGCGATGAAGATCGCTGGCGGGCTGAAGCAGGTCCGGACCGTTATCTGGGACCCAGCGGGAAACATGCTGGTGGCGCAGTCGGGCAGGGGCATCTCTGTGCACACCTTTGGCGCCGATGGCTGCATCAACAGCACTTCGATGCTTATCTCGGGCAACCAGCTCAACCACGGGTTGGCGCTGACGCCAGATGGCACGACGCTGTACGCCAGCGGCGAGACGGCTGCTTACAGCTGGAGCTACAACCCGGCCACGCGCACCACCAGCAACCAAAAGACCATCGTCAAGGGCATTTCCTCCGGTATCCACTTCACGCGAACCCTCGCCGTAGTACCCCAGCAGCCCAACCTGATCCTCCTCCAAGTCGGCAGCAACTCCAACTTTGACATGGCCGCAGCTTCGCCGAGCGCCGGGAGGGCCATGATCAAGATCTTTGACACGAGCAAGGCTCCTGCAAGCGGATTCAACTACAACACCGATGGCGAAGTTTATGGCTACGGTCTGCGCAACACGATTGGTTTTGTCGCTGACCCTGCGGGTGCCTTCTGGGGCGTGGAGAACTCAGGAGACGACTTTGCGCGGACTGAGAACGGCCAACGGCGAGATATCCATCAGAATAACCCGGCCGAGGAGCTCAATAAGCGTGAGTGCCTGACGCTGACTGTACTACTGTACTTTGGAAGCTAACTAGATCCCTCAGTCGGCGACCCCCTGACGACGCGCAACGTGTGGTACGGCTACCCAACCTGCTTTGCTGTCTGGGATCCGTCGAACTTCAATGGCCAGCTCAAGACAGGCGACAACTTTGTCGTGTCGCCTAATAGCTCGTACACTGATGCGACGTGCAACGGCAAGGCGACCCCCCCTCGTCTCAGTTTCCAGGCCCACAGCGCCCCTATCTGGAACACCTTCGACAAAGACGCCAAAAACATGTATGTCGCATTCCACGGCTCCTGGGATCGCTCGCCGGCAACGGGATTCAAAGTCGTATCGATCCCGTTCCAAAAGCTGGCCGACGGTAGTTATGACCCTGTTGCGCCGGCGAACAGCCAGACGGGCTATACGGACATTTTCAGCACGCCCAACCCGGGCAGCTGCACCGCCAACGGTCTAACCCAAAGCAACTGCTTCCGCCTGACTGCTGCTGCCTGGGACCCTGCTGGAAGAGGCTTGTTTGTGGGCAGTGATAACAGCGCCGAGGGCGAGATTTATGTGCTGACACCACCGGCGTAGTCGGGATATCTGTCGAAACCAAGACTCATTATGTGCATGGCTCTCTGCTACCTAAGAGACAGACAAAATGTCTGTTCTCTGTTCAATAAGGTTTTGGGCGCGAGATATATCTTCTGATGGTCTAATCGAAGCCCTCGTGGTAACTCATTGGAATAAGACGAAGTGCCCCCGTTCCACAAGACGAAGTGCCCCCGTTCCACAATAGCCGTCAAGGCGGCTATCTATCAAGATTGAGCTAGTATGTTGCAAAGCTCAGGAATGCTGTTATAAAGCCCTTCGTTGATGAAGAAAAAAGGATGAGGTGCCTTGTGGTTCGATGGGTCAGACGAGCCTGAGCGGACTAGCCAGCCCCGAGTATCCTAATTGAAGCTGTGGAACCACTAGCAATATGGCCCTTCATTGATGAAGTGCCCCGTGGCTTGGCGAATCATACGGCCGCTAGGAGATTAGGAAAACTGGGAGAGCCCGAATTGGGCTGTACGGTGATTGACTGGAGGAGAGGAGACGATGATGTCTTCTCAAACTATGTATCCGATGTGTGTGTGGTCTTTATCAATACGCCAATGATCATAGATAGCGTCACAGGCCTCGGTGAGTGATTGTTGGCCATCCTGATGCCATCCAAGAAGGGATGGAAGTTGCTAGCAACGGCGCACCCCTCGTGTATAAGAAACCCCTTCCCCTTTATCCCCCCCCCCCCCCCCCCCCCCCTTAGTTCTCACATCCTTTTCACCATCGACGATCTTCTTCCCCATCAGCTTCTCTCTACATACAACTACCTCTCCTTGTCAGCCACTACGGCTGAGGAAGCTGAACTCATCGTGCCGTGAAAGCCTGGCCTGTCCACCGCTGGCTGGAGGGCTGTCATTGTACAACGTGAGTTTAGATATAAGAACAAGAAAAATAAGTTTCCGGCTGAAGTCTACGACGACCACAACATAATTATTCTAAGGTTTGGGGAGAAAGGCACCTCAATCGATACAAAGGAGGATGACTACACAAGACCCTGGCACCTGGTGTGTTTTCAGCGGCAGGGCATCCACATCCAGGGTAAAAAGCCGAATTAGTATCAACGGGAATTAGCGGCTAACCGCCCTGATTAGTTCCTGTTCCGCTGAACCATCTTTAGCCTGGAGACCGATACCGCCCAACAACTGAGAAGCTATCCGCACTCCAGGCCCTTACGAAACCAATCTTAGAAGACGTTATATTGTAGTAGAGCACGGAAGGCTCGATCCTCGATCGATACATGAAGGCATTGTGGATTGGTATTGGAGCGCAGCGAGTAAGACCAGAGTCTTTGGGGATCGACGCGAGAACAGCAAGGCATATGTCTGATTGGGAGTTCTTCCTTCCCACGGTTGACGAGGCCCTTACCGGTAAGTTTGGCCCTGGCTATTTCTGTACTTAAAGGCTTACCAATATCATTGGTGCTTCAACCTCGGCCTCGGCAGGTCATGGAGTCACCGGGTCAGACAGTCCCTGGGCTAATGGCCGGTTGCGACAGTCAGACTCCTTCTCGGCCAGTCGATGGCCCTAGTGTCGTTTAACGTCGGGGCCTATACACATCTCGACCCAGCTCACACCAACATCAACGACGCAGGTCTCTACGTTGGGTGGCCGCGCGCAGTACATTCAAGGGATTTGATTCACGTTCAAAACGACAACAGCCGGCCCATGTGAGAGACTGACTGACTAACATATTATGATGTTGCTCGAAGGGCCTCCTATTGCTGCGTCCTGATCGCCCTCTATTAGCATGATGCCGAGGTACTTGGAGCCGGTGGAACTCTAGAAGGGCTACTGATGGCAAGGCAAACGATTATGTTGATGTTGAAATCTTGCGCGCTATGGATTGAGTCGTCGGCGGACATGATGGATCTCTGCATTCAATTCGCCTGATTCTTGCAGAAAGTCGGGCGGCAGGTCCGTCTGGATATAGGCTTCTAGCTCAACTGGAACATGGATCGTGGCACATACCAGCGTCTCCAGCCCGCTCTTTGAGGTCTTCAACCCTTACGATTCGCCCGCTCTGATACAAAGCATAACTCTTCTTCCGCCTCACCTACAGCTGCCAGCCAAAACGGTTACACGGGCGACTGTCTCTTTTCATTGGATTAAGACGTCAGGTGTGGGAGCCAGATTCATGGGCCATCGTACTGGTGACTTAAGGCCGACATCCCCACTTATGATCTACCTCAGCAGAAATCTCTACGTGGGTTCGTGAAGCAGTTGAACCTATCCCATCGATGGCCCTTTCTACGCCACTCTTGCATTCGGGATTATGGGTGGTGGCCACAATCACGAGCGTCCATTCTACGGCCTTCCGGCAGTAGGCCCATACCAAAAGTTTGGACCTGCCAATTCCCTTATATCCTTTCTTTCGTGTACATTCACACCATTTATTTACAGTAATTGATCTTGATACGGAAGGGATTCTGTGTCTGGATTGGTTCGGTACCTGATGTTCCGAGAACCTCAAGGTTGCCCTTTCCTCTTGTGCGTCCCGGCCTAACTGTTGCTCTTTCCACAAACTTGCCTACCTACTCATGGCACAATATTGGGGTCGTTCTTTCCTCTTGTAAGTCTCTGAGCCGCCGCCGCCTGCTTGCTGCTCTGTTCGAGTTGTCTAATGTTCGAGTTGTCTAATGTTCGAGTTGTCTAATGTTCGAGTTGTCTAATGTTCGAGTTGTCTGATGTTTGTCTTACTCCACTACTTATATACTGGACAAATATCCGAACGCATATTCAGGGCGTCAGCCATCGGGTAAGTCCCACGCATTTGGGTAGGTTACTATATCTAACACTAATGCCACATAGAATATTAGACGTGATCCCAACTTTTTCATGGATGCTCCCACTTTAGACGAAACAGTCGCCGCCGCCCCATCCCTCACAGTTGTTGAGACGTCGCAGTTCGACGAGGACATGGGAGGCACCCCCCTTCTCTCTTTTTCGAGCCTTCCGGCCCCTCTCACTCCCGGGCCCCTACCACTTTCCGACGGCCCGCACTGCCCCTCCGACTTCCCTCCCGGGTACGGCGCCGAAAGGCCCCGTACCTTGATATATTGGTGCAGCCGATTCCCCTGGCACGCCTAGTCACATTCTGGCACAACCCTAACCCCCACCCATACGGCCTTTTTGTGGGGCGAAACGCGGCCAACCCAGAACTGCTCTTCACGACCCGGAACGACCCCACCATTTCGCCCATCAACGCCAACACCGACAAGCCGGGTCGACGACGTCCAATAATTTGCCGGCCCCTCCGCCGTGGTTATTCGTCATGGTTCTTCAAGATCTCGGTCGTCGCATCAATGCGGCCGTTAGTGACCTGACGCGCGCGCCAAATCTCGACGAGAAGGCAAGTCATCAACAGCAATCCCCTTGCTTGCTCGACGACCGAAGTGGCCCGGGTTCATGACACAGGATTACTGACGGTAGACAAACAATTAGGCTTTCGACTCCATGCTGAAGCAAATATGCTCTGCCCTTCTCGAAGCTGATGTCAACGTGCGGCTGGTCGGCCAGCTGCGCAAGTCGATCCGCTCGACCGTCAACTTCAAAGAGCTTCCGCCCGCGGTCAATAAGAAGCGTCTGATCCAAAAAGCCGTCTTCGACGAGCTTGTCCGCCTCGTCGATCCACATGCCGAACCCTTCAAACCCAAAAAGGGCAAGTCCAATGTCATCATGTTTGTCGGACTACAGGGTGCCGGCAAGACGACAACGTGCACAAAGCTCGCCAGACACTACCAGTCGCGGGGCCTCCGCGCCTGCCTCGTGTGCGCCGATACCTTCCGTGCCGGTGCCTTCGACCAACTGAAGCAGAATGCGACCAAGGCGAAGATCCCGTACTACGGCAGCCTGACAGAAACGGATCCGGCCGTGGTGGCCCGGGATGGCGTCGACAAGTTCAAGAAAGAGCGATTCGAGGTCATCATCGTTGATACGTCAGGTCGGCACAGGCAAGAAAGCGCTCTCTTCCAGGAGATGATGGATATCCAGACGGCCATCAAGCCCGACGAGACCATCATGGTTCTGGATGCCTCAATCGGCCAGCAGGCCGAGGCCCAAGCGAAAGCGTTCAAGGAGGCCGCCGATTTTGGCGCCATCATCATCACCAAGACAGACGGCCACGCTGCTGGCGGTGGTGCCATCTCGGCTGTCGCGGCGACGCACACGCCCATCGTCTTCATCGGTACGGGCGAGCACATGCTGGATTTTGAGCGGTTTGTACCGCGGAACTTTATCAGCAAGCTGCTGGGCATGGGCGACATGGCTGGACTGGTGGAGCACGTGCAAAGCCTCAAGCTCGACCAGAAGGAAACCATCAAGCACATCAGCGAGGGGATTTTCACCGTCCGTGACCTGCGCGACCAGCTGCAGAACATCATGAAGATGGGCCCACTCAGCAAGATGGCTGGCATGATCCCTGGTATGAGCAACATGATGCAGGGCATGGATGACGACGAGGGCTCGCTCAAGCTCAAGCGTATGATCTACATTTGCGATAGCATGACCGACAAGGAGCTTGACAGCGATGGCAAGATCTTTATCGAGCAGCCGACGCGTATGACGCGGGTTGCCAGGGGATCGGGCACCACTGTCCGCGAGGTAGAGGACTTGCTCACGCAGCAGCGCATGATGGCCGGCATGGCCAAGAAGATGGGTGGCAACATGAAGAATATGCAGCGGGCCCAGAGTGCCATGGCCGGCGGGAACAAGGCCCAGCAGCTTGCCGCCATGCAGAAGCGGCTGCAAAGCATGGGCGGTGCTGGCGGCGGTGGCGGTATGCCCGACATGGCGAGCCTGATGAAGATGTTTGGCGGTGGCGGCGGTGGCGGCATGCCCGGCCTTGGAGGGATGGATATGAACGCAATGATGAAACAGATGGGCGGTATGATGGGTGGGCAGGGCGGACGCGGCGGGCGGAGATAGCCGTGGTGTGTGATGTTCATGCTAAAGGGTACGGAAGGGATTGCATTGTCTGGCGTCATTGTAGGGGGTTGGTCTGCCTGAAGTAGTTATACCAAGACATCTTTTTGCACCGAATCGCCGGATTGGCATGAGCATGATGTAATGAAATAATTGGACCGGACATGGGAAGACGCTCAGCCTTGACATTTGCTTGAATACCTCACCCACCCCCCGCAGCTCAAAGTGCCAAACAACACCGAAAACGCCGCGGGCGGTTTTAGATGCTTCTCCCCGAACCAGTACCAGATCCAATTCCTCTCGATAATATCCCTCACAGTAGCGTGGCCCCCAATCACGCATGTGGCCGCAGGAACGGATGCGCCTCGGTATTGAGCACGTATTTGTCTAGGCTTATCAGGTCGGGTGGCGAGAAGACGAGATAGAAGTACTTCAAGGTTTCTGCGATCCAAAACGACTATCGGGGAAAAGTTAACTGCCAGCAATGGAGGGAAATGGTTCAGCACTCTGACTTACCTCCATGTAGTCATCCTTTGGCAGTTCGGACTTGGCAACAGTCACATCCAAAACAGCCGCGCTGCCCAGCTCCGTGGCAGTCCCATCTGCCACAGCCTGGAACATGTCCCAGGCCGCCTCCTGCCACTCGATATCCCCCGTAACGCGCCACATGTAAAACACGCTTTCGATGGCCTCGGGCCGGAGGATGTACCGCGGGTCCTTGGCGGTTGTGAAGCCCTTGGGCAAGTGCGGTTTGTATTCTGGTCTCTTTTCTCTTTCGGCCACCCACTTCTCTTCGTCCCACGTGCACGGCCTCTTATTGTTGCGCTCGCAGGGTATCATGTTTAGCCGCTCTGGCATAATGCCCGTTGGGAAAGACTTGTACGCGTAGACACACCCGCGCGTGAGCCTGGCGCCGACCTCGACATCCTCGCCGCTTCCAAGAAGACGGCCCGCCAGTGCAAACGTGCCGCCGATGAAGCAGGCCAGGTGCTCCGTCTCTGGGTCGAGGTGTGGGATGCCGTCCTGGTCGACGTTGACGTTCCCGGTGATGAGGATATCGTCGTTTTGGGGGACCATGGGCCGAAAGAAGAGATGCCGCTTGGCAGCGTCCATGAAGCCGCGGGTGAGTGCGACCAGTCTGGAGTCGGCGCCAGAAAGGAGGGCATACATTTTGGGGAAGTATTCGTACAGCGAATCGGCGCACCCGCCCAGCGTGAAGGTGCTGCCTGTTGTCACATCCTCGCGTGCCATGGACACAAACATTGGAAAGAGCCCCGGGAGCAGTGTCTGATTCTGACCGCGATAGAACAGATCGACAATGCCTGCGATGGCGTCGTAGTATCTGGGATCACCGGTGATTTGGGTTAGACGTGTAAGCTCGAGCGTGAGAGTGCCGGGAGAGGCGGACACAACGGTGCCCTCGACAACGAGACCCGATCCTTCCTTGGCCGCTTCGAAGTTGATGTTGTCGACGGGCATCCTGTTTTCGGTGTTGAAGCCGCCGTAGATGAGATCCCCCAGCTCGACTGCCTTTTGCAGTAGGACCTCTCGGCCGCTGAGGTCGTATGCGGCCATCAACCCCCCGAGGTAGCGGATGTTGGTCTCGAAGATGTTGACCTGGGGGGAGGACGACAAACCGAAGTCGATCTCGGCCACGGCAGCGACAGCCTCGTCAAACTCGTCCCTGAGACCCATCATCCACAGCGTATCCAGCGAGTCGACCAGAGTAGCCGCCCAACCCGAGAATTGGTCCCTCCCGCCTCTGGACAGCGGCAGAAGGGCGTCTTGCTTCCAGGCATACTTGCGGTAGCTGTCCCAACATTTCTTGGTGAGCTGTAATACTGCCGCCCTCCGCTCCTCTCGCGTCTTGCGAGCCTCGGCTGATTCTTTTCCGAATCGATGCTGGACCCGCGGTAGATCGCCGTTTCGCGATGGTTTCGGTAGACGTGTGAGCTGCTGTCGCGGCGGATGGCGAAATTCAACGCTACCCCAATCGACGCTGCTTTTGACGGAGGTGAATGGGTGCAATGGCGGGCCTGAATTCATGTACCGCTCTAGAAGGGTGACTTCGCCGGAGCCGCTGGACCGGTTGAGGAAGTAGAACACGGTCAGGCAGAAGACGATGGCCACTAGGACATTCTTGATCCGCAACGCAACGAGGCGTGACCGAGGCCGGAAATGGCGGCGGAGGTGGTGGTAGAGCGGTGGCATAGAAAATGAAGGTCAGCGCGATCGGAGGAGCTGCATTGAACTTGATATGTGCAGTTGCCGGCCCGAGGCAAACGCCGGGGCTGAAGGGGGGAAGGGCTGGAGGAACGAACGATATGTAGACAGGATGGGTGAGACGAGTAATCACAAATAATAATGAGGGGATCGGCCACCAACACACTAACAGTCTAACACCACCGCAGCTTGACTAGTAATGGGCCAGCCAGGGCATTGCGTGACTCGGAAGTCGTGAAAGGGTCGAGGCGAACGGTGAACCTGGAGACTGCTGTTGATCTGGGATCGGAGATGCGCCGTGCCAAGAACATCCCTTGATGTCGCCAGGGTGGCAGTTGTGTGCCGTGTTGGTGGCCCGGTTACTGCCATAGCCTAAAACTGCCAGTGAAACAGGAGTAACAAAACTATCCACAGCTGGGCGCAACCGAAATTCAAAGATGTACAAAGCAGATATTCGGCTTTCCACCTACGCTACAAAAGGCACAACATGGTTCGTTACAACGAGAGATGGTGTAATTAATGTCTGAGAATCGGAGACGCCGAGATAGATGCAACCACTGCCGGGTTCAACTGTCACTTTGATTGAGTATGTACAGCGTGTCAACTTTTTGCTCTGCTGACCAGGGTTAGTACTCCAGAAACTCTATTATGATGAGTAGAGTTAATTAGTATCAAGAAAAGGCGATCACTCAACAGAGTAACTACTCACCCAGTATAAGGCACGTGTTGCGACACTTTCCTCAGGCACTTCTCTATAAGCCAATGAATTCAAAGAGACCAAGGAGGCAACGATGGAAACAGACAAAATGGAGTAAAAGAAGAGACGAAGAGAAAAACAAGGGACCTGCCGAGTCCTCAGCTCTAATCAAGTATTCCAGTGCTCCGCGTCACAGGCCCACACTGGCAGGTTCCTTGGTCTTGTCATCTCACAAGAAGCCATCTTGGATTCAAACCGTCTCATACGTACAATTGCGATCAAGTCAGCGCTCAACGATTGATACTCAAGCAATGAAAACGTCCTATTGATAGCTGCCGGTGTTGTGCCGGAGCGCCGAACGAGCCGAGCGGTGGATGATCAACGAGGTCAGCGATCTCACGATCCTCATCTGGCGAATGGACGGCGTGGTGGACGAGTCATCGGCCCACGGCTCCCATACACATGCATTCTGGTTGATGACAAACCGGAAGCATGTGCCCACCTCCCTACACCTGTCGACCCGAGAGAGGTCAATTGAGTAAGCCAGGCAATTCGGGTCTTGGTCCCTTGGTGGTCGGTTCGGACATCGTGGCCGCCTGCCCAACGCTTGCGTTGCCCTGCTCAATTGTGCATTGCACACGTCCATGCTCGATTGGGATTTCGATGCAATGCAAAGCCTGATTGATGGGCCTGCTCTGGTCTTGGTGCCGGCCTACGTGGCGGCCCACCTGTCAACCAAAGCGAGAAGCGCGGTTACTGGAGCATTCGTCTGCATCCTCTGCAGTGTCTTGCACTCGAAACGTTGGGTTCCGCGTCAGGCGAGGCGCCACGGAGGGGCCCAACGACTAAATCCGACGCTGGGACACAGCGCGGTCCACGTGGATTGGACGCTTTCAGCGCTCACATGCCCCGTTGCCCCTTCCAGATCGCAGGCGGCAGGAAAGCCCGCCCTGCCCCGCGACTGGTTGTCGACTGTGTCGGCAGGGCGAACCCGAGCGGCGCGGGGCTGCACCCATGCATCCGATTGGGGAGGAACGGCCACATCGCTGGCTGACTCACACGCTGATCTTTCCGTCACGGAACTCGACCCATCCCACCGTCCATCGGTCGCGCTTTGGGAGCTGCGAATTCCGCAGCGGCCGGAATGACAGCTCACACACCCAGGGCAACGCAATGCAAATCGAGACCTGGGCTTGGGCTGCTCTCCCAGGCCAGGGGGGGGCCACTGGCAATCAGGCTTGGCTGATTGAGCCATTCAGGGTGGCCATTGAGGCCCAACTCGGGACGAATGGCGAGACTCGAACAGCAGAGACTGCCCAGGGCGCGAGTGGCAGTAATGCCAACTCACCAGTCGCTGCACCGGGAAGCCGGTTGAGCGTCGTGTAGAAATATGACCTCCGTCTCTGGCCGTCTCGAGGAATTGGTCCAAAGACATTGCAGCAGCATCAGCGCAATGAGATATTTCTGCAACCTCAACGTCTACATCACGGTCGAAGCCGCAACCCTCATCGGACTCACCTTTGTCGCCGCCTCTTCATACATCTTTCGCTCCGTCATGGCGAGGAAAAAGAAGACCGGCGCCCCCAAGCCGCCCCAGTCGACAGGCTCGACATCTTCCGCCCCAAAGGCCGTCACAGCACCCAAGGGTGCCGATGCCAAGGGCCAGGCGAAGGCCGTGATCAAGGACGTCGATACCAGACCTGTGACCTCGTGAGTGCCGCCCATCGCTGTCTCCCAGTTAAAACCATATCCGCTAACTAATCGTGTTTCCCGTTTCAAGCCCCTACGGCAGCCCCACCTGCATCATCCCCTTCGCCAGCCCACTCACAGTGCCGCGGGACATTCTCACAAAGAGCCCCAAGCTCCATGCCGCCTACGAGAGCCGGCTGCCGGAGCTGCCAGCCATCCCCGAGGACGTCGGCCATGTTCTCGTCCACTACCTCCACACTGGCACATACGAGTCGCTGAAGCCGACGCCGACAGAGAACATGTCGAAGCAGATCTGCGAGCTCAAGACGAGCATACAGGCATATGCCGCCGCGAGGGCGTACGATCTTCCAGATTTGATGCGGCTGGCTGAGGCGAAGATCGACAAGTACGGCAAGGGCCTTCCCCTGCCGGCCCTGCTTGAAGTGGCGCGGGACGCCTACCCGACATTGACCGACGGGGACAACTGGTTTCTCGACTATCTCAGGTCGCGCATCCGCCCCCACCTAAAGGACCCAAAGCTGTTACTCGGGTCGAACCTGCTCGATCAAATTAGCAGCATCCTTTCTCCCAACAGGGTCCTGCTTAGAACCGTTCTCGAACTGTTCTGCGAGAAAATGGTCGTTCGGTCCGAGCCCGCCACTCCACCTCCCGCGAGCACCATCGCGAGCCCCATCACCAGCCCGGGAAGCTCCAGGCCCGTCTCCCCACTTCCGCCAGCGTCACCCAGGTCGATGCTCGAGATGAGGTCGAGATCCGTCCCTCGCGACGAGTTCGTTCCGGCTCGGAAGAACCTGAAGGCAAACCCCAGGCCATCGCCTGACAATATGTCCGAGGCATCACGGGCAAGGTCAATGTCGCCCGAGCCGGTCCTCCCGGAGTCGGGGCAGCCTCGGTTTGAGGCGAAACCGGTGCCTGCGCCCATGCCCGCACTTGCGCCGTTCCCGGAGTTGGGCCCCGTCATCCTCGATGTTGTACCCCCACCGGGTCCGTCGATTGAGGCCAAGGCAGCGGTCGAGCCCGAAGTCGAGCCCGAAGTCGAGCCCGAAGTCGAGCCCGAAGTCAAGCCCGCCCTTGAACCAGAGGTTGAGATGCTTATTGAGCCCGAGACCAAGGTTGAGGAGGTGGAGCAGGAATTCAAGCCGCCTGCTGAAGCTGAGGTCAAGGCTGCCGAGGCTGAGATAATGGCCGCCGTTGAACCCGAAGTGAAAGAGGAAGACGAGATCACCTCGCCTGCCGCGCCTGAGGCGGTGTCCATTGTTGAGCCTGAAGTGAGAAAGGAAGACGAGATCGCCCGATCTCCGATTCCAGCCGAGGTCGAGACAGTGGCCGCTGTTGAGCCCGAAGTGAAACAGGAAGAGGAGATCATCACATCCCCAGCCCCTGCCGAGCCTGAGGCGATGGCCATTGTTGAGCCTGAAGTGGAACAGGAAGACGAGATCGTCGCATATCCGGTCTCCACGGCCCAGCGCGAGCGGAAGGATTCGGGCAAGGGTATCGACTTGGAGCCGCTCCCCAAGGAGCTTGAGTCGAATCTTGACCTTGTGCCGGAGCTTGAGACCGAATCCAACCCTCAACGTCAAGCCCGACCCGTGGTGCTTCGGGAAGCCGACTCCGGGTTTTGGGATGGTCCCGATGTTGAGCCCGCAAAGGAGCCTGCTCCTTCAATTGCCGAGCTGGAGGAGCCTGTGGCCGCATCAACTCTTGAGCATGCACATGAACTCGAGTCAATTGCCAGCCCGAAGGAAGTACCCGGCATCGACACCCGCGACTTTGCCGATCCCGATGTAGATGTCAAGAGCGCGGCCGACAAGCAGGCTGAGGCAGAGCTGGAGACTGTCAACGACACTGTGTCCGAGCTTCTACCTGTCCAGGAGTTGGCCTCGGAGGCGACCGACGATGTTTCGTCTAAGGATGCTCTCGAAGTCAAGCCCGAGCTAGAACCTTTGCCGATCAAGCCGACAGAGGAGATTCTAGATAAGGTCGCCGATGTCGCGACCAATGTTGAACCCGAGATCACTCCAGTAGAGGAACTGCCAGAGGAGGCCCAGAGCAAGGAAGCTGAGGCACAGCCGGAGACAGAGAAGGTAGAGCCGTTGCCAGAAGGTCCAGAACAAGAGTCCATGCTAACCATTCGACAGATTCAGCATGAGACCGTCGAGCCTGAAGCGGTGGCGAAGCCCAAGCCCCAGCCCGAGGAGGACAAGACGGACCCCGTTCATCTTTCCGACGATGCTCAGCCCGCTGGGTGCGCTGAGCCCAAGGCGGCTGAGCCCAGTGTCGAGCCGCGGCCGGAGCCCGCTGGGAAGTCCGAGGCACTTCAACGCGCCAACACTGACTCCGCCGTCCACTCCGTCATCCGTGCTGATGATACCGCCAAATCCCAGGCGGTTCTCAGTACAAAGCCTACGGCGGAACAAGAGGATGCAAAGACTGCGGCCGACGCGGCTGGTGTCCAGCCCTGCAGCGCTCAGGTGAGGCAGCGGAGCTGGAAGAAGCGCTTCCTCAGCCTCAGATATCCGGTCCTCTTTGGCCGGGGCATGTGACTCGCGCGGCCAACGCCCGCGGTGTCCAGGATCCGTGTGTCGGTACCGGTGGGCGGCGATGACAAGATTCGCAATGTCGACATCACAACGACGACAACAACGACACACAACCCCCCAATGCAAGAACCTTGTACAATCTCCTTTGTCGACACGACTCACGATTCTTCTCCGTCTTCAGCATTCTCTTCGGCTTCGCTCGTTTCTGGCCTCTGGCTTGGTATCGCACTGGCATTCACCTCGTCTGGTTGTTCATCTTCGGCTTCGGGTTGCGACGGCACGGCATTAGATTGGGCATTGCTGGGTTCTCTGGTGTTTCAAATTTTTTTCTTCAGCACTGTTGTTTGGCAGGGACTTCGCGGGTTCCTGCGCCGGCAACCGAGCAACATATTTGGGTACTGGGCTTGGGGTAGGGCGCGGGTTCGGGACTGGCATGCGAATTGGTTGCAGAACTGGACTTGGAAATGGGGTAAATCGTCAATCTCTAGGCCGTGGGGGAAGCATGGGACTACGGCGCCGTCGTTTCGGAGACTCGGCTAGACTGCACTTGTGATAGGCCTAGCAACATCAATAGAATGAACACGGGCGGCTTTTTGGCTTATAATCTTTGGACCCATTGAACCGAAAGTGACTTGCGATCGCCTTTGATAGCATTGTGCATTTGCAGTCTTTGGCAAGCGGCTGAGACCTTAACTCGAGATACCTCAATCACCTCAAGCCCAACCTGACTCGAGCACACGATGGAGGCGACATTCCACTGAGAGGGAGGTATTAGATTGCTCCTGAAGCTTTCCACAATAACGCCCAGCTCTTGGGGCTCGAGAGGTCGACCGATACTCTCACATAGCGGCAAAGTCTACATAGATATGGCAGATCGCCGTGGAGGGAAACCATGAAGCACTGGGCGGGGGAGGATTGTGCCTCAGCGCTGCCTCTAAACCACGGCTGTTTTTATCCTTGTCTTCTCGCGCACACCGCTCGAGACATGGAAGCTTCTGACAAAATGCTAGCGCATCAGCGTCATCGCCGTCACGATAGCGCCAGGCTCCGTCAAACTTGTTCCTGAATCAGGGCATTCTCGTGACTCCCATTGTGACCATATTCCACTTATAACCGCCCATGAACAGAAGCCGGGCATCCCAACCGTATTCGGAGTTGGTGTCTTGTAAGTTGTCTCTTTACTATGGTCTCGCTTTTATCAATAATACCGACCAGCTCTAGACGCCTAACGGCAATGCAATCTATGGTGTCGTCTTATACATCCCGCTCCTGTGCCTTTAAACCTCATTGTTCTGAACCCATTTTCAAATACTTGATTAATTACCGTGGCACAATAGGCTGTGAATCCTCCAGAAAATAGCATTCCGCAACTAATCCGGGTAGAAGAATCGCTTGAGCTGGACGAGGCGGCGTGGCGGGAATCTTGTTGCTGTCGAACTCCGCCAGTGTAATGCTGGTGATTTGGAAGACTGGATGGACGACATCCCGAGTACATTGTCCAAGTCATGCAATGATTGATTACTGGGAACCACCTTCGTTTTGATGGAATGAAGCGTTGGAGTATGGCCACCTTGACGGCAGCTAATTATAGGTACGTACATACCTCGCGACTGCTAATAAGAAACCGTGGACTACAGGGATTCCACGAGAACAACAGCGAAAGCCACGTCGTCTCGGCGGGCTGCGGTTCACATGCAACCACGGTTTTTGGTCTGGCTGTCTGAATTGTTTCGCCCAAATGCAAAATGCCAAGGTTTCATTGGTTGTTCGAGTGCTTGTATGTGCTATGTAGTGAAAGCGGTGTTTCAGGTCCCCTCAACTTCCGCCGAGGGCCAATGGAACAGCCAAGACCTGGATCCCAACTCACACCCTCGATACAATTTTGGGCATGTCTGTCGCGACAAGACCCAGCCGAAGCAAAACGATGCAGAACAAGATGGCCCATGCCCAAGTTCCCTGGATATTCCACTGGTCATTTCTGGCGGCCAGCTGAGACTGGTCATTTGGCGGGAGATGCTTTTCCCAAACTGCCGAGTCCACACCACCAAAGTCAAAAAAGGGGCCGAAACACACCACACGCGGGGACATCTCGCTCGGTTCTACTCAACATCATCTGCAATCTGCAACTGCTTCCCATTGACTTCTACGGTGCCATTGCCGGTAGTCGCGCCGAGGTTGACAAACTGCCAAGCCGCCGACTGCGAGTCGAAGACCCTAGAGTCCCAACAATGGACACCATTCACGAGTCAGCAACGCACAAAGCCAGCGGCATGTCGGGGATACCACCCGAGGCGGCACTGTTCTCAGTCGTCAGACCAAGCCAGTTCAAGACAGAGGCGGTGACGTCTGCCGCTATCGGCGGCCTAACCGGGCGGTCTTCGTCGCTCAAGATGCCACTTACGAGCAAAGCCAGCTATCGAGTGCGTGGATGGGTCAAACGGTCGAGCTCGAGCCGGTAAGCCCACATCGTACGGCACCTTGCGCAAGTGGGACCAGACTGACGTATAGCCCAAGGACGGCACCTACACCAGGATTATCTGCATCCGAATTCCTGAAAGGACATATCAAGCACTTGGGAGGGGGCCGGCTGGAGGAAGTAGAAGTCAAGGGCACGGCAACAAACACCACGCTTCTAGCACCCGCACCTAAGCGATCGTATAGGAGCCGGGCAAGTTCCGCCGACAGCCGAGTCACGCAGTGGCTTGACTTTTACGCGGGGCCACCTGAGGTTAGCAAACAAGCCGCCAGTCGGCCACCCGCGGAACGTCTCCCGTCCAGCGAACAATCAAGTCGGCAACACCGTCCCGAGTCACACACAGACCTTCGGCCCGCGCCACTCCGAGTGCCCTCTTCTGAGAGATGCAGTGGTCCCAGCACACCGCCCAAGCCGCTGGTGCGGAAAAACTCAAAATGGAAACCTCTCCCCAACCTTCCGGCGCAGGGGCTTGGGCTCAAACAACCAGAGGCCGACGCGGCTGCGGCGAAGAAGGCGGGAGCGGAAAATGGGAGGGACACAGAGCCTGCAACCCCCCCCAACCGCCAGCAAAACACATCCTTGGAACTGGGCAATCCAGGGTTTCTGCCCATACTCCGCTTCGGCACCCCGCCTTTGACACCGGACAGCAGCACCGGCGGCGCTGCCAGGGTTCATGTGGATAAGGACAAAGAGAAGGATAAAGATAAAGAGAAAGGGGGAGTGCCGTGTCCTGCAGAGCCCAACCTGAATGACGCTAGGAACCGTGAAAAGGCTCGACCGAGAATCGACACGGATGACGCGATTAGACATACGCGCCCGGAGCGCATATGGTTGCATGTCAACTACCGGGGCGAAGCCCCGTTTCTGCAGGCATGGGGTCTGGATATCGCGAAGGTGGCGGATCGTCTCGAGGGGCTGGCCCTTCTCAGGGAACTGATTCAGGCCGAAGGGGAGGGACAGGTGGTCTCATCAAAAGGGATTGGGCTCGAGACTCAGAGGATATGAACATTGGGTTTCACACCGTTGACATGGGGTCGCATAGCTTTACAAGGAACTAATACGCTGTCATAGCAGTAGCACTACTACTGGCACTGGTGTGTGTACAATAATTGCACGGGAAAAAAACACGCTTCTTCTGGGCTGTCGAGCTTTATAGTTTGTTTCACGGATCTACTACAGAACCATAATATACACCCGCAACCTTTTATTCCACAGAGGCACTGTCCCGGGGATTGGCCTTGAGCCAGAACTCGCGCTGCTCAACAACGTTCCAGGAACGGCAGACCCAGGGCTTGCCGGGGTTCATTACCTCAAACTCATAACGGCGGAAGAGCTGTTTATAGTTTTGTCCGATGTCAGCATCCCGGGACGTCACCCGATTGGTTTCAGGGGGAGTAGGTACTGTACCTCGAAAAGGACCTTCTTTATCTCCATCAAGGCGACAATACGCCCAAGGCATTGGTATCTACTGGTCCCTCCAAACACCAGTTCTCCCACGGTCTCCATCAACTTGAGCTTTTGGGGATCCGCCTCGGCTTCAAGCCACCGCTCGGGGCGGAACTGATCGGCATCGTCGCCCCAAACTTCGGGGTCCCGTGCAACGCCGATGGAGTTCCAGCCTATTTCTGTCCCCGGAGGAAGGACAAGACCATTCCACTCGTCGCCCTCCGGCGGCACTTTCTTCGACGCTATGTCCATGGCCGGCGGTAACCATCGCAACGCCTCTCTGACCGTGGCCGAGAGATACGTCAAAGCCCGCGCCGTCTCATCGCTGACAATTGCGGCCCGGGGGAATGGGGCGACCGAGTCGATCTCGGCCTGTAGCCTGCGCAGAACCCGTGGATTTGTCGAGACGAGTAGCATGGCGGTCCGAATCGCGGTGGCCGATGTATCTGATCCGGCGATCCTAAACCCTATTATTAGTCAACAGCTTACATTGACGGGACGAGGCCGGACATGTCCCTAGCTTACACTTGGAGCAGAATTTCCCCCTCGGCCTCGTGCTGAGTCAAACCACGGGCAACAAACGACCCCAGCATGTCCTTGTGCACCTTTTTGTTTGGCCCAAATCGCTCGGCGGCCGTTCTTTTGGCGATGCTGGGCGAGGAGAGGTGAGATACAAAGGCCGTCGAGGGACTTGGGGGCGGAAGAGTTACTTACCCCATCAGTTTTCCCAGGCCGACCTTGTCCTCGGGCGTCGGAAGAACACGGCGAAAGATAGGTCGATTGACCATTTTGATCAACCCGGGAAAATTTGTGACCATTCCCATGATGGGAAACTGTTTTTCAATGATCTCAATGTAGTTGTAGACGTCCGAGTCGGCGGCCAGGAAACCAAAGGGCCTCCCAAAGGCGAGATGGGATACCACATCAATCGTCAGGTACTGTGCCTTGCGCCCAAAATCGAATGCTCTGTTGTGGGATATGTAGCGTGTTTCCAGGAGGTGGATCAGAGAAAGGATGTCCGAGTCCATCTTCTCCTCCACGCCCTCAACTTCTTTGCCCGAATACTGAGTTTCTTGCCTTTAGCAGAGCAACAAAGAGTCCAAGATGGCTGCAAACAGCGGCTATTTCCACAGGAGCGAGTCATACGTACACCGTGGATCATGATGCCTCGCAGCCGGGCGTGCTCATCCTCGTCGAGAACAGAAACGATATGGTCCTTGGTCGGATCTATCCGAAAGCCGCTGAAGCGGTCTGACCTGGTGTAGGGTGACCGGACTGACATGATGCGCCTCCATAGTCTCCAGTCGGACGTAACGAGAGTATTGGGTCCGACCCTGACGAGACGGCCTTGATCATACTTATTAGATTTGCAGATCGATAGAAGTGCGTGTTGCCCCCCCATGAGAGAATGAGCTGGATCCTTACCGTATTTCTCCTCGATATCCAGCATCCATGCAGGTATCTCACCACTACGAGCGATAGGGACGAGCCAGAACAATCTCGAGAAGCCAGCAAGAGCGGGCCCGGGGATGTGACGAAGACGCCGCCACTGGCGGAGCCGCCGAAAAAGAAAGATGATGGCAAACAACAACGTCAGAGAGAGCACCAGGCCAAGCCGGTGCTGCTTAGAAAGCAGCATGCTCCCAGCATTGCAACCGAGGACCAACATTGTGGAGGTGGACGGCGTACTTTTGCCGCTCGGGGCGCCCCCAGCAAGGTGGTATCAGGTGTCAGCGCAAAAGGTATGCGTGTAATGTACGTGGGCAGAGAAGGGAGGAGAAGGGGACACTGGAAGAAAGAACGGCGAAGGGAAGATGTAGCAAGGCCGGCCGGAGCACTCCAATACCAACGGATCAATGCCATACTATGTACTAGATTGCGCCTTACCTCAAACTATTCCGAACCCTTGGACCACCCCCCACAGGGCGTGCTCCCCAGTGGCCCCCTCACCCTCCTGCATGTCCCGGGGATGCGACCGGATGGCACACCCATTGCAGGGTTGCATCCTCTACAGCGGAGAACAGAGCACACTCTCCAATGGTTCGATGTGAGAGGCGTGGAAAATGGATTAGCATCTGTCAAGGAGCATGGATCACCGGGGCGCTACCGCCAACACATGAACCCTAAGCCCGAATCGTCACGATGACCAGACCCAAGTGCTCGTCACGGCCTCAAAATGCTGCATATGGGCCAAGCCACGGCAGGTCCTCCGCTCGAACCGGTGCAGGTTGCAATCTGGGTTCGTTCCCATCACACTGCTGGTGTCTGCGAACGCTGCAGTAGTTCTTGCCTGGCCACGTGAAAAATTGGACAAACGAGTATGTATGTATGTATGTATGTATGTATGTATATACATACTGCGTAGTACTGCAATTGAAAGCCTGCAGCTCAAATCCCCTGCCCTCCCATTGCCGGCCGGTCAGGGCTGAATCTGCACCAATAGGGGTCAACCGGCCAGGCTAGGCCCATACATCCATTGGCCTGGGTGGCCCCCCATTATTATTGCAAGCCAACATGAATATTCTCTCGTTCCATCGTCTGCTACGACAGTTGAAGTCGAGTGGTATGCTGCTTATTTTACCCATGGGAATCATGGACAGGTCGCAAACACGAAGCCGACTATGGTTTGCCTCTACAGCTACCGAACAGTAGACTATCAAAGAAGATTGAGCCGTGCTACCACATCACAGCGTCATCGCACCCCGGTGCGAGTGCCCGTCTACTATGTAGCTGTCGCAGTCGCACAAGGACGTGCAAGTTGACGTATGCCGGATTCGGAGCCGGCTGCATCGTAAGCCCCGGGCGGGGCCCACAGCACTGGGGCCAGAAGGTGACGCGACGTTGCCAGTCCTTGGCCAGAAACCAGAAATTTTCCAGCGCTTCAACTTCACTGGGTTGCTGGAGGATTCGGTGGGGCACGATGTGCAGCCGTTGAACTGCAGCGCCACCATCACCAGGCTGTTCTGGTGAAAAAAGGACGTTCCCCGTTCCAATGGCCCGCTAATAAAGAGATTGTTTACCCTGACAATGGAAGGGCAAACTCCCCATCACACGTCTCATGGATTGAATGGTCGGCCAGCGAGGCCGCGGCACGCACGCTCTCGCTCTCAGGGGCCGGGCAGCATCGACGACCCCAGCGCCAACTACGGCAGCAACAGGCACACAATATGCCCTGTAGAAGCCAATGACACGGTATCACGGCAACCATTCCATCTACGAACCAACAGCTACACGGCGCACATGCGTTCGAGCTCAAGGGTTTCATGGGATGGCAGGGTATCTGTGTCAGCCAACCACACCCCCCCACACTCACCACCGCGTTCCCCGGTCCGGCGTAGTAACCGCCCCCGGCCGAATTCGGCAATCAGCCTCCCGGACTATGCCCGTGGCCGACCGACGGCGTTGGCCGACCGATGGAGCTACGACCGGGAGCGGATGCCGTCCCCGCCCCCGGCGTCATACCGCTCACGGCCAGCCACCCCCCTGAGCGAACATGAGGCGTTTGAGACGACCTTCTCGAGGCCGGCGAGCACATTCATCGAGTCCCGGCCGTCTAGCAGGCCGCAATCCATCCTGTTGAGCGCCTCGACAGACCTGGGCGGCTACTCCCATACCCCCAGCACTCCCACCCTGAGAGTCATACCACCTCCCGACGCCGAAGGGGAGAGCCAACCCCAGTTGCAGCCCCTGAACCGGCATTCCTACCACCTCCTCACCAGCGAGGAGATGGACATGCTCTCCCGTCCGCCTCCGGCGCAGCCACCCATGTCGGCATCGCCGCCGTCGCCACTCTCACCGGCGGCATCGGCACAGAGGCTCACTAGCGAGGTATCACACCTCGGTCCTCCCAAACAAAAGGGCCCGCAGCATTTCCGTTCCGACGGCAGCCACGAGGAGGTCAAGGAAAAGCCTGGCTGTTGTGGGCTGTGCGAGATTGCGACTGCCCGGGCGATCGGGGGCAAGTTCGGCGCCTGGTTCATGGGCATGGCCATCCCCGTCACGTTTGGGTTGGTGACGGGGTGTATCGTCACTCTTACGAAGTGTCGATGAAGTGTCGATGATGTTTATTCCTGGTGAAGTTGAACCCGGGACGAGGACGGGGATGTAGCGAGAGGGAAGCAGTCAAAGGCCAGGAGGACATTGAGGGTGGCGGGTAATGTCACGATGCTGATGTCTCTCAAGGGAGAGCCGCCAGTCTGGGACTACGGAACGGCGCTGGAAAAGTGGGAGTTATGGAAGCAGACGAACCCAAGGCATCAGAACCCACCAAGGCATCACCAGGCCAGGAGCATTAGCAATTTACGGACGGGTATGGAAATTTTCCAAATAAAAAATAAATAAAAAAGCGTGAAATATAGACACTGATGCTCAAAAAGACTCTGGCCATAAAACAAACAGTAAACGCCAAATCACTAGCCCCTGAATCCGATCCGACCAAGCCGCGCTTCCCCGAGTCCTACCTAACTCCGACAAACCCCGCCTTGGCCTTATCCTCCCCATCCCGTCTTGACAAGCAAAAGCAGGGTATTGACATTACCTCGGGCCGACCCTTAAGAACCAAATAAACAAAAAAGCCAAGGCTAAACGATACTCCAGCCAAACATGCAAAAGATCCCGTAAACGCAAACCCCCAAAACACACTAACACCCCACTGCCTACCGTATCTCCTCCTCATCTGTTAGAGGCGTGGGAGATGGCGGTGCATCACCCTCGTCCTTGGCACTGTTGCTCTCCCAGAGCTCAAAGCTCTCGCCAACACTCTCAATGGGCCCCAACCCGGCAGCCTCCACCGCGCGTTCGTGACCCTCTGCCATGATATCGTCGACATCAACGCCGTCAACATCATCGAGAGTGACCTGCGGCGGCGGGGGCGGGGGTATGTGCAGCTCCGACATGCTCTCTTCTTCCGCAAACCACTGCTGCTCCTCTTGGCCATCCTCTGGAAGAGGCGGCAGGTCGGAAGCAGCGGCCAGCTCAGCAGCAGCGACTTCGGCCTCCCCGTCAACAACCGCCTCGGGATCTTCCTCGTCTGCGGGGACAATAAACACGCTCGAGCTATCACACCCGTCGGCATAAAAGTCGGTCACATTCATCTCCGCCAGCGGACCGCGGCCCTTGAGCAGGAGCACGTCTTCGTCGATATCAACTGTATCGGCACCCGAGTAAGAAGCAGAGGAAGATCCGCGAGCAGACGACGTCTGGCTGACGTCCTCGGGCGGCGGAATGTTCTCCTTGTCGCGGCCCTCGGCGCGGTCGCGCTTGGCGCGGCTCTCGGACTCCTCGTCGCTGCTGATGTCGAGCGTACAGGTGCCGTGCTGGAGGAGGTTGGTCATTTCCTGCTCCGGGGTGTCCTCGTGGATGTCGAAGCACCATGCCGATTTTGAGCCTGGGGCGGGGAGGAAGAAGTCTAGCGGGGCATTGCTGCCGTTGCTGGAGGAGGAAGCGGTGGTCTTGCTGCTTCTGCTGTGCCTGTTGGCGCGGAGACTGCCAGAGTAGCTCGGGATCGTGCCCTTGAGAGCGGCATCCAGAGAAAACGGGACAGCGGCGCCGAGGCTGCTGAATGATGGAGGGTCAGGGCGTTGGATACGGCGCCGCGAGAGGATGCCCATATTGCGCTTGGAGGCGCGGGTCGGTGAGCGGCCGGCGGGAGCTGTCAGTGGTGAAGGTACTGCGGCGCTCTTCGCCTTCAACCGGGCGGCTGGAGACTTGGGCTGAAGGATGTTCCGCGGCAGAGGGGCCGAGGAGAGCCTGCTCGGCGGGCTGCTGAGGACATCTTTGACTGCTGGGGAAGACGCGGCCTTGGTTAGGGTGAAGGTAGAAGAGGGCTTTGCGAAACTTTTGCTCAGGTCACCCCAGAGATCAACACCTTTGGACCGCTTCGAGAAGAGCATCGGGGCGATGTTCTCGGAGTTATCCACATCATCCACCTCGGAAGCTTTTCGCTTGATGGGTGAGGTTGCAATTGCTTTGGCATGTCAGCGCCTGGCATGGTTGGGAGCATTGACTGGAAACGGGCAGGGGTAAGTAGTAGGGAGTTACGCCACGGAAGCGATAAAAAGCACATTCTGAGCGCACAAAACACGGGAACCACAAGTGTCTAGGGAAGAACAGCAGCGACATACCATTCTGCCTATTCTTGACGCTCGCCAAGCTCTTCAACCGTGCCCCGTCGACGGGACCAAACGGTTGCCGGCTGAGAGTTGCCATGGCGAAAAGAAGGCGAGCGGTGTCGCTGTGAAACGTATGTATCGACGCGGTGCTGGAGAGAATCCCAGTCCACGCTCGGCGCAACACAATTGCTGCCCGATTAGACGCTACGACCCTGGTTGTTCTCCACGAGGAGCAAACAACTGCGCGGTAGTGTTTGTTGACTGTCCGCGAAGCGAGCGTGGGGCGAGAGGAGGAAACGAGAGAGAGGGCAAGTGGCGGGGTTCCCTAGGTAGCCGGGGCGAGGGAGGAGAGCGCTATTCTTATTGCACAAGCTGGTCTGATGAAACGGCCGGCCGACCAGAACGGTCGTGTCTTGTCTTTCTGCGACTGACTTGAGCCAGGCGGGATGCCGAGTCTAATGCGCGCGCAGCTGCGGATTGGCCCAGGGCAGAGTGCCGGCAAAGTCGCGTATCTGCCTCGAGATAACAATGTAACGGACGTCCCGTTTCGAGGACGCGCTTTCAGGTCTAATCTGAATGGCCCGTTGGAGAACAGCGGTTGGTAGAGAAAGAAAGACGGATGAAATTGGAAGCTGTGTTTGCGAGACGGGAATCGACGAGAGCGGTGAGGTTTCAGCGAAGGAGGGGGGGGGAGCAGGGCCACGGAGAACAGGGCAGGATAAAGTTCTGGACGACAACCAGGAGCGGGCCGGGGTTAAAGGAGAAACCTGAAATGCTCCAAATGCTCCAAATGCTGCGAATACCTGCGACTGCTGCAATCTGCCCTGCGCAACTTTCCTGCACAGGATCGAATGGCCGGCAAATGAATGGCACTCGAACGGTCGGGTCTCAGACAGACAGGAAGGGAGGTGCTCATGCTGGTTGGCGCACCATGCAGGGTCGATATTGGGCTTGCTTGACGTGCCTTTTCGTGCTCAAACCGAACGCGTGCCGCCCTTTAGTCCCAATCACAGCACCGCATCGGATCTAGAGCGGGGGCGTGGCCAGGGCGGAGCCTCTACGCTTGAACGAGCGTGCAGGGGCCCCGCTTGCTGAGCCGGCGACAAGCACAGCGATTCGCAGCGGCCAACGCAGCCTGCCAGGAGCCGGCCAACCAGCAGCCGAGCGCATGCCCCACGAGACGCGAGATGCCCGGGTTTCGCAGCAGAGAGGACGAATCATCGCGTTCGTGACTTCTCCACCTCGCGGCATGAGACCGGGTCGCGTTAAGTGGTTCCACTCTTTTTGTCTGCTAGAGTGCCAGAGTGCGCAGATCGGCCGAGAGAGCAGTTCCGATCCTTGTGATTGTGTAAGTCAAGGGAGAGAGGGGTTTCATCTCCCTTGCTTGATCTTGCGCTTCCTGTCAGGTACGGAGCGCACTTCAACAGGTTATATGGCTCGACAAGACGGGAGAAAGATGGATGTGTGTGGGTGGCTGGCTGTTGGGCATTCCATCCCATTGCCGCAGTCTCTCTGCGGGTTTCTCGGGTCGTCCGACCCGACGTGGAGCTCACAGCTTCTGGCACCGAATGCAACACTCCTTCGCTGACAGCGGCGCAGTTGTGCGCGCCTGCCCACGCCTCTCGCCAGCTCCTCGAGCCAGAACCTCCGCAAATCAAGCCCAACAGTTTCGCTGCTTCACGAATCTTCCCGGCCTGGAATGCAGACTTTCTGCCCTGCTCGCTGGAGACACCACCAGCGTCTCAATTCAGACAGCAACGCACATCAGCATTTCGTTCAGAAATCACAATAATGACGTAGCAAATGGGACATCTGCATAGAGACCCCTTCGACTGCCAAGGCTAGATTGCTCCAGCAGCAGGGGAGCGCTCCAGAGATCTGGTGACTTTTCTTTTTATAACGGTAGCCAGGGGGGTGCCCCCTTCTTGCCAGCCATGGAACCCCACAGCGCGAACAGCCAGGCGGAGAGCAGACGGAGGCAGCAGATGACGGATTTCGGTTTTCATGGGAGCTGAAAATCCTGGACTCGGTGCGCTACTGTACTGCGGAGCCCAGGCGCTTGCTTCATCTTGCCTCTGATGCATCCTGACGTTCCTTCGATGCCAGCTGGCACTGTCCCCACAGTTTATCTGGAACCGCAATGGAAGGACTGAGGAGGGAGCATCCGTGCCAAGCCAGCCAGACCACTCCACTTCGACAGGCCACTGCAGCTTTGTGCCCCGCGAGATGTCAAGCAAGTGCCAACGAAGCCCACATGAACTGTGCAGCGGCTGCACGCACTCACCCATTGCTTCTCGAACAACCAATTGGTCCAGCCATCTCTTTTTCTCCCTCGTTCTTCCCTTGCATGCCGTCCGTTTCAAGTTTTAGTAAACTGAACTGATTCGTCGGAGCAGCCATGGCCTCGATCAACGACCTGGCCACGGCCGCTTCTGCCCTCGTCACTCCCGCCGTAGCCCCGCACTCGCCATTGCCCGATTCGGCCCAGACCGGCGATCGCGGCGCCCACGGCCATGCTCCGCCTGAGCCTGCCGTGGCCCGGGGCGCACTCGTGGTGCTCGAGGGCTTGGACCGGAGCGGCAAGACGACGCAGGTTAAGCTCCTAGAGCAGCGCTTTGTCGAGCTGGGGCGCAAGGTCAAGGTGTTGCGGTTTCCGGGTATGTGCATGACGAACGAAGACAGACGGACGAGGCGAGGCGCACGAATCGTGGAGCAAGAGTGACCTGACTGACGGGACCTGGGAAACTTTAAAAAAATAAAAAGACCGTACAACCCCAATTGGCCAGATGATCGACTCATATCTCAAGAGCCAGGTCGACATGGACGACCACGTCATCCATCTTCTCTTTAGCGCGAACCGGTGGGA
This sequence comes from Chaetomiaceae sp. B2702, assembly GCA_023628455.1. Lineage (NCBI taxonomy): Eukaryota > Fungi > Ascomycota > Sordariomycetes > Sordariales > Chaetomiaceae > Chaetomiaceae sp. B2702. The sequence continues at coordinate 123,501 of JAMAKP010000017.1, read as the reverse complement.
GGCAGCGTACGGTCTTACCCCTTCTTCTCTTACCCCAGCCTAAACGCCCATTGTGTTAAGACTGAGTAAAGCAAAACCATCGCCTCGCTCCTTTCGGCAGGTGTCACCGTCCTCTGCGACCGTTATTATTATAGCGGTGTCGTCTACTCGGCCGCGAAGCAGAACCCCTCCCTCACCCTGACCTGGGCGCGCGCTCCGGAGGTGGGGCTTCCCCGGCCCGATTTGGTGCTGTTCTTGGACTTGGACGAGTCCCAGGCGAGAGCCCGAGGCGGATGGGGCGGCGAGGCGTATGAAAAGGCCGAGATGCAGCGCCGCGTGCGGGAGCTGTTCTGGGGGCTGAGTCTGGGCAAGATTGGGACGGCGACGGTCGCTGCCGAGGAGGGCGCTGTGGACCCCAGGGAAGAGGTGGCCGTTGGACCGCCAACGACGCAACCTTTGACGGGAATTGAGTACCGCTTCCGACAAGAGGAAGAGGACCTCCACGTTATTGATGCCAGTCCATCCGTCGAAGAGGTGGCCGAGGAGGTGTGGAAAGTGGTCAAGGCAAGGGTCGAGGCGGTCGAGAACGGCGACGTCGGAAGGGCGGTGAGGAGGGTCTCATGATCACGAGGGCCGAGCAGCGCCAACCGGTGTATTATTAGGGTCATCCGCAAGGAGCGGACTCGGCGTCATGGGGGTTGTACGATGCGCAGAAGCCGCGATGCTTTGTTCACAAGAGAAAGCAGGAGCGAAGAAATGCGGCGGTTGAAGTCGACCGCGATGGTTGGTTGAATCAGGTATCTATTTACCACATATTGGGATGCTTATATCCACCAATTTCCCTGGCGCACCAAAGCCGGAAGTAGCTCAGAGAACGTCAGTGCCGTGTTGAATGACCAAATGACCAAAGCCGCCAACGTGTAAAAGCAGTGAGACAGTCCGATGTTGAGATCCTCCCCGAGTTCGTGACAACATGTATATGCCCCTCCCCCTCTGGATAACCACTATGCCGTCTTTATCCCCAAACGCCAGCTGAATGCAGATTCGAAGAATGAAAATCGACAACGCCCACACGGCATCGCTGCCACGAATATACGATAGCAGTTTGTTGAAAATACACCTTCTTCACAGGTCCCAGTATCGCACATCCCATTTCCATGGCCGATGTGTTTTGGATTACTCATTTAGCGGCGGTTGACGCCGATCAGGCTCAGGAACTCGTTCCTGGTCTTCTCCTTCCGCTCAAAACAACCCAGCACGCAGCTGGTGATGGTGCTGCTGCTCGTCTTCTGGACCCCGCGCATGACCATGCAGAGATGGCTCGACTCCATGACAACGGCAACGCCCTGCGGCTTGAGCACTTCCATGATGGCGTTGGCCACCTCCTTGGTCAAGCGCTCCTGGATTTGAAGCCGGCGCGCAAACATCTCGGCAATGCGCGGCAGCTTGGAGATGCCGATGACAGCATTGGCGGGTATGTAGCCAATGTGCATCTTCCCATTAAAGGGTACCAAATGGTGCTCGCACATGCTGAAAACCTCAATGTCCTTGACAATGACCATCTCGTTATGGCCCTCTTGGAAGATGGCGCCGTTGACGATATCGCGCACATTCTCCTGGTAGCCCTTGGTAAAGTAGAGCATGGCTTTGGCGTAGCGCTCGGGCGTCGCCAAAAGGCCCTCGCGGTCGGGATCCTCGCCGAGGCATTCGAGCATCGTCCTGACGGCGCCCTTCATCCGTGCCAGCCGGACCTCTTTCTGCGCATCGTCCTCTTCCAACCGTTCCCGCGTCCCGACGCTGGGCCGGCTCAGACCATCAAAGTCGATGACGGGGCTCGGCGACCGGGTCGACGATTCGCCTGCTTCGTCCGGTGTCGGAGCTTCCTTCACGGTGCCGATTGTAGATGTCGTCTTTCTCTTCTTCTTCTTGGGCGACGGCTCTGGTTTGTCCCGGAAGTCTCGCGCCGGTTTGCTGACACTTGACCGGCGCTCTCCGATTACGTGTGTGCCATTGGGTCCGAATTCGCCGGGGTTCTTGGAGGAGTCCCCCTCGCGCGACCTCTTCTTGCCATTGTCCTTGTTCTTGCTTCTCTTGTTGCTCTTTGCGCCATTGACCCCGACCGAAGGGCTCTCGGAGCCAGACGAGGAATCGAAATGAGCCATTGCGTCGCCGAATTGAGTGGTTTCTGGTCGAGTGGGATGGCTGGGATGCGAAGGGGACGGCGACAGGAGAGTTGAGAGTGCGCCGACCAGTCTGAGGTGGAACCCGGGGCAAGATGACTGCGCAACTTTTCGGAGGGGTCCCAAAGATGGAGTCGGGGACTCCGGTCCCGCTGTTTGATGAAATTTTCGGGCCCCGGAGTCAAGGATCGCCAAGGCGGGGGACAATTGCTTATCTGAGTTACGTCAAAAAGACCTTTGTTGACCGGGTAGCCGTGAAAACCGTTGGGACCCGCTGCCGCACAGCGGAACATGTCGGCTTTTGGCGGGGTGCTGGAATGCCATGAGGGGAGGCTTGCAGGGGTTTGCAGTTGGAAGTCGGGGCAGCTTGGTCCATGAGCACGCTAAAATATGCTGCGTTACAACCTAAACTTTGATTATCGATTTTATCGACCTGCCGTTATGTTGAAAATAGTAGCCAATGTCACCTTGTTTTTGTGTAGTCCGGTCTTTTTCACCATTATTTAGTGATCTATACTAGTTGCTGGCAAGACTATCCCTCTTTGTGTGTAAGCTGGGCTCGGGCCGCTTCCGAGTCGCAACCAAGCTGCGCCGCACCGACCCCGAGCGCCTCTCCACCGCCTAATTTTCTGACGGCCGTTTTGCTCAAACAAATGCCCTCTCCACCCGCACACTCTCCACCACACCCTCTGAAGACACAACTACCCGGCATCAATACCATGTCCACAAACAAGAAACGCACGGCCGATGGCACCGCCGCGCCAGCTCTAAAACGACGCAAAGCGTCGGCAATCTCGACCGCCTCGGGGCCTGCATCGGCACACCCGCTCCGCCAGACGTCATTTCCGCCTGACGACGCCGGAACACCCTTTGGAATACGATCCCCATCCGTCGACTTCGATGCAATGAGCTTCGTGAGCGGCAGTCAGGTCAGCGCCGCCGCGCCTGTCAAGAAGAAGCGCGGCCGCAAGTCTAAGGCTGAAAAAGCACGAGAACAAACTCCTTCAGTAGCTGGGGGACGCGCGCCCACGGCCGTCAGCGGTGTAAGCGACGGCGGCGGTCGGCGTTCTAAGAGCGTAGCCGGCGGTACGGGAGGAGGCGATGAGGGCGAGGGCGAAGACGAGGGTCCCACCGAGGTTGCTGCGACGGCCGATGTCCGGACGAAAGAGCAGAAGGAGGAGGAACATCGCATGCGGGGCATGCTCATCAGTGCTCTCTCTGAAGACCAATTTTACCGGTTTGAGAATTGGCGCGCCGCGAACTTGAGCAAGGCGTCGGTCCGAAGGGTGAGACTCATCCTCTGTCTTACCAAGGCGTTCGCCTGCCTACACCTTGCTAGAGCCCGGCTGACCTCTTACCCAGCTTGTCAACGCAACCATCTCCCAATCGGTCGCCGAGAACGTTGTAATAGGAATGCGTGCCGTGGCAAAGGTCTTCATCGGCGACATAATCGAAAGTGCGCGACGGGTCCAGGGCGAATGGATCCAGAAGTTGGACGAGAAACAAACCGACCTACCCACACCAACCGGTATTCCCAGCGCATCGACGCAGAACATAGACAGCGAAGTAGAGGCTCAGGAGAAGGAAGCAGAAATCGACGAACGTCGGGGACCATTGCGGCCAGAGCACCTGCGTGAGGCCGTCCGGCGGTATAGGAAAGGCTTCGAAGGCGGCGGAGTCGGGATGCAATGGGTCTTTCACCAGCAGCAACAGGGCGGCGTGGAGAGATTCCCGACGCGAACAGGAGGGCGCAGGATATTCCGTTGACTCCGTTTACACGCAGAAAATATACCTCACACGGGCTTGGGCAGGCGTATTTGGTTCTGGGAATGGATGGGATGGGCATGGGAATTGGCGCAACAGTATTCGATACCCACGGCACTGGGGTTAGACTTAGGGACCGTATTAGGGGTTGACCGGTTGAACGTCGCGGTATAATTAGGGAGGGCCAAGGTCCGACTCGATAATTCACACGTGGCGATGGTTTCGCCGGCAGTCTTTCATGCATACTTAATCTTCGAAGGCGACGGGAACGACCCCTCTTGTGAGCTTGATGTACTGAACCAAACACACTATGTCAAATTCCTCTTCGCTCGCTGTTTTACCAGCATGTGCTTCCGCCTCGGCCTTTAAGGACCCTTTTCCCCGATGGTAGTGACATGGATCATGGCACCCAGATAAAAAGGATTCATAACGGTGCACGCCACGCCTTGCTTCACCTTCCACATGCCGTTTGGGCCGATAGGGAATTCCTTTTCCGGCAGCTTGACACGAATGATGCCCCGCGCAACCGAGCAGACGCGCGTCCGGAACTCCTCGGCGGTCCAGCGTAGACTATCACCGGGCTGGATTTCGATTGCCTGGTATCTTGCGTCGTCCGTGACGGGTACCTCACGGCCTTGTGCCAGGTAGGACGAGGAGAAAGCAATATCTAGACTGTGAGTTAGATTCATGCTCCGGGGCACTGATGGTTGATGGGAGCTCATGGACCTGAAAGGGACAAAGAGTGCAGGGTATGACTCCATGAAATGGAGAGCAAGGGAGAGAACAAGAAACCCACTTTCAGCGTCCTGCCCGGTGCCCACACGTATCCTCCCGGGCGCAATCTCCCAATCGGCCATCATCATCATCGACTGAGCGGATACAACCCCGGGCTTGTTCCCAGATCCCGACTCAGACGCTACTTGGTCGTCTTTTGTGTTGCTATCCAAACTGGCAACAGGGTCCTTAATCTCCCTCTTTCGAAACCTGGAAGACTTCGACGGAGAGCCACCCCTCTCCAAGACTTTGAAGATGGCACTCTGCTTGCCCTCCGGCTGAGATCGTTCTTGCTGCCGCTCGAGAAGACGACGAGATTTTCGTGTGCCGTTATTACCCTCCTTCGCTATGTATTTTTTCTCGGATTCATCCGGAGGAGATTCTTCGACTACCACGCTCCCCCGCGGTTTGTGCATATACACAGCGACCTCCCTCCGAGCCGCTTTTGCCCCCAGTTTAGAGGCCAACCCCCTGATGGAGCTGTGTCTCTTGTTCTTTGCCGTGGACGCTGTCCCGCTAGGTTTCTTGATGGACACGACCCTCGCCCTGCCGGCGACCCGGGCGGGAAGCGCTGTCTTGTAAGCCGGAATACTGCGAATTGTTGCCGGGGAGAAGACGATACTTGTGTCGCTGCCGCCGCTGTCGCCTAGGTTGCTGCCGTTGTCATTCTCATCTGGATTCGGGGTTTGAGAGGGCGCGTCTTTCTCCTCAATTATACTCTCCAACGCTGAATTGGTCCCTGTAAGATCTGAAGACGATAAGGAAAATCGGGAGACGCAATATGTCGGTTCCTCGTCATCTATAAATTGGTAGAAACGGTTGCAACAGGCCTTTGCCCCGAAATATTCCTTGAGAACTGCCGAAGCTCCCACCGGGTGTGTGACACACTCTGGAAAAGGGAGAAGAGAGGCGGAAGCATTCACTCCTACGGGCCCTATATCGGTAGGCCCGGCACAAATAGCACACGGGGACGGTTCTTTGGTCCCACTGATAAAAATGAGCACCGCACAGAGTGTTTTTATGGTCGGATCGCCGCCGGCGAGTTGCAACTTCCACCGGTGCGGGAGATCCCGCTGACGTGTAAGACCACTAAGCTCGAGCACGAGCGAGTTGTCTGGCAGACGTGTATCGTGCGGTAAGTAAGCCATTAGATACTGCCAGAGCGATGTGTTCGTGGTGTCGTCCTTTTTGGCCGGCGGACTTGGCGCCGTCACCTCGGCCGGAGTCGTTGACAGTGGAATTCTCTTCCTGCCAGGAGCCTTGACAGGGAGCAAACTTGATGGGAATCGGTTGACGCTGGGTGTGGTAAGGACGTCATATGGCATCCTCACCCCATTCTCATTGTCCTCACTCTTTCGTCCATGGCTGGTTTCCTTCTGCTCAACTGGTTCCTTCTTCCTTCTTCGGCTAGGGCGTCGAGGGATCGCCTTGGGCGGAGCTGTAGCTGGATTAATGGCGTTCCTCGAAATTACTATCGGAGGCATTCGGCCCGAAATCGGATCAGTTGTCTTGCGTTTGCCAACCACTGACATGGTCCCGTCAAGGTTGTCATTTAGTAGGCATGCCCGGTGGCGCGCCTTAAAGTATATGTCAGCCAACTAAACAAGAGATGGTAGCTTGGGGAAAGAAACGTGTCGCACTTACACTGAAGTGCCCGCCCAGGGCCCAGGCATCGGCGAATACGGTCCGGCAATCTCGTATAGGACAGATCCACGGCTCTGGATCCCCTACGCGAGGGAGGTAGCCCTCTGGGAATAAAGCACCTGCTCCGGGAATCTTGCGCGGAACGCCGTCTGCCGCAAACCAGTCAGCAATGGCGTGACGTGAAAAACGAGGGGGTGACAGCGAAACCTACCCCAATCCCCTGTCCAGTCCGAATACAGCCTTCTACCACACATAATGACTGGATTCTTCTCGTCACAATGGTTGACCTTGTCGTCATCATGTTGATACGTCACTTCTTTTCGATGATTACCCTCGAGGGTGTGGAGTGCGTTTATTCTTTGCCGCCGTTCATTTTCAGCGGTGTCGACGCTGACCACAAGTTGTGGCTTAGTATCTGGACGACCTCTTGTAGACGATCCGGGGCGCTTCATATTCATCCGCGCTATGCGGGCATCGCTCTTGGGTGGTGGAACGGGTATCTCTTCGGCGGGGGGATTCTTCTCTTCTTGGTCAGACTCAGGAACCATAGACTCTATGATGGGTGGGGAAGTATATCGCCAGAAGCAAGAGCCCCTGTTCTTGGGCGCCTCCCGCTGCTCCAGCGGTGTGGGCGTGATATTGGCCCTGCGGTTGTGCTGGGGACGAGAATGAAATTGGTCCATCGAGGTATTTCCCCCAGCTTCCCTTGCCTTCTCTCGCTCCGAGTCAATATATTTGGCAGTCGATGGTAACAGACCATCTTTGTCCCCCGCCGAGCAAAAGGACTGGAGAGGGGCTCCGCTCCTCCTCAGAAAGCCGCCACGTCGTTCATTGCCATCGGCGCCGAAGGTGGATTGAACACAGGGAGCCGAGTACCGAAACGTGGCAGTGGCGCTGTTCGGTTCTGCAAACAAGCGGCGTTTGGCCTTGGGAGAGCCCTCAAATGGTAGCTCTAGGTTGTGCTTTCTACTCGAAGTGCTCGAAGGGCTCTTCCAGGAAGCCTCCGAACCTGTCGACTGCAGGGACAAACCCGAGAGTGATGGGGGTATGAGGCACTGAACCTCATCGGTGGTTTTAGTTATATGAGCCTTGCGGCTTCCTGTTGGCGCTGCAGACAGTTAACCAATTATGCTCAGAATGGGTGGTCGGAAGAACCAGGAAAACCCCACAGGCAGGATACTCGTCTGGACTACGAGTGCAGCGATGCGGGCTGCGTGTTGTTCTCGTGCTGAATATGGAGCAAACATTCTCATTTAAAACCATGCCGTTTCTGCGCGGCGAGCCCGGGAACGCTCTCTGTGTCGTAGTAGCGGCTGAGTGCTTCACACTGAAGGAACTGTCGCTGTTCCCTTCGGCGAGGAGCCTGCTCGGTTCTCCTGCCCGCTTAATGTCGGGTGCTTTCCCGATGCTCTTCATGGTATTGGCGGATGCAATTGAAGAAACAAGCGGTATGTATCCGGAGAGAACAGGTAACTTGATTGATATAAAGCGGTTTGCGTTAGATTCAGCGAAATATATTTGTCCTGGCTGCGGGAGGACTTTGTGGAGGAGCAAAAATGAAGAAATGGCAATACACGAGACTGACGTGTTTGTCACTGTTCGGTTCCGGTGTTTTGTCGCTGCATTCCATAGTCGTCATGTCGTCACCTGCCTCGGCGCGAAACAAGCCGAGGAATGGTGCAAGCGCAAGCATGCGTGCTAATGCATCCTGCATGCGAGTCAGCTTCGAAAAGAGCTTTGTCAAATGAGCAAAGACTGGGTACTGGTACTCACTATATGTGGATTGGAATCCGTAAACCCGAGAGAACATAGGGTTCCAACAGAATCTATTTTTGACAAGATATTATACAAATGGTTTTGGACACCGTAGGCTCTGATCCAGGGAGAGTACCTAAGGAGCGAAAGGGTTCCGCTCCGGCCACTCCTTCCACAGCACGGCTCCAAGCGAGAACCGATCAAGCCTTGACCTTGCCTTTGCCCGCCGGCGTCTTGTTGACCGCAGCCGCCACTTGGCCTAGCGAAGCTTTGACAGCTGCCGCCGCCTCGGCTCTTTGAGCCAACCTCCCCTCTCGCTTCTCGCGCACCCGTACCCTATACTCGTCACGCCGGCCGGCCTTGGCCATCTTGCGATTCTTGATGCCGCTGAAGTGGACCATGCGTTTCCTCCTGCGCAGGCGGAACTTGGCCTTCCTCGACTCGGTCTTCTCAGCGCCGGGAACAGCGCCAGCGTCGCCCACGATGCGGCCAATCTCCCAGTTGCTCTCGCGATAGCTGTAATCCTTCTGCAAGTGGAACACGCGGGTGGCCTTGCGTGCATCGAGCTCCTTCTGTTTCTCGAGGTTCTGTGCCTCCCTCTTAGCTTGGCCCGTCTGTCTGCTCCTAAGCTTCTCTTTCACCAGGGTGGAAACGATCGAGTTGCCGTCCGTCAGAGGAACCGGCGCATCCAATATGGCGGAAGCTTGTCCCGCTGCCTCCGCCGTGGGTGCCTCGCTGGCCTGCTCTATCTGCTCGTGCCGCGTTACTGAGCGCGGAATGCCGCTGGGTGCTGTGGCCTCAGGAGCCGACTCTTCAACCCTCCGGGACACAGCCACCATGTTGAGCTTGCGCCGCCGCGGCGTTCCTACTGGATAAGGCAGTTTATCCTCCCGGTTGAAGACGACGCCAATGTACTGACGTTTCGGGTGGCGTTGCGGGTCTCTGTAGTACTTGACATAGCCGGCAACGGCGGCATGAATGGTGTGATCGCGGCCCATGATTGTGTTCTCGCCGGGGTGCCATATCGTGCCGCGCTGTTTGTAGAGGATGTTTCCAGGGATGACATACTGGTCTGGGAGCAGACGAACAAGTTAGCAAGATGATTCTTCCCGCATGGACGAACCAGCCGTTGATGGCGTCGTAGGGCCGGCCGTATGGAGCCGCTGATGCACAATGGGCAAGACATACCGCCGGTCTTCTTGGAGCCCATCTTCTTGGCTATCGTCCCCTTGGATTTGAGCCGGTAAGCGCCCTGCGACTTGACCGAGGCATAACGCCTGCCCTCTGCGACCGCATTGGCAGCAGCGGGCGAGCCAATTCGGAGGTGAGCAAATCGGTCTTCGAGGACCGTCGCCGGTGCGGTCGTTCGTAGCACGGCGCCGAATGGTCGGCTACTGCTGGCAGCAGCCCTCTGCAGGGGCCGCTGCAGCCGTGCGAGATGCATTGGGTCCGGCTCGCGAGAGTTGCTGCTCACGGCAATTGGGGGACGGTGAGGTGGAGGTTGACTGAGTGCGAAATGCCGGAGTCTGAACAGGGACCAGATTCGCCAGAAACTGCCCTCAGTCGTCGCCTGCTCCTGCTGCTCGCGTATTTGGGTGTTGTGCCAGGGGTGAAGTTTTCGGCTGAGTCAGCAATACCAGAGTTGCCCACGATAAGATAAGACCTTTGCGAACCCGGCGACCTGGATGTGGCCAACAAATCAAGAACTGGAACAATGCGACAGACACAGCGAGAAAAAGGATTCGACTCGACACTTCCTCTTTTAACTACATCTGGGAAAGCAACAAACGGCACCTCTCGGCAGGTTTAAAAGCACACTAAAGGAACCACAGCAAACAATGCGGGTTGTCACGCTGATCCTCCTCACCCTGGCGAGCGTCGTCTCTGCGCAGTTTGGCTTCTTCGATCAGATGTTCAATGGTGGGGGGCAGCAACACCACCAGCAAGCCCAGAACGTTCCGAGCGATTCGTCACAGTACCGCGCGCAATATGCGCGCTCCCAGTGTGACAAGTACTTGTGCCCAGACACTCTCGGTGCGCGACCTTGCCATAACTTGGTTCTTCGGCGATTACGAATGCATAGCTAACGTTGGCCAACAGCATGCGTACATTTCCCGCACCACTGCCCCTGCGCGTGGCCGTCGCACGAGGACAAATTCGAGCTTGCGGAAGGGCAGCGGATATGCATTTCGCGGGGTGGGTTCAAGGCGGGCGAGGCGGCGCGGAAAGTCGAGCTGGCGCGCAAGGGCCTGCTATAACACTGCAAACCCATATTCCTTTCCGATGATGTACAATTCGCGACGACATGTCGCCGAGACATAAACCACAAGACTCAAGTCGGGTAGCTCAATATGACCATGCCCTATGCCTCCCAACACTAAACACCACGTCCCTATTCTCCTCCGGAAGGAAGCTCCCTACCAGCCAACTATCGCTACGACGACAACGTCCCTCAATGCGCAAAAGCAGGGCGCAGAACAAAACCCAAAGATACTATCGTCCATTCTTGATGCCAGCAGTCTCGCGAGAACCAGCCTATCAACCCCACGAAAAAACCCCCCATCTCCCCCAACCCTAACCACACACATCCATTTACGACAACCCGTTAACCCGATCCGGCAGAGGCGGAACAGCCGGCTTTCCCTCCCCTTCGTCGTCGTCGTCGTCCTCCTCCTCCTCCTCCAATTCCTCGGGGTGGCCCAGCAGCGCAGCCACGTTCTTCATCTCGTAGTGCTTCTTGCGCATCTCCTCGAACCGCCGGTGCTTCTCGCGCTCCTCAGCACTCAGACCCACTAGGTACTCCTCGCCGTCCGTGTCGTGGCCGCTACCGTGACTGTCCACGTGCACCGCGCGCGGCCGGCCCGGCGACGAAGGGGCAAACTCGTGGTCGGGTACTTCCTCCTCAGGCTCGCCCAGCTCGAGGCGCGGGATCTCGTCATCGGCAGGGCCGCCCGGACGGCGGCGTTGGGATTGTTGTTGTTGTTGTTGTTGTTGTTGTTGTTGTTGTTGTTGTTGTTCTTGCTGTTGGTGGTGGGTCGGATGCGGCAGCCCGTCAACCTTGTCCATGTCGATGGCCCGGGGGTCGATCGGCTCGGCCATGTCTTGATCGTCGTCGGACGGATCCTCCGCCGGGTCGTAGTGCTTTGCGTACGGCGTCTTGGGCTCGTTGATCTTCATGGTGCTGGTGCGCTCTTGCTCCGTTAGATACAGGTTCGCCTCGTCCCACTTCAACCGCTGGCCTTGCTCCTCCTCGCCATCATTGGGGGGGAGCGAGCTTTGTCTGCGGGAGCCGCCCGGTCGAGGGCCGGCAGCTGACGACGAGCGGCGGTGACCGGCGTTATATTGCGTATTTGCGATGGTGAGCTCCTTGGCTTCTTTCGGCGTGATGGGGTGGTCCAAGGGCGTGTGTGGGTGATGCGACGACGGAGCATGGCTGTCGGTTGGTGAGACTGGAGGCGAGCCGCGGTACGAGTTCTTGAGAATGCCTTGATGTGGTGAGTCCAGTGGTTAGTTTCGATCATCTCCCGACGCAACTCAATCAGACGTCTCCCGTCCCTCGCTGGTGAGAGAGCTCAGCTTACCTTTGGGGCGCGGGGCATGTGCCGCCGGCGGGGTATGGGTCGGCGTCGGGCTTGCGGCGCTCTCCATTTTAAACTTGGCTTTCCTCGGCGGTGTTAAAACGATTGCTGTGAATCTGTTCTGTGCCTCGTTGCTCTATAAAAGTGTTGGTGGTGTATTGGGGTTCCAAGAAAGCGGGAAATGACTGGATGGCTGGACTGACGGATGGACAGCGAGGGTGGAATGACCTGCTGGAGAGTGGGGTTAATCTGCCAAGCGTTCCGGAGCTATGTCTGGTCCCACGGGATGGAAGAGAAATGGAGAATTTGGTCTGCGGGCGGCTGGGAAACCAAAATTGCAACCGCTCCCTCAGTTCTCTTTCGTTTATAAGTACATAATATTCTGGATTCATCTTTATCTTCAGAGCTCCTGTTTTGAACTCATTTCATCGCGGTTTACGTGTCAAGGGCCCAGCTCGAATGCTGAGCTTCGCTCCGTCCACTCACTCCCAGATGACATGCTCTTAGCCTCTTGTGCATCTACGAACCCAGCGATTGTCGCGAATATGTCAAAATGCACCAAATTCTCCAGACCCTCCCTCTCAAGATTCATTTGCAGCAACTGATCCTCACTGTGCTATCAAACTTTGACGGGCTGAAACTTTGTCTATGTAGTCCGGAAGGGGGTGGTTGCGTTCCATTACGTCATTGCGCATTCTCGCTTTCACACGAGCCCGTGGGATGGTCATGGGGGATCGTCTCCTTCTCTCAAACTCAACCGCACTTTTAGAGTGGGACAACGTCACAGGGACTCGGAGCTATAACAATCATGCAATTCGGTTCTTCGCGAAAACCTGGACTGCCAGCCTGTTTCTGTCTCGCTCCGCCGGAGGACCTCGGCAATTCTTGACAGTGTTTCGACAACTGAACCGACTCCCTCCGAGCGGATTCCCTGTTTAGTCGCCTTCCTGGCGATCAGGCGAACGTTGGAATTCCTCTAGTATTACTGTCTCCTAATCCAAACCTATAAGTTGCCAAGATTGTCTCCGCCCTTAATTAACCCCGCTGTGCATGTGATACTTGCTCATAACGTCGCCGTCAATATCCTCCTCGAAGACATCCACCTTTGTCGTGGCGAACTTCCTTGCGGAAACTCCTCTCTGGAATAGTAGATCCAACTCGGCGAATGAGCGGCCCGACGGTTCGGGCACGCGGAAATAGGTGTATAAAATGCAAAAAAAGCAAATTCCGGCCCAGAAGAAGCCAGCAAAGTTGCTCCAGTCCCACGCGCCGGGGTTCAGCATGTATGGAGTGAGAACCGAAGTGATTATACCCACAATGATGCTTCATGGATGTTAGTATGCACTGTGGAGGTCAATTTGATTCCCACTCTGGAGAAGGAGGCTCACTAAAGTACGCGTCCCAGGGCGACAGTCTTGATCTGCAACCTCCGGGTCGAGATCTCACTGACCAGCGAGTAACAAACGGTCCCGACTGTCAGCTGGTATGTCAAGGCCCAGCCGAGCATGATGCTGCCAGTAGCAATGGAGCCTTCTCTTCGGTGCGATTCGGGAACGAGACCGAGGAAACCGAGCGTCAGAAGCATGACACAAAGCCCACACAGACCGTAGAGGTACAGAGACCGGCGGCCGATCCCGCGACTCATCATCATCCAGGCGCCAAAGACGCCCACCATATTCATGCCGTATTGGCCGAGGGCGAAGCCATAGGCGCTGTTGGAGTCGAGGCCTGCTTGGGTTAGGAAGTATGTCGAGTAGTTGGAGAAGGAGTTGCCGCTCAAATTTTGGATTGCCCACACCATACACACAATCTAACCAAGTCAAGTCAGCAGGGTGTCTCGGCCATTTCAGGAAGACGTGGTCCACAATACCTCAGTCCTCCTCAAGTTGTGCCCCTTAAAGCAATCCAAGTAGGTCGCACCGCTCGTGGTCTTTTCCTCCAGAGCCGTGGTGTGCACCATCATGTCCACTGTTTCGTCAGCGTCAAAATCAGTCTCCCGGCTAAGACTAGTCAGGCGCAACAATGCGGCTTTTGCTTTTTCTAGCCTGCCCTTGCGGACTAACCACCAGGGGGACTCGGGCGCGAAATATATGCCGATGGCTAAGGGAAGGGGCCACATCCATTGCAATGCGTAGGGGATTCTGTAGGCCCATTCGTCATTTCGGTCCAACATGGACATGATGACGCCGATTCCTATGAGTTGTCCTAGACCCCAACAAAAGTTCACGTAGGTTGTTAGGTAGCCGCGCATGGCGATGGGGCAGACCTCAGAAGCGTATGTGATGGTGAGCGTCTGAAAAACACCCCATGGCTATGAGATAAGCGTCAGCACATGTTGGGAAAATTCGTTCCCAGGGGTATTAGAGATTTCGTACAATCCCGCACAAAATCTCTGCCGCCAGCAGCGTCTGCACATTCTGGGCGGTAAAGAACAGGGCAGTCCACGCATTGATGAGCATCAGACAGATGATGACAGTCCACCGGTATCCGAACCGTTCGGACACCCAGCCGTTGATGAGGAGGCCGATAAGCTCGCCAACATTGGCACCCTGAAGCGGGCAGCCGGTCAGCTCTTCCATTCGTCTCATGCCTAAAAGTTAACCGGGGGCAGAAACGGCCGTGCCGCGCCGCGCCCTCCCGACAATCACGGTCATTGGTGGCCAAGCGCTCACATTGCTGAGTCCAGCTTGCCACGGTGCGGGAACTTCCCATTCACCGTTCGGCAATCGTTCACCGTACTTTCTGTTGAACTGCGGAAATGCATCTGTCACCATTCGGTCAGTCTTACGACGGCTGAGAATCCGAAAAAGGGGAGAAGTGGGGCACTTACAGAAGTTGTTGATGAGGCAGATATCGTACCCTTCCATCACGATGCATGTTGAGATGAGCACGCTCCATGCGATGGCCTTGGGGTATAGACGGATGCCCTGCATCAGCGTCATCTTTTGCTCGTTTTCAGCGGCCGCCTTGGCTCCCTGAATGAGACGGTCCTTGGCCTTGAGTCGTGCGATTTGGTCCTGGCCATGCTGGTCCTTTTCGTCAACCATTGTCACCTTCCCAGACGGCGCAACGCCCTCGACAGAATGGTGTGAGGCCATCTCAGTGATAGTTCCCTTTCCGCCTTGATGTTTAGTTGGACCAATCTTGAGCAACCGGTAACGAGCAAGGTAGACCCAGGGCCAATCTTGCGTTATGTATCCGCGCCCGTGGATTCTGGAAAAAGAAAGTGTCAAAACGTCGGAAACTCCGTCCAGGGTCCATTCTCAAAAGTAACGATGCACGAGAGATTTCTTGAAGGCTCACATGTGCCCAATCGGGGCGCATTTCAGCGACGGTTGCAGTGGGGTGGCGGTGGGGTGCAAGAGCCGGAGGTGTTCGAAAAAAAAGTTGGTGATCCCTGCTGCGTTCCTGGTCGCAGCGTGGGAAAGGTTTCCAGTGGTGGAAGTTGGCCCATGGTTCGGCGCTCGGTGAGCCAACTACGACAGGAAGGGAAGGTGCGTCATTCCTGAATGCTGTGTCCCCCCTTCGCCATCCTCTCGAGCCCACGGCACCCGTGTTGCGGGATGCCGAGTGTGACGGGAGCAGGCGTTCGTTGCAGACCACGACAACGGCAACCAACAATCTGGAAGTTGCCGAAGGGTGGCGCCTGGTCTCTTCCCCGCATCAAGGTCGCGCATCTACATACTACTGTACTGTATGTAGGGGCGCGAACGATCTGCATGGCGTGCAAAAGGACCGGACAAAATGCCTGGAAACGGGTTTCCAACCTGAATGCGGGCCTTACCTCCGAAATCCCACAGTCCGCTTCCCCATTTTCTTTCGCGGGGTGCAAGACACGTTACCGTGATAGTTACTGACGGCTCCGTGCTGGAGCCGGGGATCTTTGCTCCTGCCCGCGGACGTCGACAAAAAGCGGGTCCAAGCCGGGGTTCCTCGTCGGCAGCAATTTCCCCGACCAGCAGCCTTCTCCAGCGCTCAGCTGACGGCGGCCGTCATTTTCGTACCTGGACTCGTAAGCTTGTTCCTTGCCTACTGTTGTGTTCTGGACTCGCTCTCGGACCCCACTGCCCGCTTCTGCCGCACGGGCTGAGCATACTGATGGGTTTTGGTTTGAGTGTGCGTGTGCGTGCGTCAACACACGCGGCTGCCAACCGATGCCACTGTCCGGCACGGCCACGGCCGGGTCCGGGTCCGGGTCGGTGTCGGTGTCCCCACCCCGCGGCCTAGCAAGGTTTGGATGGTGAGTCGCCCCGGTTTGCGAGAGCTTGCGGCCTAAAAGAAATCTACTGACTGGGCGAAAAACAGCGCCAGGTGCCGGCAGCATCACCTCAAGTGTTGGTCCCCACTTATCTCTATGGCCCCAGCTTCGGATGCGTGCTTGGAACGCTGTCCTCAACTGCGGGGAAAGGCTCTTTGTAGTTTGTACTGATCTAGCATTGTGTAGGCGACAGAGTAACACCAACCTGCGGTAGATGCCTGAATGCACACGAAACCTGCCAGCCGCCCGGGCTCAAGATCCGCGAGCCCACCAAGCGTCAGCACACCTCAGCCTACCCCTCGCAATCGCAACTTCTGTATTGACTTCGGTTGCGTGTGCAGACAAGTTCAAGTTCGCAAAGAAGCAGAAGTGGATCCGGACACCTCGAAGACGTTGGTTTGCCCCCTTCCTCTCTCGCTGCCCAGAAATTTATCGATGAGGAGGCAGAGACCTGACCTTGAAGTCATTTTTAAAGTAGTCTTTATCGATGAATCTCAGACCGCTATCAACGATGCGTCGAGTCCAGATAGCGGGCCTGACGAGTTCGAGACAGCCTGGGGCTCCCCTACCGTCCCCTCAGAGGCTTCTTCTCACAAGACTCCGCCCCTATCCGCGGGCATAACCCCTCTCCGTCCCGTGTCGCCACCGGACCGTTTACGCTTGATGATGATCTCCTCCGTCGTCAACCCGCCGGCCCCAAGCTGGCCCCTCACAAATCCAGAGGAAGCCCATCTCTTTCGCCACTTCGTGGAGAGGCTAGCCATGTGGGTAAGACACTTGATAATCCGGCGTCGCCAATGTCCCAGCGTGCAGTACGTTGACTGACACTTTTACCCCAGCTTGACTTGTGTGACCCAAACCGTACGTGTTGGCCTCAGCTATCGTTGGTTTCGTTTCCCCATTTCAGGTGGGCGAAGACAGACACAGTCATTGATGTGGCACTCGCAGATACATTCGAGATTGTCGTACCGCAGAGGGCAAGAGACTCTCCGGTTCTTCTCAAAGCCATTTTTGCGCTCTCTGCGCGTCATTTGGGGCAGACTCACAACTCTGACGACCTAAAACAGAGCTACAACCAGCTTGCGGACATGTACAATGAGACTTGTATCAATATCATGAAAGACCTCTTGTCAAGCAATGACTACCAATCCTTCTGGACCGAGAATCTGTTCGCAGCTACCATTATCCTCCAGGTCATGGAGGAAATGAACGGTACGTCAGCCATTAGCCAGCAAAAGACGCATCTTGAACACAGAACTGCAGACTGATATCCATGCACAGCGGCGCTGCGTGACGAGGACGAAGACAATGACGTTCACGAGGGCAGCATGAGAGAAGCGCTCAAGAGAGGCCACCTTCCGGGCATGTATAGATTCGTTCGAGAGCGGTCTTTCGAGCCCGGGACTCTTGGTGCGGCGTCGTTCTGGGTTGGCCTGCGGCAGGAGATCTACAGTGCTGTGACGAAAAGGCAGCCAGTATGCTTGAACCTCGTCCATCCCGGCCTGGTCGACCGGTCGCTCGACGAGACGGACGATTACACCTGGGCGAACCTCGCTGTTATACATTGTGCCGACGTGTTGAATTTTTGTTTTGGCCCCGAGAGGCATCAGCGGCTCTTATGGGAGGAGCTGGATAAATGGAACCGGCGATGGTCGGAGAGGCAGCCGCGGTCATATGACCCCGTCTTCCGAGAGCCTGAAGGTTCAACTGTTTTCCCAGAAATTTGGTATCACCGAAGTTGCCAAGGCAGGTCTCTCTCCCTTCTCCTAGGCTGTGGACGAGCTAACAGCTCGGGCTCTGGCTCGACAGTCATCGGTATCCAGCACCATCGCCTTGCAAAACTCTTCCTATTAGACCACCGAATCAGGTCTGGCAGCTCGGTGACAACTGAAGAGAGATACAAAGTCGAAGTTGGTTAAAGCTCCTGCTTCAAAGCTGTTCTCGTTTATACATAGGCACTGACACCGCCTCCCGTCACCAGGAACTTATTCGCAAGACTGTCCGGGAGATCTGCGGCATCGGACGCGGCAATCAGTGGACACCACCGGGCATTTTCACCGCGTGCATGGCGATATCGGCGTGTAAGCCCATTACCACTTCGTCCTCGTGTTGCAGTCTGATACTTGAGGCTAACGTGCGTAGTCGGTGATTATTTCAAGAGAATTGAGGAGCAAGACGCAATGCTATCGATCCTAGAACAGACCCAGAAGGACCACGCCAGGCCGACTGAAAGTGTCAGGCAAGACATGCTCCGTGTCTGGGGGCGGCATATCTGATTGGCGGGATGCCGTCACGGATTATAATGGCGGAAGGAGGCAGCTTGGAGGTCAAGAGAACCGCGACAAGCGATGTTAAATCTCTATCTGCGGCAAAGGCGGATGCCTCCCGAGCCGCCTGCCACATGCTCCATATGCTGCAGGTTGGAGCAGCAGTTTGCATGGCGTTGCCCTGGAGCAAGCCCAAGCTACGAGATCCTTTTTGTCAAGGGTTAGTTGACAGACTTAATCAGAGACCATCGGGCAGTACGCGCCCAATTTGCCAGAAAAGGAATGGGGACCACGCTCCGTGGTATGTAGAACCGGATGGTGCAGGTTCACATGTGAAGGAAATCGTTCATTCGTGAAAGTTGACGGACAGCGCACGCGGAGGAGAGGAGCTAACGTTATAGCTCAGTTGACTAACCATCTTGGGAAATGGGTTTTCCAGTCGGCGGCCCATCTGGTTTTGGGCTCGGATATCGAAACACATGCAACCGGCGGTCGGCAGTGGTCACGGGTCTGAAGCGGCCTGCGGTAAGGTAACCAGCATGCACCCAGGCTCAAGCCGGCGTCCAAGATCGTATTCCTAGATCTGAGTTCCACCGTACTGTATGTACTGTACTGTACCTATGCTGACCGCATCCTCCTGCAGGTTTGCTGCAGTGGCAAGCACAATATGTCGGCGCGAGCATGTTAGTTCACTTGCCTTGCTCTTGACCCGTTGGGCAAAAAAGGGCCGCTGAAAAAGGTGCGCTTGCATCGGGGAAACCTGCCTGTTTCCGAAATAGGAAACCGATTTCGTAGTGGTGCAGGGTTACCGCTGCAACTTTCCGCGTCTGGTCTCAAAAGGGGAATTCCCACCGGTCGTGGCAGAGATCGATCAGCCCAAACGCGCATTTTCTTATCGAGCCACGGAAGCCCGATCGTAGAAATCCGGTCGGTGGCCACGTGGGGGACCAGTCTCTATTCCATCCCTGTGTCGCCCCAGAGGGAAGATCTTATCTCGCGCATGCTCAGGTACAGTACGTGTCTGTGGAACACCGAGGGCGTCTGATGTTTCTCTCTTCCTTCCCCATTCGTTCACAAAAGACCCAGTCGGCACCCGTCGGGCTCGATGAATTGACAACATGATGCATGACATACTGGTGGAATTACTCTTTCCCAGTCATATTCCCGGCCTAATTGGTCGGTGTCAGTCTTTCCTGCCGCGTCCCGAACTCCACCATTCCGAGCCGCGTCAGTGGAAGGCGTCGCCGGCGGATGAGCCAGCCACGGTGGCCACTATAAAAAGGGCTCTGCTCCCCCAAAACACATTGCTGGCTGGTGTTCCAGCCGCCGTCTCATGCAGTCTCATCGCTCATCAGTCTTCTTCTTTACATCGGGCTGTGGTTGTAGCCCCTGACACCATACTATCTAACACCCCCTCTGCTTCGACGACCCTCCTCCTCAGTCTTCCGGGCAGGATTCGGAACCCTACGGAGACATTCTGTCTCTGGTGCTGCCAACCGGAGTGCAACATCCTGTCAAGAACAACACCTTAGACACTTCCCAGGCTCTTTCTTTTAAAATGACGACCGCCGTTCACGCTCTCCCGGTTCACCGGGATGGCGCGACCCTGGAAGCCATCTCAGACGCTGTTGACATAGTCAACATCTTCAAGGCAGCAGGATCTACCGGAGGCCCCGCCTTTGATGCCCAGTCACGCTTTGATAGAGAGAAGGACAAGTCCGCTTTCAGGCAGTACGGCGACGCATGCGACAGGGTCAAGAGCTTCTACGCCGAGCAGCATGCCAAACAGACGGTGGCCCACAACCTAGCGGCGCGGGAGCACTTCTACTCGTCCTCTCGCCAGAGACCAGAGATGACCATCTGGGAGGCCATCGAGAAGCTCAACACACTGATCGACAACAGCGACCCGGACACGGAGCTTAGTCAGATCCAGCACCTGCTGCAGAGCGCCGAGGCCATCCGTCGCGACGGCAAACCGCGGTGGATGCAGCTGACAGGGCTGATTCACGACCTGGGTAAGTTGATGTTGTTCTTTGACAACTGCTGCGAGGGCCAATGGGATGTTGTGGGCGACACCTTTCCTGTTGGTTGCCGCTTCGATGAGCGGTGCATCTACCCCGAAACGTTCCAAACCAACCCGGATTCAAGACATGAGCTGTACAGCACACGCCACGGCATCTACCGGCCCGGTTGTGGTATGAACGAGCTGCTCATGAGTTGGGGCCACGACGAATACCTGTACTTGGTGCTCAAGGACCAGGGCAATCTGCCGCGCGAGGCGCTCGCTATGATCCGCTTCCACTCGTTTTATCCGTGGCACAAAGAGGGTGCATACCGCGAGTTTATGGCCGAGGGCGATGAGGGACTTTTGCGCGCTGTGCAGGCGTTCAATCCCTATGATTTGTATAGCAAGTCGGATGAAGTGCCAAAAGTGAATGAGTTGAAGGTAAGATGGCATCTGGCTGGAGCTCCTTGGATGAACATCTTGACTAATAACCAGTGCCAGCCGTACTATCTGGAGCTTATCGACGAGTTTTTTCCACAAAAGGTCCTCAGGTGGTAGACATGCGGCAGGGGGGATCTCTCGTGTGGGCGCGAGGAAAAGGCGGTTGCGGACAAGAGTTGGGGTTACAGGAGGTCCCGTTTTTAGCACACCGTTTACCACCCCTCCAACCTACTGCCTGTTGCTAAGCCCCAACTCCAACTTGCATGGTTTATCCTCCGACCACAATGCGCTTCCATCTAGTCTTTGCCTTCGTATGACAGCCAAAGTCGCGTGTCACGTTAACTAGTTTGAAGTGTTAGCAGTGGCTCCAGCATCAGTTTGGGCACCTTCATGGAGGAAGTCAGGCTGTTAGCAGACCATGTTAGTAGACAAGATTGCACGCTGTGGGGGGGATAGTGGGTTGACTTACGGTTCCGGCAGTGGTGACAGTGGTCACTAATTACGACGTCGTAGCGGCCACAGGAGTAGCCGTTGCGAAAGCGCGCCCAGAGAGCACTGTGCCTCATTGTATGGCGGGGATAAACGACGGTAGGCATGACAATGGGAAATTTGATAACTCCGTTTCCGACTTGGAGGAAGGAGGGGGGGGGGGGGGGGAGGAATGAGGGATGGGTTGCTGTTGGCGGTGAAGAGACTGTGTCTTGTATTGCTGCAGATGTGCTTGTTTCCAGTGTTGTGGAAGTTGTTCATGTCTGGTCTGAGGAGCGAAGATCACTCTTTGAACTGTTCTCTGTGAAGACTGCGCCATTGGAAGAAACCGTGACATTAGCCAGACTGGGTTCCTTCATGTATCCTAGCTTTGTGTAGGTTTGATTCTTTAGTGTCAACCAGGAGGAGAGGAAGCATGGGAGTGTTGCGATCGGAGAGGGCCATTTCAACATCAGGTTAATCTGTCCATTGCGTCCAA
The DNA here is from genome assembly GCA_023628455.1 of Chaetomiaceae sp. B2702. Lineage (NCBI taxonomy): Eukaryota > Fungi > Ascomycota > Sordariomycetes > Sordariales > Chaetomiaceae > Chaetomiaceae sp. B2702. The sequence goes on along the minus strand of JAMAKP010000017.1, from coordinate 101,889 downwards.
CTCAACCATAAAACCGCATAGACACTTCACGTAGCTTGTATAGCTCCCGGCCCCTCCCCAATTCCAGGGGGTCGGTTCCTTTCCGATCAATCCCGGTGACTCTTTGGGAGGAAGCGGGATAGAGGAGAGGTGACACATGGTCTTCCCAACAAACTCTACTTCACCAATTCGTCTTGACTCTTGAACGCGAGAGCTGCGATGCATACCAGCTGTTCCCGGATCTCATTTCTCTAGTTAACCACTGCTACGTTGGTTACCGCCGTGTACTCTCGTTTAGCCATTTATACACGACCCTCGCATCCTTTCCGCCGTATCTCTCATCGGCCATGGCCTCACCAAAGGCGCCCAGCGCCGGCCCGTCCAATACCGTCCTCGCGCCGACCATCTCAGCTAGCCGTGACCCCATGCCCAGCACCTTGGCGCATAGTTCGATGCGGAACCCGCCTTCGTAACCCCTGCTACTGGGCACGCCCGGCTGCACGCCGGGCACGGGGTTGGCCTTGCTCGTCACCCAGCACTGCCCGCCGCTGACGTTGATGACGTCGGTCAGCAGCTTTGGGTCGAGACCGGCCTTGACGCCAATGTTGAGCGCCTCGGCGGCGGCGAGCGACGTGATGGCGCTCAGGTAGTTGTTGATGATCTTGAAGGCTGTCCCCGCACCCACATCGCCGCAGAGGAAGATGCCGTCGCGGTTTCCCATGTGTTCAAGATGAGACTTCACGAGGGGAAAGGTCTGATCGGATGCCGCGGGCGGGCAGCCGACCATGAAGGTGAGGGTTGCGTCTTGGGCACCATTTGGTCCCCCTGATACGGGCGCGTCGACAAAGGTGAGGGTGGCGAGGCCTGATTCTTGGGCCGCTTTGGCGACAGAGAGGATGGTTTGGGTCTCGATGGTTCCGCATTCCATGATGAGTTTGCGTTGGTGTGCTGTGGAGGTATCCTGTGCTGCCGCGGTTGCGCCAGCAAGGATGCCGGTGCGGGAATCCAGATAGACGGCCTTGACGGCTTCAGATCCCGGAAGCATGGTAATGACTACGTTCTAAACGGGTATGCCGGTGTCAGCCTGTTTTTTCTTCCATGCTTCTGCGTCCTGGGCTGGCCCAAAATGGAGCATGAGTTTATCTTACCGCTGCCTTTGCGGCTTCGTATCCGTTGTTGACTACCTCGACCGGCCCTTGTCCCTCGGTTTCTGCCATGAAGCGGCCGAGAGCATCGCTGTTCACGTCGCAAATAAGCAGCGTCTTCTCACGACCCAATCCTGCGCGAAGGTTTTTTGCCATGGGATATCCCATTACCCCAAGGCCTGGTGGTATGCATTAGTGGTCATTGAGTGCTTAATTGGTGAGGGTTAAGTCTCCCCATACCGATGAAAGCTACCGTATCTGCCTGTGTCGGGGCCATCTTGACGTGTTCTCCTGGAGAGAGGGACTGTACTGTACATACATAGGACCAGTGCCTCTTCTCTAGGTTTGGATTGGAAGCATTCCACAAAACAACAGATTGGCGTCTAAATTCAACCCTCCGTTCTGGCCGGATGACAGTGTAGTGTAGTGTATGTGTCTCGGCAGTTGATCAGCCGAGTGGGTGGCAGACCGTCCCCAAACACTTCCCCGCAGTGTGCTCCGTTTGAACTTGGTGCTTTGTTGGAGAACGAGAACCGCGGATACTTGGGGAAGCGGTCACTTATTATGAGGGGCATCTCACCACAACCCGATATTCTCCCAGTCTTGGACATGCCAAAGGGGGCATGGAGATTGTGGTGGGTTGGACAGGCCTATGCCTATTTCGTTTGGAGCAATATCTCTGCATCGTGAACAATATAGGGAGTTTCAAGGCATCACAGCAATTAACCACTGCGTGTTGTAACTTGTATCTCCATGTTCGGATACACAGCGGCAAACCCGTGGCTACATCGTCCCCGGCCAGAAGCGATGGCTGTTCTTCGCCGCCCATACCGCGTCGTGAGCCACGACAACTTCAACTGCCACCTCATTCCCTCCAACCTTTTTCTCGTTCATAAATTCCTTGATCCGATCCAAGGTCTTCTGCGCAATGCCCGTATCCACATGCACACTTCTCATCCCGCCTCTCCCATCCTCGTAGAGTGCAATGCCCTTTTCTCCTGTGAGAATCCTGGGATCATGACAGCAATCGCCACCCAGGTAGATGTATTTCCGCTCTCCGACGCGGGCAAGCAAATTCACATGGCCATACAGGTGGCCCGGACTATCGATCACGTAGAGACTGCCATCGTCGAAGAAATCTAGGGCAGCATCAAATCCAGCCAGCGTCCGCCACGCCCATGCCGAGGCCGAGGGGGGTAAGATTGCGCTTGTATCTGCGGGTGATTGGGTATGCCTGGGAGTTTTCGGATCGTCGTCGTCTGATACCGGAGGAAATTCCACGGTGCGGGTGGCAGGTAGTTCGTCATCGTTGAAAAGCGCCGCCGGATACAACGGCCCAGCGCCGTTCTTCAACAGGTCGAGCGTACCTGAGCCGACCACAAATGTGGCGTGTGGGAAATCCGACGGTGTCCCGACGTGGTCCCAGTGTACGTGACTCAGCATGACAAAGTCGATGTCCCTGGCCGGGTCGAGAGGTGTTCCTGCCTGACTGCTGCGAAGGCTGGCTGCACAGTCGGGATCAGTGATTACTGGCTGCCGCTGGGCGATATGTTCTCGTTGTGCTTGCGTGTAGCCCCTTAGGTCCCGCTTCACGCCGAGGTCGAACACGAGTCTGGTAACCTTGCTGTCGCTGGTTGGTGACGGGGATGGGTGTTGGATGAGGAAGGCCAGCGATGGAACGGTTGCTCGCTTGTTGGGGTCGGCATCAGTGACGAACAACCGTTCCGGGAGAGTGAGACAGCCGCCGTGCAAGGCTGATATTGTCACAAAGACTGGTACACTGCCAGCCATGGGGAACGAATGCTGGTTGTGTAGGATGGTAGTGCACAGGGAAGAGCCCGCTTCCGGCGTCAGAGGCAAGTCAAGACCCAGCCCTTGCAAGGTATCATCAACTGTAATTCCTTCTCCAACGTCCCAAAGCACGCATCTGACGGGATACTCTCCCGGCCTTGTGCGGGGGTAAGCTGGGGTTACTCTTTACGATGGTGTGGTATGTATGTACCCCGCGGGTCCCCCTAGACCTTACTTACAGTAGTACTCGGCAGATCATTATGTGAACTTCCGGTTGGAATTTGGAATCGAAATGCTCACACTAACATCAACCCCACATACGAAACGATCGTCACTATTGCTGTCCAGGAGCACTATTGGGGACTCGCCTAAATTTACCTTAATTCACATTGAAACCGCAGACCCCAAGAGCTTCAGAAAAACAACCCAGAACCTCAAGGCCAAGATGTCCGCAAGCCTCCCAGCGACAATGAAAGCCCAATTCCTCGACGGTTACAACACCCCTTATACCCTTCGCGACGTCCCGCTCCCAACCCCCAACCACTCCTCGCCGCACGACCTCCTAGTCAAAGTCGACGCGGCCTCCTACTGCCACACAGACGCTGTCCTCGCCGCGGGCCAGCTGCCGCCCTTTCCCCCCTCATTCCCCCACATTGGCTGCCACGAGTTTGCGGGCACTGTCGTCTCCACCGGCCCCGGGAGCACCCTACGGCCGGGCGACCGCGTCGGGATCCCCGGTCGCGCCCTGCACCCCTGCGGCAAGTGTTTCGAGTGCGCGGCGGGCCCGACCGAGCAGGACCCCAATGCCGACGAGCCCGGGTATTCCGTGTATTGTCCGCACGCGGGGAACAATGGGATCAGCGCCCCGGGCGGGTTTGCCGAGTACGCGGTTGTGGACGAGCGGCAGGTGGCGCCGCTTCCGGAAGGGATGGGCGCTGTGGACGCGGCGGTGCTGATGTGCGCTGGGGTCACGGTGTACGCTGCGCTAAAGAGGTGTCTGTTGAAGCCCGGGCAGAGGCTGGGTATCGTAGGGTGTGGTGGTGGGCTGGGACACCTGGGGTTGCAGTTTGCTGCGGAGCTTGGACTGAGGGTACTGGGCGTTGACAATGCAGATGGGCCGCTGCGGTTGGCCAATGAAGTTGTGAAAGACAAAGGGGGCGTGAGGATAGTGGATGCGAGGTCGGAGGCTGCGGATGACGTGGTCACTCAGATTGGGCAGGAGGATGGTAAGAGCGAACGAGAGGAGATGGGACTAGATGCCGTCGTCATTCTACCCGAGAGTCAAAAGGCTTTTGACTATGGCATGGCACTTCTAAAGAATCACGGCAGGTGTGTGGTGGTTTCGTTTCCGGAGAATGGATTCCATATTTCTGCCCGAGACCTCGTGTTCCGCGACATTGCCGTCGTTGGGAGTCTTGTGGGAAGTAACAAGACATTGAAAGAGATGCTGCAGTTTGCCGCCGGGCACGGGGTGAGGGCGCATATCAGAACATTCCCACTCGCGAGGCTTAACGACCTTGTGGCCGAGTATCACAAGGGGGAAGGTGGCAAGCTAGTCATTGACATGACTCTACCAGACAGGGACTAGAACTGACAAAAACAACGGATGTCAAGAGAAGATACTGCTGAAGGAAAGAAAAAGGTGAAGAAATCAGCGACAGTAAACCACAAATAATTAGGCAAAGAAACGAAAGGAAGAAAACAAGAGCTTACCTGGGGAAAAAGCAAAGAAAAGAGACGACAAATAAGGAGAAGACAAGAAAGCGGCGGGGAAAAGAAAAGAAAAGAAAAGAAAAGAAAAGAAAAAGGGAAAGCACCGGTATTCTAGTTGGTGGCGTCTAGTATATTCGCATACAAGTCCAATGACGACCCAATAACATCCACAAACGACCATGTCTGCGAGCCCTTGAAGATGGTTGCCCACACCCTCAGCATGCTAATATTGAGATGTCTTGCTGTTGTAGAGATGTCCGAGGACAGGTCGTTCGGTATCGCATACTCGGTCTCATCCACCATCGTCTTGACAAGGCCGAGTATCCTCGTCTCATCTCCGTTGAGGGGTTGCTCGGATTGTGTCACGGCCTCAAACCACTTGCTCAAGAGCAACGCGCATTCGAGTGAGGAGAGCGAGTGCTGAATTGACCAGATGAAGGTCTGTGTCCTGGCTATGAGCTGGACCCCAATTTTGATGGGAATGCTCAGGGCATGTGTCGCGTGAAGAAGGGCCCCCGTGAGTTCCGGCGACCGTCGGATAGCCGGGATGCCTCGAAGGGCATGCGCAATCTGTAGCGGATCTCTCGTGCCCAGTGCCCTGCTGGGGCCCGTATCCAAATTCAAGCGCACGTATGCCAAACGAAGAAGCGCTGTTGAGTTGAAGGCCACCGGGCCGGAGGAGCCCGTCGAGGCCAAGGAGGACTCGGGACTGCGCTCCCAATCGAGTTGCCATTTACGCAGGGCATTCTCGACTGGTGCCTTGTCTTGTTCTGTCAGGCCCGAGCCCTGTAAGCCACTTCGGCATCTTGCTGTCTGTCGGACGAAAAATATGTGTTGGATGATGGCGTGAATCAGAACGTAACCCGCCAACGAGGAGGAGCCTTCGCTCAGCATGTCGACTTCCTGACTGGAGAAAAGACTCCGCAGGGCACCCTGGAAGGCTAACCCCTCGTCAGCTTCCCTTCTCGCTTCTTGCCACGCTGCCGCCGTGTTTGCTCTGAACTCGGCTGCGCTGCACGGGAGCCTCATCTCGAGCTCTGTGCTGAGAATGAGCGGGGGGATGTTGTAGACGACGGAGTGGAGATTGAAGAAGCAAAACACAATGTACTTGGTCCGTAGGACCGACTCATCCCGCATTGCTGTTTGCCATTCAATTGAGTCGCGGCGACGAGCTTCCTGCATACCCAGTCCAGCTTCGCGGATAATACTTGCGAGGATGCTCTGAATAGCCAATGCTTCCCTCATCAGTTCACCATGTCTCCCCCATGTTGCCATGGCCATGAGGATGAGTAACGCTTGAGCTGTCTGTATCAGATCGTGATGTGGACATCGTAGACTGGGACTTGCTGCGCTGAAGGACAGACGCAGTGGCCCGTTGCTGGACAATCCAGCTATCGACGCAGAGTTTTCCGATCCGTGGACCTGCTGACATGAGCCTGCTAGGCCTGCATCCCTTCGCCGTATGCGCTCATTGGCAATTGCCCTGGCACCGTGGAATAGACGGATCCCTTTTTCCGGCTCGAAGCAGTACTGGGCCCCGACGGCAGCCATGGCAAGCAGCAGCTCAATGGGGCATGCATGAACGGACAATGACTGGATATGAAGAAAGGGAAGATGCTCGTGGAATCCTTGGACATAGCCACGTATGTAGCGCGCCAGAGAAAGCCTGCTAGGAAGACGGAGGGTTGGAATAACCGAAGCAAACTCGGCTATTGCTCGGAGCATGTATTCCCTGTCTTCCGACGAAATGTTGAACACTCCGGCGTGAGGGTCTGACTGGTCACGGCCAGCGCCGAGGTAACAGTCAAAGGCGAAGTCATCAAGCTGCGCGGGAGGCAACCGTGAACAGAATCGCGGCAGTGAAATCGGTTCTCCTGGCGAGCACTGTGCATACATGTACCTGGGCTCAGCCTGGGGTAGAAAAGGGATATCGCCCTGATCCATGAAGTGGTCAAGTGTGGGTGACAAATCTGGTTGCCCAACACTCCCAGGAGATGGGATATGGTATGAACCCAGAGGGTCTATCTCGAAGAGCCCTGTTAACTCATCTATAGGCTCTTCTGGGTTGAGATTCCGGATAAGGAACGGTGTTTCTGAAATGCTGGACTGGACTGAGTGTATCGAGACCAGAGCTGCTTCCGGGCCCGCTTCGGGCGGCGATTGGGCAATATGAGGCGAGTCCGTTCCATGACTGGCGCTGGACAAGCCCCTTACAGGGTACTCGGCCCCCCCGTTAGGCCTCAAACGTGGAGAACCGGGGTGCAGTGCGACGGCTAGCTCCGGGCCTTCGACATCCTCAGAAGAATCTTGGCTGGGGTGCGTGGAAGCGTCCGGCCGCGACAGCTTGCTTATCTTTTGGGATGTAGGAGACTTGTTTCGTCCCTGCTGAGCGGGGACTGCTTCCGTAGACCTGTCGTGCGAAAGCCTCTCATGCCGGATCAACAAGTCACTGACGGGAGGGGGAGGGTGTGAGCCTTGACTCCCAACAACCTTGGCCAATCAGAGACGGGGTACAACACTACCTTCGGGTGAATCTCGACTCGCAACGTTTACACAAGAACGGCCTCTCCCGCGTATCTGAATCAAAAAGGTTGTGTGTGTCAGAAAAGGGGGGCGAGCTCTTAGGTCCCAATCCGGGAGACAGCCTACGTGTTCTTTCATGGCGTTGCAGGTGCTCAAGTCGGGCAAACCGTCTCTGACAGCGAGTACATTGGAAGCGCTTGGGCTTCACAACTATATTGTCAAGAGTGTCGCTTGCGGGCATTGTGTGAGTGATGACATGTTACTGCGGAGAGGGGTAAACGGGGTGGACGGGAGAATCGAACGCGGGGTTGTTTACCGTCAAGAGGCATTGCTGCTGCACGTAAATGTGTAGCCGGAACCTGGTCCGGAACCTAGCCCGGGACCTGGGCCATACTGGAACTAGAATGACCCAAAAAGTATAAGGAGAAACTGCAATCAGCAATTTGGTGATATAAGGTAGGAGGGAGTAATTAGTGGCTTGGTGGATAGATTCAGATGAGAAAAATCCCTGAGGGTCTTGATCCTAGGGTTACGGAGTCTCTGTCCCTCGATCCCGAACGGCGACGAGAGTATCCCGGTCTCCTTTGACTAACTAAACGTCAGAGTCCGGGGGCCCTGAATGGCGACCACCTAATTGTTCAGCTCTCATGCTGCCTTGTTTCCCAACTCCCTTGCCATCTCCCCCTTTTCCGCCATCTCATCGAGCACTCTCTCGGCCGTTTTCATAGCGTCCACTCCAGCAGGGACGCCGCAATATGTCGTACAGTGAAGAATTGCCTCCCGTATCTCGAGCTCGGTCAACCCGTTGTTCCTCGCCCCGCGTATGTGAGCAGCCAGCTCGGGCGCTCGGTTCAGCGCCATGAGCATGCCAATGTTGAGAAGACTGCGCTGCTTGCGGTCGAGGCCCGGCCTCGTCCACGCATAACCCCAGCACCACTCCGTTACCAGCTCTTGGCCGGGCTTAGAAAATTCTGTTGACCCATTGGCGAGAGCGCGCTCAACGTAAGCCTCGCCAACGACGCTGCGGCGGACCTTGAGGCCTGCTTCGAACAGTTGCTTATGCAGATTGTCAAATTGGGGGTCGGTGCTACTCATTGTGGTATTGGAAATGAAAACAGGAAGTGATGAATCTTGCGGAAAAGTGATGAGGGATGGTTGCAGCGTCAGCTAAGAAGAGTTGGACGGGCAAGAGTTGCTCAAAAGTTGTCCTCAGTTCTTGTTCGCCCCGGGAGGTTCTCCAACTCTCGGGGTTGGGGACTTGGGGTTCCGTTTTCCCGGGCGACCGTTGGGAAGTACAGGCGGTGCCCCTCCCAGAACATGTCCTCCGCGCAGACGCGCGTGGAATATGGCTGTACCCAGTACCCAGTGCTTTTGTTCTTGTTCAGGAGGCCAGGGATTGTCACAAAACGTGTGGTGATATCACACATCCTCACATATCATGAACGGCAATGTTTCAAGCTATTGGGCTTCTCCTAGCCTACGAGACTAACGTTAGAGAGAATACTAATCGAATGAAATGCTATTGCTACCAGTTCTTGCGCATGTAGTTCCTCCCCAGGATTTCAGTTCCTATCCACGGGTGCTGGCAGACAAAGAAGATGCAGATGTCAGCTCCTCAATGATTGGAGCCGCCACGTGAGCCGTGTGTATACTGAGCAGAGTAGCCAGCTCAAGCACCTCAAGGATCTCTTGCGGCTTGGCTCCATACTCGAGTGCGTTCTTCATGTGTAGTTTCAGTCCTGGTACATACAGATGAGTAGATGCGGCATCAAATGCACAGTAAACAAGCTCTTTCATCTACGTTCGTGGTCAGCTATGCCGCTCCTACATCACCAAAGCTTGGTGGTGACGTTACCTTAGGCTCGAGCGCCCCCTTTCCGTCACGGCCATTTCCGTCGACATCCTTGATCCAAGGCACGCTCGAAAACTCCAGATAGGCGCCGAAAAACTCAGGATCAAGCCTCAGGAAGTCTTCCCAGAAGGCGTGCCAATAGCCCCTTTTCAGAGTGAACTCCTTCTTCAACTCCTCCTGTCTCTCGTCGTAGGGGCGTGTTATCTCGTCTTGATACTTGCCCTCCTCCTTCAGCACCTCAACCAACAAGGGCACACCGATATTGCAGGCGTGAATCCCCAAGGTACTTGACAGCTCAATAACCTCAAGGACCTCATGCACACTGGCTCCCTCCTTCAAGGCAGCCGAAACGTGAGCGCGAATGCCCGGAGCGTAAAGATGAGTTGCTGCGCTGTCGACAGCTAGGGATATCAGGGCTTGATTCTTGCGCGAGAGGTGGGACTTTTTGCGTGGGACCGACGCCAGGGAGACGCTCGCTTTGAAGAACTGGGGGTCGAGTGAAAGCAGCGATGCCCAGCCGGCGTGGAAGGCTTCGGAACCCATTTGGGCATCGAAGTGTTCCCTGAGTTCTGCCTTCTGTTCCGTTGACGCCATTTGGAAGTGGTAATGTTATTTACCGTAGAAAGGATTGGCGTTTCTTAGGATGAGATAAGATTAGGAATGCATGTTATATGTATGTACAACCCGCCGGTCCCATCTCCACACACTTGCGCCGTGTGGGCGGCGTGCCCTTCATTGATGCAGTCAAGACTCAGGGCCCGGTAGCTTCGACTTCCCAGTTTACTCACTCCTCATGTGGGCAGTGCCTATTGGTGATTTGGCATCGATGAGGGATGCTGCGCTCCAACCATTGCCCAGTTCCTCCGTCTGAGAGAGGCGATGGGATTTTCATAGCGGTCCAGCCTGTCACTGTGGCGCCATTGGCAACCCCAAGTCAACATGAACTCGAGAGCCGACGGCGGAGATGAGGGGGTTTGCGAGCGCTGCACGGGGTGAGGGGAAACAGCCCCAGATTGTGAAGACAGCAATACAATGAGGGGAACATCAATCAATGCGTTGGGGTAATGACTCGGCACTTGGAAATTGATTCACTTTCTTGGCAGTGGCGGCTGCTGAGCAACGCAGTTCAAGATATACCATAATGCTGAGATTCATCGAGATAGCTTACTACTATTGTTACATGTCAACTTGTGATCAACTCGAGAACATCTACCACCATCACCACCACCACCATCAATGTGACACCCTAATTTATTCATTGGCTCTTATCCTCCCGAATTCGTTGGGAATCCGAAGAACCGGCCCGCATTTCGAGGGTCATCCTGCCATTCAACATCATGAGAGAAGATTACCTCAACACCCCTTTCCTCTAGGCCCCTGATCCTCTTGATAGTCTCCTCAGCCTTATCGCGATTAGCGTGGATGCAGCACCTGTGCCCTTCGGCATCCAACCACTCGCCAATTTGCCTTTCCCCCCGTATAATGAGACGGTCATGGCAGGCATCGGCGGCCAAATAGACCCACTTGTCAAAACCAACCCGTGCCAGGGCATTGCAGTGGCCTGGGAGATGACCTGGTGAGTCAACAATGTAGAAGCTGCCGTCTCCAAAAAGATCGAGGGTCGATGGGAGGTCATCGAGGGATCTCCATGGCCGGAGAAAATCTATTGACGGAGTGGACGCGGCCGGGGAAGCCGTAGAAGACGGATCGTTCCCACAGTCAGCGAGTTGGATGGTTCGAGAAGGGTCTAACAAGTCTCCCTCGAAGAATGAGTGGCCACCCCTGAGAGAAAAGTCTTTGCCGTTCAAAATGTCCAATGAGCCATGGCCTACAACGAATATGCTGCTTGGAAAGTCTCGGGGCTCCCCGACGTGGTCCCAGTGAACCTTGCATAGAAGTCAACACAAGTGATGGCTTCATGGAATGGTTGATTCACTGCATCACATACATGTGAGTATATAACGTAGTCAATATCCTGGGGAGTCAGTCCACCCGCTCTCAGGCTCTTGACCACATCCGGGTCCGTGTTTAGGGGCTGCCGGGTGGCGACGTGGCGACGGATGGGCTCCGAGTAGCGGCCTATGTCCCGGCGCAAGCCCAAGTCAAAGACTATGCGTGTTGTGACGCCCGTTAAGCGATATGTGTGCTGTATCAGAAAACACAACGAAGGGACAGTTTTGCGTGCTCCAGGTGTTGCTGGTTGGACAAACTGTTCCTCAGGGATGGAAAAGCTGCCCCCTAGAAGCGCATGGACTTGAACAGTCGTGGGCGTGGTTGCAGCCGTTGCAGTTGCTGCTGCACTAGAAGGAAACGGAACGGCAATCATAATAAAGAAAAGTGACAGTGACTGCTGTCTGAATTGTGTGCAAAGTCGGCTCGACAAGGGCCATTCATCCTCAGTTGCGGCAGCGCGTTCTGTTTTATTACACTCTTCACCACTTTCACCACTTCCCCAAGGCACCTCGGCCCTCGCACCGCCAGGTTCTGCACCTGGCAGTAAAATCAAGATCAGGTGTGAAAGCGAGCTGCAGCATGGTTGGGGTAAGGATGGAGGAGGCTTCCGGCTCTCCGTCTGGAATGGCTGGCAACCGTCAAGCGGGTATTTCCCCGCATGTCGAAGAACTGCCATGAATAATGCTGGTTGGTTAGCACCTTCGAATGAGATCTCTCGGTGTTGATACCAATGCTAGAGGTGGCGTGTTCAGACAGACCGCGAGCGGACGACTCTTACACCGACTCCCGACCAGCCCATCGTTTTTTAATCACCTTGACATGCCTCTATTGCCACATGATGAAGCACTCCCGAGGTCGATCGGGTTCATCGGCCTCGGGGTTATGGGAAAGCCCATGGCCGTCAACCTTGCGAGAGCCTTGCCTCCTGGATCACAAATATACGCCCACGACGTGGTGACAGCACCTATAGATGAGTTCCGCACGGGCTTCCCTGGCTTGGTTGTAAAATGCGCCAGCGCCCGAGAAGTAGCCGAGCAGTCGGTAAGTTACAGCCATTGAATTTCTCGCTATGTATTTTCCTTCTTTGCGCCGTTTTTCTTTTCATCTTTCACTTCTTTTCTTTATCCACTGACTCGGTTAACTCAGGAAGTCATACTTACCATGCTACCGGAAGGGGTGCATGTCAAATCGGTTTATCTCGATCCCGCGAATGGCATCGCTGCAGCCCTTTCCTCGTCTTCCACCCCTAATAAGCTGCTAATCGATTCATCCACAATCGATACGGCCACCAATTTGCACATCAAGGAACGGCTGCTGGCCGTCTCGCCCGCGACCGCCTTTTATGATGCTCCCGTGAGCGGAGGAGTGTTGGGGGCAGTGAAAGGCACGATCGCTTTTTTCCTTGGGTGTTCCCCTTCGGATCCAAACTTGCCTCGTACCACTGCTCTCCTTCGAACCATGGGTGGAAAGGTGATACCCTGCGGTGGGCCGTCACTGGGCCTTGCGGCAAAGTTGTCTAACAACTATCTCTCGGGCATCATCACCATCGCGTGCGCCGAGGCTATGGACATGGGTATACGCGCCGGCATTGACGCCCAGGTGCTGGCCTCGGTTTTTTCAGCTGGCACAGCCCAGAATGCCATTTGCGATGTCTACAACCCAGTCCCGGGCGTGTGTCCGCAGGCACCATCGTCCAATGGTTACCGCGGGGGGTTCAGGGTGCAGCTGATGAGGAAAGATGTGGGTCTTGCAGTTGAGATGGCGCGCAGCGTTGGGGCGAGGAATGTCCTAGGCGCGAGCGGACTAGGAGTATATGCCGCGGCAAGCGAAGCAACGGATTGCAGAGATCTGGACTCAAGGGTTGTGTACCGCTATCTTGGCGGCAGGGAGGACTGGGAAAACGAGGGGGGCCTGGACGGGCGAGAGCCATGATCGGCGAAGGAATGCAGGACTGTTTGCACCGAACTGTACCAGGCTATTGGGACGGCAACTCAGAAGTACAGTAGCAGTATGTGCAGACTGCAACTTGATCCCGGAACAGAGGTGCATTCGCCAATAGCATTGACACCCTTCCCTCAGTTAATGCATCGATCATCGGAGTTGAGGCGTCTCAACTCCGATGATCGTCGTCGTAGTGTTGCATGCCTGCCCGCTGTACTGTACTTTTTCTTGCAGCTCTGCATGGCCAGGGCGAAAACGGATATGTGGAGAGAGTGGCGGATCAGATTGGAAACTGCTGTCCGGATTGGGCGCGTTGCTCATTGTTGTTCATTCCAGGCCACCCCACTCTCCTGCCAGCAGCTTTTTTGTTTCGGTTTGTGTCAAGCGTCCATGGTGAATAAAGATTGCCCCAAGGATGGTCCGGACATTGGTCCGGGCGAGCGCAAGACGGCAGCTGCGCTGCCTGTGGGTCCTCGCAGGTTGCAGTTATCGAGAGCAATCGGCATCTGCATGCCAGCTGGCAGCCCCACTTCCATCGGCACAACTCCTCTCAGATCTCCGCAACCGATGACTTCATCCCTGTGACCCTTCGATCGATTCGACTTCTCCGGTCGGGTCACTTTCTGCGAGTCGGCAGGTGCTGTGCCTGAGCCCACGATCGAAACTCATCGATCCATCACGTCAGGCTTCCCATCCGCCCATTCCCTTTCCGTCGCTGTTCAGCGCGTCCTAGTCGGGCAGCAAAAAGATGGGGGCGAACACTCGGTAGTCAAGCTAAGCAGTGGCAGGCGACCACAAAGCCTGTGTGACTGCTCTCTAAACTTGATCACCATTCAAGGCGAATTCCCAGGAAAGAAGAAAAAAAAAAAAAAAAAAAAGAGGATCCCTTCTTTCTCCGTGTCACTGGACCGCCTGTCGCAAGCTGAACCGCCACCCAAGGCATGGTGCCGGCAGCTGCCCGCCCTAGCGGAGGACCTGAACCGTCTCAGCCCGGAACATCGCTGGCTAGCGGGCATGACGCCCACTGGCAACCGCCGCCACCCTCCAGCGACCATCCGCTTCCGCCTCACCGACCAATGCATTAGCCCAATTGACTACTCCCGTCCTCGCACGTTGCACCGTGTCTCAGCTTTTATCTCTACCACGACCTTGTACTTGCGACTCTTCATCCCCCATCTCTGCACCGTCCGCCCATCTGCCGCCGTCCCTCGGATCCTCACCACTCGTTGCTTGTTTGCCTTAGACCCGCTATCCACAAGACTCCCGCCTCGATATCTCTACCCCAACCTTGCCTGTCACACGACCCGGTCTTTCTCCGCCATGCCGCGAAAATCCAAGTCGTCCTCCAAGTCTCCGCCCAAGCAGGAGGGCTTGACTACCCTGGACGTTGATGCAGCCGTCCGTCCCCAGGTCCAACTCCGCCGGTCAAGTCGCCGTCTGTCCAAGACGTTGCAACCAGAGGACGTCGTGAGCGCCACTTCGGCGAGTATGTTGGGGATGAGGCCCGTAGGAGACGAAGACCTGGAGAGCAAGCAGATGCAAGAGCGCAAAGACGGAATTAAGGAGGACATGCAGCTCGCCCTCGAAGGACTCGCCAGGATGGAGCGACGGTTGAGAAGTGCAACGAAACGACAGAAACTCCAGATTGAAGAGGAGGCCCGCACCTCGAAGCCCCTCAGAACGGCCATCGAGCAGGTATCTCGGGTCACCGAGGAGGAGTCGATCAGAGATGCGGGCTTGAAGATCACAGAACCGACAAAGGAGCCGGAAAAGGGGGGCCAACTTCCCACGCCAGATGAGGAGGAAAAGGAGACCTTCAAAAGAGACCTCGGTGGGGCCATGGGCAACGACCCCGAGGCCAAGAGGATCGAAGCGCCAGAGGAAACACCCGGCGTGCCTGAACGGGGCGCAGCGAGGCCGCCACCAGTCAACAGCGACTATCTGCCGTTGCCCTGGAAAGGCCGCCTGGGCTATGCGTGTCTCAACACATACCTGCGCGCTTGCGGGACGCCCGTTTTTTGTTCTCGGACCTGTCGCTTGGTGACCATCATGGATCACCGATATCCGCTCATGGACCCCTCCCAACCCGAGCATTCGCTCAAGAACAGGCCAGATAAGTCCAAGGAGCCCAACGATGAGCTGGCCGAGAAGTTCGTCCAGAATATCGGCCTGAGGAATGCCCTGGATATCGTTCGGATGTTGCGGTGGAACGACAAGTACGGCATCAAGTTCATGCGGTTGAGTTCTGAAATGTTTCCGTTTGCTAGCCACCCGGAACACGGCTACAAGCTGGCTCACTTCGCATCCGAGGTGCTCGCTGAGGCTGGGAGAGTAGCCGCTGAGTTGGGCCATCGCCTAACCACGCACCCCGGCCAGTACACGCAACTTGGCTCGCCTCGGAAGGAGGTCATCGACGGGTCCGTGCGGGATCTAGAATACCATGACGAGATGCTATCTCTCCTCCGGCTTCCGGGCCAGCAAGACCGGGATGCCGTCATGATCCTGCACATGGGCGGTGTCTACGGAGACAAGGCCGCCACCCTCGACAGGTTTCGCAAGAACTACGCCAAGCTGTCGCCTTCAATCAAGGCCCGTCTGGTGCTCGAGAACGACGACGTCGGCTGGAGTGTACACGACTTGCTCCCGGTGTGCGAGGAGCTCAACATCCCCCTGGTACTCGACTACCATCATCATAACATCATCTTTGACAGCAACAAGTGCCGGGAAGGAACACTCGACATTAGCAACCCAGAACTCCAAGCCCGTATCACCGCAACTTGGACACGCAAGGGCATCAAACAAAAGATGCATTACAGCGAGCCATGTCCAGGCGCTGTGAGCCCGCGAGACAGGCGCAAGCACAGCCCCCGGGTCATGACTCTACCACCGTGCCCGCCGGATATGGACCTGATGATCGAGGCTAAGGACAAGGAACAGGCTGTCTTTGAGCTCATGCGCACCTTTAAACTGCCCGGATATGAGCGAATCAATGACATGATTCCCCACGAGCGGGAGGACGAACCTCGGCCGGCGCCAACGTCAACCGTCTCTAAAAAGAGGCAGAAGCCCGCGACGAACCTGAAAAGGAAGAGAGCGCCTGATGAGGATCCCATCGAGCTGAATGACATCGGCGCGGGGGCCGATGATCAATCCCAGTTACTGACCGGGAGAGAGGTATCCGACGAGGATTACGGAATGGGTGGGCCAAATCGCAGAGTGTACTATCCGCCAGGGCAAGAGGACTGGTTGAAGCCCATGAGAAGAGGAGCCAAGCCCCACCGGACAGACGACTGGGAGGATGAGTGTTAGGGGCATGAGGTGCTTCTCATGGCATCTGAGACGGATTTGTTTGGTTTCAGTTTACTTGCATGGCAACGGGCACGACATTGAGGAAGTTTACCCGGGTTGGCTACAATGCACTGGGCGTTTTTCTCATTGTACCGGGAAAGGGCATCTTTTCAACTTGTTTACCAATCTCATAATTAAGGGGCTGATTGTGCGCCCTAAATTTTCCGTTCTAGACCATAATAGACTACGAAGTACATTTAAAGATCTTCGCCGTCCCCTCTTTGGAGAAGTACCGGGACAATATTATGCAACTGCCCCTTCGCCACAGATCGCCATCTGCGCAGGGTTCGCATGGGCGGCGTGTCCGGGCCGCCGCCGATCTTGGTCGGGACTACCGCGATACCGGTATCGCAATGCATGAGATCGGCACATGTCTGGGATTGTGCATTCCGCAGTGAAGAACCTCCTGGGGAAAGCCGTCAAATTCGTGCGCCTGGCCGTCCAGTCCAGCCCCGCCAGCGCCGGTACTGAACAGTAATTCGTACATGAATCTTTCCAATCCCAGATCGGCCCCGAGCCTTGGCCCCTTTGTTTATCCCCCCCAAATGTAGGGCTTGGAGGAATGTCGGTGGGTCTGCTTCTCGCAAAACCAAACCCCGCCGCCTCCCGACCAGCTGCTGCCAAACACAGACCACAACGAGCTTGAGCTTGAGCCGATGCCGTTTGCCTCCTCATCGCCATGAACTTGAACAAAAGAAGACCACCGCCATCGACCGAAAGCCTGAACAACTTGAAGAGAGCCCGCCGTGGCCACAACCCCTATACCTCGCCCCGCAGCTCCTTGCAGCGCGGGTGCGTGCACGTCCCGCAAAAGAGAGTGCTCTTGCCACAGGCCACCACTCGCTCGCAGCCGCAGGTTGTCGACTGGGAGATGAGCGTTGTCGAGCAGGCGTAGCTGATTTTTGTGCCGCACATCGTGTTTTGTGTGGTCTAGTATTGTCGTGTTCGAAGTGAAATATTGGGTATCTGTGCCGGTGTGTTAGACAAACGTTTATTAAGGCTTCCTTTGTGCGATGCTTTGATTGCAGTGATTCTGCCGCATGCAATGTAGAGGGATTTGAGAGCGTACCTTGGGTAAACAAAAACAACTGTGAAGTCTAGAAAGTCTAAAAACGCTGACGCTGAATGCAAAGCCAACCGAACGGGAATGCAAGAGGAAGTAATGGCCAGAGGAGCGATCAAATGGGCTCGTTGTGTCTCGGCGCTCCAGAAAGAATGGAATCCGAGTCCGTTTCGCAAATCCAGATGCGATGGCGGACGGTCGGGTCGTGATGTCTGATATAATAATAAGGCAGGTCCTCGCCGTTTCACATGGAGCAGCGGGTATCGCCGAGCTGGGAGGCTGCGCCGCTAAAATTGCGGTGGCCTTCAGGGGCTCGTGCACGCCTACAGTGCATGTGCTGAACGTTTAATAAAGAAGCGGTGTTGTGTCGTCTTGCGTTGGGTTGGGCTGGCTTGTGTTGTGTTGTGTTGATCGCCCGGTTGACTGTTCAGCTCAATTTGCCCTTCGTCGCGGAAAGGGGTGCATTGAGGGTGTTCCATAGCTGACAATTTTAACATCAACCGCAACTGCCCTGCTGCCAGCTCCGTGCCCTGCCGCAACCCGGATGTCGACATGTCGGCCCAAAATGGAAGGCACGATGATGAAATGCCTCTGCGGCTTGCGCCCTGCACTTTTCTGATTGGTTGTCCCAGCTGCCAAGGCGTGGGAGCAGGAGATACGTCATTGCGCGGGCTGAGACCGCCCACACCGCGTGTTTGAGACTCGCTGCTGTCAAATTTGAGGATCTCACGGGCTCGTTGCTTGGCCCACAGTCCCACTGCGTGTTACGAGGTGGGTTGTGTCGGAAACAAATTCGCTGTTTGGCCCACTTATTAGTCCTCTCTTGCTGCATAATTTTAGAAGCCGAGGATGCGCAGTGCTTGCGCACCCTGCAGCAGCTCGTGGCGGAGCTGACCGTCCGAGTCGGCTGCGATCAATCGGCGCGACGGACCAAAGCCCCCAATGTCACAATGTCGCCGGACCGGAGTGAGAAAGCATCCTCCCTTTGGTGGCCCTCTCGATGCAAGCAGCGGATAAACGTAGCTGGATGGCCCACTGCATTTGGCTGAAACACCTGAGCAGGGAAACAGGATTTTCCTTCAACAATGCAGATGGGATCTGATGCAAGGGCATAGGAGACTAAATTAGCCGAATTGAAGCACTCCGCCCACTTGACCTCACCATCACCAGTGGACGTCCTGAGCTCAAGGTTGCTTTTGCTCTGCTCGTGAGCAGACGGATAGCCCGATACGAGACCGAGTTGCAAACTTGAGGGCAAGTTTGTGTTGTAGGGCCAAGGTCGAGCTGTTCTCCTAATAAGGCCGCTGGGCGGCAAGGTACGGTGAGCGGGTGAGGGATTTTGCGCAGTTCGTTGGGCCGAGCTTGGCGGCTGGTCGCCTCAAATGAGTCTCCATTTCAGTCCAGTTTCACCTTCGCCGCTCATACACATCACACAGTGAGGATATCACCAAACGAATTACATACTTGATCCTAGTTTAGCTCCACCCTTCTGTTGATCGATGGGTGAGTGCCACGCAGTAAGAACATTCGGATATCCGTCGATCAGGAGAGGCAGCAGTATCGCAAGCAGTTCTTATAGCAATCGCTTTACAATCGCGGCAGTAACTTTAAACTCGAAGCTTAGTGAGAGCCAGTCTCGTTTTCCATCACAATAAGCTGCCCGAGTCAGTGCACTTGCTCCCAATAAGCCCCACCCCTTGTTAATCTACTCCTCACCTTCCCAGTCCCCCATCTTCCTCATCGTGGCCCGGTCTCGCCCCCGTCAAAGGTCAGCGTAAAGAGACGCCCAGCCAAATAGTTCCGTCGACAGCGTAGGCAGCCATAAGAAGGTATCGCTGTCTTGGTCTTGGCCACGGGGGTATAGGTCAATAAACTCGTCCAAAGTTTCTTGCGCCACTGCTAATGATAATAATCCACAACGTCACGGAGAGAAGATAGATCACGGTGAGATTCCCGCTACAAGGTGGGAACCTAGCCAAGAGAACTAGCGGCGTCCATTCACTATGGACAGAGGTCGCGACCGGCGTTGAGGGAAAGAACAACATCCTAAGCGACCACGCTTGCAACCTAAGAGAAAAAAGCACTCTGCATTCAACTCTTTCAGAATGGGTAGCCATCAGAGAGGCTTGATCAAAACGTGTATCAACCACATACAGTTTGTTCGAATATTCCACTTTGTATGCATTAACTTGCTCTCTCGGGATTTGATGGTGATTCGGGGGCAACGGTCCGGGTTGCTTTCTGCATTTCTGCAACCCCTCGAGCTTGCTATCTTACAGCAACCGTGGCTTTACCCCCGGGCTCTTGATATATTGAACAGGTAAGGCATTGCTGACATTACTGGTTTCAACCTGAAATACACACTTTCTCCTAGTTGGCTCACCTACATGGACATTTTAGTAATATAGCGCATCCTTCCTAAGTTGTGGTTTCATAGTGCAATACATTGCGTTCAACGGACACGAAATACAGGGTAAACGTGGGTTCTCTAGGCTGAATAGTGTGTTCTTCATCCGATGTCAATGAGGCTCTGGCAGGGTAAGACCGTAAGATTTCATGGCATTTAAGGCTAATCATGCTCTTCATCCAATTGTCAACGAGCCTTGAGATTTCAGGGCGACGCTTCAGGGCCTAGTGGCCCTATTGATATGGCCAAAAAAACGTGGATTAGTGTAGCATGTGATGAGACGATTGGCGACAGCTTCCGAATACGGTCAGTAAGGTCAATGGCTGACGTGGAAACAATGAATGATGTGGTTTTCATCTAGTATTTACCTGTGCTATATCAGTGAGGTATTTCAAATAAGTCAGGTGTGAAGGCTAGTGGAGGAAATCTGAAGTGGGTTTCTTTGTGAAACGTCCGTTAGGTATATGAGGAGTGCAGACAGGGACGAACGTCCATCAAGCAGCCTCAACATGGTCCTTCTACTAAATTGGCCACCTCCAGATGGTGCGGTTTTCGAGAAATGGGATGAAATTTAGAAGGTACGTGCTATGCTTCGTTTATAAGATGGGGTAGGCCGCCTTTGGCAATACTACGGGCTCTCTACCTTGGCTATTCAAGACATGCCCAGAACCGCCCGCGGCGGGACACCACCCATAACCGTTTCGCGAAGCTACCCCGGCAGCCAAACCTAACAGGCCAACACATTATGATACGACATTGCAAAGATGACTCCTTCCCACCGGTGGCATGTTTTGATTGCTATCCGCCAACAATCCACGGAGACATTTGCGGTAGGTGTGACTCGGAGCTTGTTGTGATATAAGCGATGGAAGCATGATGAGCTCCGAACTTGACATGCAGCTAACGGGAGCTCTGGACTGGGGCCTTTCATTTGCGTATAAATGTTCGTTCGTTTCCTTTGCTCTCTTTTAATAGGCCATCGTGCTTGAACTCTTTTTGATGCCCATTAAGCTCTCTTTTGCAGCTCTCCGTAGTACGGCAGAGCTCATGAGTATGTCTGAACAGAGACAGCGGTGTTAATGCTGAAATCCTACTGTTCATGGACTATGTCATCGGATAGGATGACCCCGGATCTCTTCGTACAACGTGCTCGGCTGTTTCAAGCTCCTGAGAGAGGTTTCTGATGCAACCTTGACAGTTCATCCACCTCATCCTCGGAACCAGGTACGGCTTTTGCAAATGCTGCATCAACCCATCTCCGGGACCGCCGCGTTGGCGATAAGTCGACAATTCCCCGGAGGATTCACCTTTCACACAAGTTCGTCAATCAGTTGACTCGTCTTCTACAAAGCCTTTCCACTTCGGAGTTGCCTTCGAGCTTGTAGGAGAAGGAAACACAACCGTCCCCAACACTTACCCTGTACGCAAGCATCCGTACTTTGGGTTTCCGTCTGATTAGCCTAATTATATAAGAAAGCCTTCGTTCGGGGCAGTGAACGCTCTCGGAGCGAAGGTCGAGTGGCAACACTGCGCATTGCCGCAATGGCTCACTGCTCCCATTCAAATCCACCCCCGTCGACAACGAAATATGGCGGTCGCCCTAAAACGGAGAGGTCTTTCTGAACTCGAGCGACCCTACCACGAGGCTATAGTACCTATACAAATGATCTGTGGAGGAGTTTTCCCTAATGCTCCAAACGGATGTTGGAGATCTTTGGGTTTCAGGGGCAGCCGACAAGCAATACCACAGTATGAAGTCAACCATCTGAAGCAGACAGTCCGCTAGGAAGCCCCTGTCTCTACTCCTACCGCCTGGTGGCCAACAAAATCAAAGTATGAGGAGATTTCGGTCTGGCTTTAGGACCACTGCGACAGGCTTGTTAAACTTATGGCAGTTGACGAGCGGCCGGATAACAAGACAAGTTCTGGTACCTCGTCCGATAAGTGCCAGATATGCATTCTAGAGGAGTGGATGTTCACAGCACCACGTTTATTGTTGTGATATAAGCGAAGCGTGGCGAGCTCCGAGCTTGGCATGCAGCTAAATTAACGGAAGCTCTGGAGCAGTGCCTTTCATTTGTCTACAAATATTCGTTCGCTTCTTTTCTTCTCTTTTCAATAAGACATCTCGCTTGAACTCTCTCTTTTAATACCAAGTAAGCTCTCTTTTGCAGCTCTCTGTAGTACGACATTTATTGACCTGGTGTGTCCCTTGACTCCCTTCAAGAGAAAAAGACGTAGAAACAAGGGGCTTGAGGATAACCATTGTAGTTCGATACCTGCTGAACGCAGCTTTCCGCCCAAGGCGGCTCCTAGGATAACACCTCGATGATGAGACTCTCACACTCCAAGCGGTGAGAAAGTATTGGAGCCAAGTGTCGCGCGAAATGACCGGCTGAAATTGTGGAGGCGCCGCTGCCTAGGCTAGCGGCTTCGATG
Organism: Chaetomiaceae sp. B2702; assembly: GCA_023628455.1. Lineage (NCBI taxonomy): Eukaryota > Fungi > Ascomycota > Sordariomycetes > Sordariales > Chaetomiaceae > Chaetomiaceae sp. B2702. The sequence continues at coordinate 79,735 of JAMAKP010000017.1, read as the reverse complement.
CCTGTCGGCGGTCACGTTTTCTCGCGCACCGACGCCAACCGGGGGGGTTGTTGCCTGCTCGACCAAGCGTGGGCTGGAAATTTGTTGAGTACATATTTCCATGGTGCAAAACCGTTCCTTTCGTCTACAATTTTGTCTTTTTCATTCCTAATTTTCTTAGTCTTTATCCTCCGATCGTTGATATCAGCAGCGTGACCGGTTCCCCAAGACCTCGCAAGACCTCGCTTCTCTGCGCCAGCCAATTGACCTGAGCAAGACCCCCTTTCCCTGGAATTTTAGGATTGACATCAAATCTCCTCACCATCACAGTCGCAACCGAGATGCCACCGAAGAGGGGCAAGAAGGTGGCCGCACCGGCGCGACCCCCGCTTGATGGGTGCGAGGTCGTCCTCAGCGGGACATTCCTGGGCGTAACACATGCCTCAATCAAGACCAAAGCGGAGGCGCTTGGCGCGGTCGTTGGCAGCACAGTGACTGACGATGCCACGCACCTGGTGGCAACTGAGACCGACTACGACAAACCGTCCCAAAAAGTTACCAAAGCCCGATCTCTCGGTATCCATATCGTCGGCTTGGATTGGCTTTTGCGGTGCGAGCAAAACAACGCCAGGGAACCGGAGAAGAACCATGTCCTCGCCGGGTCATCTACGGACGACACAGTTCAGACAGACGCCAAGTCGGCGTCGTCTCAGGCCAATGGTACAGCAACCACCAACAGCAGAACGCGAAAACGTGCTCTATATTCCGTCGTGGACAATGCATCAGATAACGAGACTGCTCCAAAGGCCAAGAGAACACGAGGACGCAAGGCAGCCGCGGTCAAGACAGAAGAGGACGATGACACCGGTGTGAAGGACGCGAACGACGTCGCCGATGAGCAGGCCAAGGAGAAAAAGAAGGAGAATGCCAAGGTGGAGCGAGTCATGGGCGAGGGCCAAGTCGCCAAGAGCAAAGACGCGCAGATTCCTCTCGACGAAGGGTGCCCTTTTGTGACGTCCAAGGTGTACATCGACGATGCTGGGGTTATTTTCGACGCCTCGCTGAACCAGACCAACGCGTCTCACAACAACAACAAGTTCTATCGCATTCAGGTGAGACTCACACGGCAGCCCGCCGGGACCGCTCTCTGACAGATTGATAGCTTTTGGTGGACCCCTCTGGCATCTACAGAACGTGGACGCGATGGGGCCGTGTTGGTGAGCGCGGCCAAACCCAAGTTCAGGCCACTGGCGGCCTGGCAAATGCAATTCTGCAATTCGAAAAGAAATTCAGGGACAAGTCAGGTTTGGCTTGGAGCGATCGCGGCAAGAACCCCAAGCCTGGCAAATACGCCTTTGTCGAAAAGAACTATGAAGATGACTCGGATGAGGAAGACGAGACAGACAGCAAGGCAGCGAAGAACAAGAAGGCATCCGGCTGGAAGCCGCCCAAGTCGACGCTCGAGCCTGCCGTCCAGCAGCTCATGCAGCTCATCTTCAATCAGCAATACTTCGATGCCGCCATGTCAGCCCTGAATTACGACGCCAAGAAACTGCCGCTTGGGAAACTCAGCAGGGCGACCATCACACGAGGTTTCCAGGCGTTAAAGGACCTGTCGGCGCTCATTGACGACCACTCGCTGGCTTCGGATTATGGGCTGGCATACAACTCAGCGGTTGAGCAGCTGTCTAACACCTTCTACTCTCTCATTCCCCATGACTTCGGTCGGAACCGGCCCCCGGTCATCAAGGACCAGCAGATGGTTAAGCAAGAAATAGAGCTTCTTGAAAGCCTGAGCGACATGAAAGATGCTGCACTCATCATGAAGACGGACAAAGCTGCGGAGGACGAAATCCATCTCTTCGACAAGCAGTATCAGGGCCTCAAGATGCAAGAGATGACGCCTCTCGACCCTACCAGCAACGAGTACACCCAGCTGCAGAACTACCTGCTCGAGAGCCGCGGCGCCACCCATCATCACCAGTACACAGTCGAGTCCATTTTCCGCATCGAGCGTCAGGGCGAGTTCGAGCGCTTTGACAATAGCGCCTTTGGCAAGATGTCCCAGAACCGGCGCCTGTTGTGGCACGGCTCCCGCTGCACCAACTTCGGCGGTATTCTTTCTCAGGGACTCAGAATAGCCCCGCCCGAAGCTCCGGTGTCGGGCTACATGTTTGGCAAGGGCATTTATCTGGCCGACATGGCGTCGAAGTCGGCCAACTACTGCTGTTCCTACATTTCGGGCGGCACGGCGCTCCTTTTGCTTTGCGAGGCGGAGCTGGGCGACCCGATGCAGGAGCTGGTGCATGCGTCGTACAATGCAGGAGAGGACGCGAAGAAGAATGGCATGGTATCGACGTGGGGCAAGGGCATGACGGGCCCCAGCAAGTGGAAGGATGCCAGCTGTGTCCATCCGTCCCTGGCTGGTGTGATGATGGTGAGTCTTTTCCCCAACCGTGTTTGGACGGATCCCGACGGGAATACTCGAGCCATTGGATTTACGTGCTAACGAACTATTCGCAGCCCGACACGTCCGTGGTGCCAGGAAAAACTAAGGTGCCGGGCGCCAGCTTGTACTACAACGAGTACATTGCCTACGACATCTCACAGGTTCGCCTGCGGTATCTGTTGCGGGTCAACATGTGATGGCCGCCCGTGGTGGGGTGGTCAGGGCGTCTGGTTTAGGTAATCCGGGGTCAACAAACGGGATATTTGGGGCCTGCCTTCTGTCCTTTTATCGGTTTATTAGGGTAGCTGGGGTCCGGTGGGGGGTTCAACCTCAGGACAATAGGATATTTTCTGCCATCAACCCTCCATCTGTGGTGAATGATTTAGGTGTTCTTGAAACGGCTGCTTTGGATATGTTACGATTCTTCGAGAACAAAGATGTTTAGTTCGGCTTGGGAGGTGGCCGGGCTGGCACGAGGTGCCATCGCCAAGGCTCTGGCGGCCGGTCCTCAGCTGGCACCAGTGTGGACCCACCACGTTTTGCCAAACCCCTTGGTTTCCGCACCCCACAAAGCCACACAGCCCGGGAACCTTGCGTCGGTGAGCTCCACTTGCGCAACAGCGAGCAAAGAGAACCGACCTTCGCGAAGACGGGCTCAAGAATACGAAATGCTTGCAGCAATCCAGGACCCAGGACCGCCCGTTCATCCAGATCTAGCAAGGCGCAGTGGACCGCGATATAGAGCCAGGGCCCGCGGGAGCAATCCGAGATCAAACCCGGTCAAAGAGCGTGAGGAAGAAGACGTCGGGCAGAACGGTGGAGTCATCCCGGACAACCGATGACTGCCACACCGAGCCGCACCGGCACCGCGCGACCACCACACAACAACCAACCAGGATTAACTTCTCAACGACAACATTGGGAACCGCCTCATCCATGAGCAGCTCGCCACGGCCGCAAAGGCGAACCGCAAACACGTGCGTCACGTGTCGTGCGCGCAAGGTCCGCTGTGATGGGCGGCGAGGCATCTGCACCAACTGTGAGCGACTCGGCTTTGGTTGCTCGTACGATGAGAATGTCGGCGTCGAAGTCGTCCAAGGCGAGAGCAACGGGACCGCCGCAGCCATCTCGGTGCCACGTCGCCGCGTGCGACAGGCCTGCCAGAACTGCCACGCCAGAAAGGCGCGGTGCAGCGGCTCCATGCCGAGCTGCGATCGGTGCCAGGTCCAGGGCCTTGAGTGTATCTACCGGCCCGGGAAGCGGCTGGCCCCCCTGCCGGTCCCAAACCCCACTGCCGCCCCGTCTCCCGGGACGGGCATGGATCTCGATGCGCAACTAGGCCAAGGCGGGTCCCACGACTACGGCACTTCCAGCAGCACCGCCAGCCCGGCCGGGTTGACCCTCGACCAAACGGAGCTGGATGATGCGCTCGCTTTGAAAGCCTTTGACAACTTCTTCCGCCATATCCACCACGTCGCCATGTTCTCCTTTCTGCACCGACCGTCCCTCATGGAGCGCTACCACGCGGGATCGCTTGATCGCGCTCTCGTGCTTGCACTAGTTGGCATCACATCTCTTCTCACAGACCTTGGGCCGGGGATGGCCGGGTACGGCAACCGATGCATCGAAGAAAGCGTGTCAATTTGTTTAGCAGGCCTCGAGAAGCCGACCATTCCCCGCCTACAGGCGCTGGTCCTTGCCGTCAAGCACAGGATCCTCTCGAAGCGCTTCTCGAGCGCCTTCATGCTTCACGCCATTGCCAGCCGATTCGCCACCGCCTTGAGGCTGTACCACGAAAACCCGGACCTCTGCTTCCTCGCGCGAGAGGCCCGGCGCCGTCTGATGTGGTCAATCTACATGATCGACGCGTCCATCTCGCCCGGCCAGCCTGACGTGGCGCTCTGGGCCGATGCAGAACGCCAGATCCACCTGCAACTCCCGTGCAACGAGCGGAACTTTGACTTTGACCTGCCCGAGCCAACCGAACCGCTCCGGTCGCCGGGTCCTGGCCCAGGGGGCGTTATCCCGCCCTTGCCAGACGTGCTGGGCCTCATGGCGTTGCATATCCGTCTACACTGGATGCGTACTCGCATCTTTCAGTGCACTGCGAAAGCGGCGGCCTCCCCATCTGCGGAGACGCTTGCCGTGCTTCCCAGCCAGTTGGCCGAGTTCGCGGCAGAACTCGACGTGTTCGAGGCGAGACTGCCAATCTCGTTCCGCGAAACCGAAGCCAACTTTCGCCTGCGCAGCTACTCTGCTCGTCTGGGCATTTTCATCCAGACACATTTGTGGTGGAGGCAATGCCATCTCGATCTGTACCGTCTCTTTCTGCCGGGTCTGAGAGAAGCCCTTCCTCCGGCGGCCTCGCAGCAGTTGGATCCCCACTTCGTGATACACAAGCGTCGAAGCTGCTATGAGCATGCGAAAGCCATGGCGGACAGCTTCTCGCAGCTTCTGAGTCTGAGCGGCAGCAGCCCTCCGGTTGCCGACCTTGATCTCCCAGGATGCGCGTTCCAGTGCGTGAGGGTTCTGTACCACGGTCTCGCGACGGATAATGGCGACCTGGGTTTCACGCAAGAACGCGTGCAAGGACTTGCAACGGTCTGTCTTCGAGCTGCTCGACAGTCGACGCCGGGGCAGGCATCTGCTAGTGTTGTATGTTTTTTCCCCACCCTCTGAGCATACGTGAACGACAACTTACCGCTTTCCTTTCTCATAGCAAGCCGACATTGAGCGGCTCATTGCCAACGGCCTGTCGCTGCCCGAGGTGCCACCTGCTTTGCAGGGCCGCGCTCGCAGCGTCGCTGCAGGCATGGAGACATCATACCTTGGACCGCCAATCCCTGGAACAGATCACATGGCCCTCGTGGGCCCGACTCCGAGCCTGCCTGCGGCGGAGCAAAGCGCAGGATCCACGCAAAGGCCACCGCCGCCGACCATGAGCCCGATGGTGCCGCTAACCCTATCTATGGCCGAGACGACAGTACCTGCTGCTGTAGGAATCGCGCCCTCTCAGGCTAGCGCCGTGACGAGCGCCAGTAATGCGTTCGAAGAGGTGGCCGACGAGCTCAACTTAGGGCCCGACTTCTTTGGGATGGAGTCGTGGTTGGCATTGTCGCAAGGCTGGGGTGATATGGGCCATTTTGTCGGCAATGGTATTTCGTAATGGGGTAGAATCGAAAGTTGAAGCGTCCTTGTTACTTTTACTGTCCGATCGATGTCCTAGGACTCTGTTAAATTCTGGTTTCGGCTTCCCCCACGACACCGTTCGAAATTACTATTGGTGTCGCCATTCCACGTGCGCGTGGGGGGGCAGGTCGGGCGTTTTTATTTTAGTGTGATGTGGCGCCCCTTGGTTGGGGGTTCCGGGTTTTACGGCGACCGGGAATGATCCGGAAGCGTATGTCTGTGATGAAGATTATGGATATTAATCATGATGGTATCTCTGAGCTCATGTACAACATTTAAACATTACAAATGCAACGAGCTGTGTTGCCCTATCGTTCCCATCCACTTCCACGTCAAGTGCCCGTCGTTCACCGCAGCAGCGGGGTCTCCTCCGACGGACCGGCGCCCTCGCTATCCCTCCTGGCTCCGACGGCGACAACCGTCACGCTCCGGTCGGGGTCGACTGTCTGCTCGCGGTATATCCAGCCGATACAGATGCCGGCGCCCGGACCTAGCACTAGGGATGCTCCCATCATGACCAGGGCCACCCTCCACCCAGCTTCCACCAGGATCCAATACAGAACAGTTAGGCCGACAAAGAAGGCGTCGATGGTGATGAACTTGAGAGTGGAGCGCGTCATCTCCTTCCGGTCGTCGGATTGCGTCAGGGTCCAGACGAAGTGCGCATGTGCCAACACCGAGCATAATATCGGAACGGCGTACATGGCGGTCAGGGCCACCCGGTTCGACTCGAGGTGCAGGCTGCCATTCCACCCTTCCCGCGCCAACAGCACCAGCTTCCGAATTGTCTGCCGCACGAGCGACACCCAGACGGGGAAGAACAGCCAGACCAGCACGGCCACCGGCTGTCCCAGCACCAGCATCAGCAGCGACGGCACCACGTAACCGACGGCCACGGCCACGGGAATCGCCACCGTCTCGGCGACCTTGGCCAGATGCCTCATGTCCTCACCAAACGTCGGATCCGCCGGCCCAGACAGTTGCTGCGGGCCGCCCTGCTTCCTTGCTGCAATGATGGCGCGGCTGCGGTGGAAGAAGGCCGGAATGATAACAAGCTCCCAGACAATAGCCCCACCGATCAGGTCAAACACCAGCCAGGGGCCCGTCGGGTAGGCGATCAACACGCTGGGTGAGTTGCAGATGCGAGCAGCCTCGACAGTGCTGACGGTGAGCAAGCCCGCCACAAACGACAGAATGACAGCCATGAGGCCGAAGGCGCGCACCGACGCGACGGCTTCCTGAAAGAAGCTGACCAGGAAGCACGCGGGGCTGCCGATGAGTGGAATATGCGAGAGCCACGGCAAGCGGGAGCGGGCGTGGCATTGCGAGTAGAGCATGTAGGTGTTGGTGTCGCTGTGCATGAAGAGGACGACGCCCGTGACGATGGCGAGCAGCACCGGCACGACGAGCAGATAGCGCAGCGAAAAGCTGTGCACTGCCGGCCGCGGTCGGCGGCCTGAGGAGTCCATTTTGTGTTTTGTTGTTGTTGTGGTTGTTATTGTTTTATTTATTTTTTATCAGTGTCCCTTTAGTCGGTCGAAGCAGGATGACAAGGCAGGCTGATGAACCTTTCCCACTGGCAGGGAATCACGAGGATTTTTCGGGGCGTTGATCGCGAATCTCGTGATTGTTTTTTCCTCTTGGCGGTTGGGGGCCGCCTGACGGTTTTCTGCCCCGCGTGTGGGGAAGCGATTGCGGGGCAAAACTAAAGTTCGCTTCAGTACAGAATATTCGGTACAGATTACGAATACCTTAGTCTCACCTCAGCCAAGTGCCCATCACTTAACAACAAACACTCCCCGTGTTCTTCCAGGCGGACGTTCATTCGCCATCTTTGAATAAACCATAGAGAAAGAAAAAGTATAACATGGTTGACTCTCGGTGGAACGAAGGGAGGACATTGCCCAGTGGCAAGTCGGCGATAGGTTGGAGGAGGATAATTAATCAGTTCTTCCATCACTAGTCACCACCACTAGGTTACTAGACGAAAAGCCCTCTAGTGGATCTGGATCATGTCGCATCCTCAGAAGAAGATATTTCTCTTCTTTCTTTATTTCTATTCTTTTATTTACTCCCTTCTATTCTCTTTTCCTTTTTTTCCTTATTGGAACCCTACTACCTCCTTCGGAGGCACGCCTGATATTCAAAGCCCATGCCTCGCAATCACTCCAAATCGGGGTCTCGGTCTACTGATTTTGCACCCGTCGCAGTGTACGGTCTTGTTTTGGTGGTTTGCGTAGATGAGCGGCGATACACTTTTGTTTCAAAGCGTGCCTAATCCTCCTTGTCGAATCAGGGTTTCGTGAAAACAACAGGGCAAACTCAGGGCTCTTCTTGTCCATGACAGTGCCCTTTGCGTTGGTGGGTCGTGTGCTTTTGGCTATGCCTTACTACGCTCGCGTGTTCTGGGGGGTTGATGAAGCTGGAGGAAACGTGCAATCTCGAAGATGCTGGGGATTTATATCTGGCACAACGAAGGTGTCCAGATACACAGTAACAATTACTAGTACAAGTAGAGGGTCTTTTTATTCAAGTAATAATAAATTCTCCAGCAGAACACATCAACTATACAAAGTGAAAGGACTAAGGAAGACCCAGCGCAATGCTGCTTTGCTGGAAGTTGAAGTTGCAAATGTGAGAGAAGTGGCAAAACAGCAGAGCTGAGAGCCCTATACGATACGTCCGCAGCGGAGCTGCTTAGATTCGGCAGTTTAACAGCCCCTTGGAGTATCTAAAGGCAAAAGGCTCTGACACATCGAGCGAGACTAGGATGGCAGGCCGTCTATGGCCGAAGGTGGAGGAGCATTCCCGGATGCCCTTGGGCCCTGAAGTCAACTTTCGACACCAATTCCGGGGCACATTGTATGTACATACCTTGGCCCACCAAATGCCTCATTAAATAGACAACCTCCAACCCTCCATCACTTCTGCAGCCCTCCAATTGCGTCGTGGCATCGACTGGGAGGGGCTCCTTCTAAGCGCCGTCGGAGGAATCCTAGGCTCGGCGCAGTTGTGATTCTGCGGAGGGTCGGTTGTGGATAGGGAATCACACGTCCAGTAATATATTCCCGGCCGTGGTTGCGAGTCTTTACGCTGCCCGGTTCAGCCAATGGATTTGGGGCCAGAAATCCATGGCAGCCTGGGTTGCATCGGGCGAGGTCTCAAGGCACCGAATAAGGGGATTACAACAGCTGTTAATAATAATACCTTATTATTTGAAAGTTTCAATACCTGTACTAGTGCTTACAGTGGATGGAGATCAAATACACAGCTATTGACTGTCAATCGCCCAACCTATTCACCTGTTGACACGCTTAGAGCAGCGGCGCTGTTAGAGTGCCTCTGGGCTATCGGTAGCCGAATCACCTGGGCTCTTGGTCACCACAATGCAGCCGGGAGAACGAAGGAACAGGCGGTGTCATTGAGAGAGAAAAGGCTACCTGTAGGCACCTAAAAGGTCCTTGCGCAAGCTGCCCAGTTGTTGGGCAGCGAGAATCCGAATGGACTGCTGACATGGGTTGCCCGGGTGCTTCGGGAGTTTGATTGGGCGTACGAAGGCCTGTTGGTCAGCTCTCTCGGAATCACAGGTGCAGCTCCAAGTCCAGTTCTGAGTGGCCACACCCAGCTGCGCATGGAGGGCGCGCGTGTGGGCCACATATCTGCATCGTTCTCCCGCTCGGTGTGGTGGCGATTACAGACTTCCGCCCCGTTTGTGTTAGCCTGCAAGGCACCCGCGAGCGGCTGAGAATAGGCCCCCAATACACATTGGGCTTTTAGGAACTGGTGATGACTCGTACCCTTCAAGAAATCCATGTCATGCGAGCAATGAAGTGTTTGTTGGCCACAGTTTTCCAGCTTTGTCTTGAGAAGATGTCACTGACACTCAGCGAGGCACTGGAACGAATAACTCAACTAGATGGGAATCGGCGCTCTGCAGCTCTTCTCTAAAACGTTCTATGTTCTTCATATCGCCTCATCCTAAATGATATCGAGAGACACTCCGCTTTGAAAGCTTGTCGAGGGGTTGGGTTGCAACACTGCATGGTCCAGAAGCCATGAAGTATATATTCCTTACAAGGCTCACCGAACGTGCTGCCGTCATGGAATTCCAACTAAGAGTACATGTGCGTACCATGCAACCACACCTCGAGGCCAAGAAGGGGAACGAGAGGCGAACAGTCAGCCAACAGCCACCCCTTTTGGAGAACATCAGTCAGCAGACATTTTGGATCAGTGCTTGTATGCCCAACAGCCAGCAGTGCACACTCAATGGCGAAATTCTAGAGGTCAACCACCCCACCACCACCATTCCCTCGGATGGGAGCAGGGGGGTTGGGCCGGGCAAACCGGAAGCAAGAAACCAAAGGCCGGGCGCTGACAGCCAACTTCGGATTCAATTGAATGCGAAGTGAGTAATACAAGTAGGCAGCGCCAGCTCCTTCGCCCCACTGATCAGGAACACTTGTCTCTCTGAGTGGGTAGTTTCAACATCTGACCTTACGTTAGACACGTACGGGCCGTCCCGAAGCAAAGAAAGCATTAGCATATGTCTTGCTGGCGCTTACAGTTTTTCCAATACACTGAAGAGCGGATAAGAGCGCTGCTGCATGAGCAAAGATGTCAGATATTTCGGTTGCATACCCCGAGTACCAGTCCACGGCTCGTCTAGACACGCTCCGGTCAAGCGAGTACAAATATCTAGACGTCCAAGACCACGTCTATCTGGATTACACCGGGTCGGGGCTCGCTGCCGCTTCCCAGGTACGCCATCATCAACAAAGGCTGGCCCACACCCTCTACGGTAACCCACATTCGGCCAACCCAACAAGTGCTGCTGCCACTGAAGCCATCGACCGCACTCGAGCAAGGATTCTCGCCCACCTAAACGCCTCCCCGGCCGAGTATACCGTCATCTTTACCGCCAATGCCACCGGCGCAGCACGGCTGGTGGGCGAGGCCTACCCCTTCCGACGAGGCACACGCTATGTCTTGACAGCCGACAACCACAACTCGGTCAACGGCCTCCGCGAGTTTGCTCGCACAAGAGGTGTCAAGACAACTTACATCCCTCTTCAAAGACCAGACCTTCGCATCAACGAATCAGACGTTGTGTCTGCCCTGGCACCCAAGGGCTCCATCCTCCGCCAGCTCCCGCCGAGTTGTCGGAGTATACTCAGGGGTTCGGACTCCAAGAGCAACGGCCTCTTTGCCTTCCCAGCCCAAAGCAACTTCACCGGCGTCCGCCACCCTCTCTCGTGGATCAGCCTCGCGCAGCAGCGCGGCTACCACGTCCTCCTCGACGCAGCGGCCTTCCTCCCTACGTCGACCCTGAACCTTTCAGAGGTCAAACCCGACTTTGTCCTTGTCAGCTGGTACAAGCTGTTTGGCTACCCCACGGGCATAGGCTGTCTTATTGCTCGAAGAGACACACTGGAGGGTCTCCGAATCCAACGGCCGTGGTTCTCCGGCGGCACGATCCAGGCAGCGACGGCTTCCGTTCCTTGGCACATGATGGCATCAGGGGCCGAGGCTTTCGAGGACGGTACGCTTAATTTCCAGTCGATCCCAGATGTCCATTTTGGCCTGGATTGGCTGGCTGGTATTGGCATGTCTGTGGTCGGGACACGTGTGAGGTGCCTGACGGGCTGGTTCCTGGGTCGTCTTCTGCAGATGCGGCATAGCGATGGGCTACCCATGGCCAGGGTCTACGGCCCGACTGACATGAAAATGCGTGGGGCCACGGTGGCGTTCAACTTTGTCGATGCGGCGGGGAAGGTGGTTGATGAACGCCTTGTCGCGCTCGAGTCCGCAGCAGCGGGGATTTCGTTGCGCACGGGGTGCTTCTGCAACCCAGGGGCCGGCGAGGCAGCGCTTGGGTTGGACGCCAATGTTGTGAAGAAGTTGTCCAGAGTTCGCCAGTTTTCTCGAGGTCTGGATGAGTTTGTTGATACGCTGGGCGTCCCCTCCCTTGGCACGATCCGCGTCTCCTTTGGTCTGGCTTCGACCGCTGCCGATGTGAACAAATTCTTTGGCTTTGCAGAAAAGACATACAAGGACCGAGTAACGGCGCCGGCCGGGCTTCCTCCGAGAGCACAATGTTGAGGTTTTGACGACACAAGGGTCTTGGCACGCAACGACGGATTCAAGTGGGAAGATGCAAGCTTTTTGTTTCGGTGCGGCTAAGGATATCTTCTTGTTGGCTCGGAGTGTCTTTAGGGCTATCTTTAGCAAAAGTGTTTATGTGAACATGAGTTACTTGAGTAAGTTTCAGGAGTAATATTCATTGATCCGAGAAAGGAGCGGACTGCTTTGGACCAAGCAATGGATTCACCGCACATATCACTGGGCAGACTCGAGCTGCCTGGTATGTAATATCACCGAGCCGGTCTTTTAGGGGTTTGGTCGTAAGAGGTGGGTGATATTGGTCTTGCGTTGCTACAAACGCACTCTATCACCAAGTATGTCCAAGGACTGCATAACTAGCAAGTCCTATCCAAAGTATGTACAAGAACTGCCTTCCAAACCCCTAGCACCCCCTTTAGGAAAGGGTGGGAACAGTCCACGGGCTCCACGAGTCGAGGTTGAAGTTCTGGTTGCCGGTAGAGCGGAAGATATTGGTGTTGCCAGCGCTGGGGTTGTTGAGCAGGTACTTGCCAATGAAGGCATTGAGCTCGCTGCCCTGCTGCGAGGTGGGGAAGCTGCAGTGCGAATTTCCACCGACCTGCGAATAGCCAAAGCGGTCGAGGGCTCCCAGGGCTTGCCACTGCTTGCGGGCAATGCCCATACAACCGTAGGTGGAAACCTTCCCAAGCCACTCCATATCCGTATTCTCCATGATGTAGATGGGGCGCGGCGCAATGAGGCCAGCGAGCATGTGGTGGTCAAACGGAAGGCTGTTGACGTTGTTGACGTAGCTGTTGAAGTTGGGCGAGAACCAGACGTTCTCCTGGACAATTTGTGTCGAATCTTGGACATTGGTTCCCTGACTCTTCTGCCACGCCGCAATACGCCAGCAGCCTGAACCGCCGGCACCAGACTCCTCGGGGAGCGTAAGGGCGATGCGCGGCTCAAGGGCGCCGGCAACCATGGCGCCCTTGCCGTTCCGCGAGCAGCCCGTAACACCGATTCTAGCCGGATCAATGTTGGTCTGAGCCTTTGTGAGCTCGAGCGCATCGAGGATGCGCGAAACACCCCATGCCCAAGCCGTTAGGGCACCAGCGGAATGGCCGCTGCCGTAGAGATCGTAGAACTTGCCCTTGCCGCGCGACGACTGGCTCTGCTGCTGGGCAATCTCGTCATTGTTGAAGTTGATGGTAGCCACGCCAGCGGGAATGGGGAGACCACCGAAGGTTCCGTAGTTGATGATGGCCGGGTGAGGTCCGCTGCCCGACGGCCTGTTATTGATGCTGACCGAGAACGAGATGGACTTCCCGCTTTCGGACACGGTGATGCTCAGAGTGCTACCCGAGAAGCTTGCAGTGACTGATGATGGCTTGGGCGGGAGCGTGCCCAGCTCGTATCTCTGGAGCAGCTGGCTGATCTCAGCCTGCCGGCACGTCCAATCGGCCTTGCTGGAAACCTTACCACCTCCGTGGAAGGTGAAGGGGTCGTTCAGCGCATTGGAAACGGGGTTTCCGAGACCATTGGGAATGGCAGGGCATGCAGTGCCTCCTCCCCCCGGCGCCGGTGCTGTGCTGCTGGGACCGGCAGCCGACGTACGGGACGTGATCAGTGTCGTGGACTGGGGCGGGGCAGCCGACGAAACTGGCGAACTTGTCGAGGGACCGGTCCCCGGAATGCATTGGTGATAATATTCGTTTTGGTTAAAGCAGTAAGCCCCGTCCACACACAACGTCGGACCGCTCCAGCCCTTGCCGCCGCATTGACCCCACAGACTCTGGCGCTGTTGGGCACTGACACCCGCCGCGCCGAGCACGACAAGAAGAGACGAAGTGAGGGTGGGAGACAGCATCTTGAATTCGCAGAGTCAAGAGACGAAGCGGTAGTGAAGGTCTAGTAAAGGTGGCAGTACCCTTGCTCAACTGAGAGATGAGTTCATGAGGGAGGTTCAGGGGCTGTTCTTATATGGCCGTCGCGGGGCCGGGGTGCCCAGTCTACCAGATTTGATTTTCATGCTTCCCCATGCCTCCCCATGCTTCCCCATGCTTTCCCATGCTTCCCCAACTTTTCGCCCTGCCAAAGTTTGGTACGCGAAATGGGATCGTCAAAGTGACCCAAGGCTCCAGGCGGATGGTTTTCCATACGGTTCTGAAGGGATGCTCAGAGCCACTCAAGCCAATTCACGTGCACAGCCCACGGCCCAACCTCCAGCGTCCGACTTTCCATCGGCGGCATTTAGCCTGAAGTACGGGCAAGCGGCTGGGACCTGGATTCCGGGGAATTGGTGACGCCAAGACAACCGTGGCCGGGTTTTGTACGTGGTTTTCTTTCTTATGATGGGGCCTGGGTTACACGAAAGGAGCCTCCTGTGTCCCGCTGCGACTCAGCTAATCTAATATGGAGGAAGAGCCTCTTGGGCCAGTCCTGATCCGCTCAAACTCATCGCCATCTTTCCAGGTTCGGCGAGCCATCCTCCGGGACTTGCGTATCGTTCGAGATAGCGTTCATGCCTGATGTGACCACGACCGTCCAAGCGGGTGGCATGGAGCGTGGGAATCCGCTGGAAGCGCGCTAGAAGCCGGGAGAAGTTCCTTGCTTTTGGGTAGACTGAGGCTACTCTGAATACCAGAAAGGCAATGGTTTCTATAAAAAAAAACACGAATACCTAACGACTTGTATCAAGAGTGTCGCCGTCACCCCAAGCTGTTCTACTATAGTTAATACCTTATTCTCGCCATCTGGATCCGACCCAGGTCAAAATGTGAACCAGGTAGGTCTAGGCACTACTGTCCTGCCTTGATTCTACTAACTTAGAGCCAGTGAGAACTGCGGTGAGTCGTTGAGAGATACTAGTCATAGGAGGCCCGTTTACGGAACGTCCATGTGTGCAGCGGCTGTGGTCACGAAAATGTGGGATACGGAGCGTGTCACAAGCGTCCGGTCTTAAAATGGCAGCTAGGTGTGAATGATACTGAACAACACTACCCTCTTGGCGTCCTCGGTGCAACCCAGATGTTGCAGAGACCCGGTACTCGGCCGCTCCGGGTAAATGCCATGTGGAGTGAGATCACCAGGAGCATTTTCTCGGAGGTTATGCGCTTGACGGCCCTAGGGAAGTATGTAGAAGTATGTAGAACGCTATGCCCTGCTACTGGTCAGCGCCTCCGTAATAATGGGTTTGACAAGCTATCTTAGCGGCCAGTTGTGGTTGTTTGATTTGAGATACGACTATAGATTCGAGATGAAAAACTGGGAGAAAATGTACGCTTCGAGTTGTTTGATATCGCCTTTTTACTGAATGCTCAATATGCCATCATCTATACTACTGGCCAACAATTACGCGGCCCGTCTGCCAGATGCACTGATCCATTAATACTGGCGCCAAAACCGAGTTTGGTAACTATAATCAGCCTCCTCTTGCCAGTTTTCTCTTTTTGTTTCAGGCTTAATATCATGAATCTCGATGTCAACATATACAGGCATCACCAAAGTGCTGTAATACAATGCAGAATCAACCTATGTGTATGTTTGATCAAGCAGATAGAGTATCTGTCTGCGGGATCGAGTAAGCCCCTTGTTGCTGTGGTCACAGCCGTGTACCCTTTTGCCTGGTAGGTATGACTGAATCCTGCGGTCCCATACTCGGTACTAGGACCCGGGTACTTTGATACACAGGACATCATCCCATTCGATCTACCTGACATCACGCCCGATATGCTTGTCAATGAATTCCAGAATAGGTTCTATGTATGTGTCCCAGCCTGGGACGTCGGTGCCCTGCCTCCAAATTAGCATATATGAGTCAGTTCCATGTGTCACCTCCCCTTACCGTATACTTCATGTCAAAGACGTGCAGCCCACCCTCCTCGTAGCACTCCACCACGGGGACATCGGCGTCCTTGAGCACGCCAGCCATAGCGTAGCTCTGCTCGACGGGGACATCCACGTCACCAGTGCCGTGCAAAAATGCCGTAGGCGGGTACAGTGCAAGCCCCCTCTTGCCCTGCATAACTCGCTGCTGAAGGACCCTGAGGGGTGACATGGAGCGCACGAAAGCCATCAAGTCCTCCTCGTTGGCAAACTTCTCGTTGTGCATAATCCCAATGCGCAAGCCGTCTGCAGACCGGGACAGCGAGTGCAGCATGTGCAGCTCGGCCTGCATCAGGACCCTGTCCGTGTACCTGAAGTCGGTCGCCCAGAGCGCGCTAATCTGGGTCTCGGTCAGTCGCTGAAACTCGTCCCAGGGAAGCCCGTCAGTGACGGCGTTGGCTGGATCGCGATCACGGAGTAGCCGGTTGAGCGTTTCTTCGGAGAACTTGCCATCCCACGGTCCCTGTTTTGCCCTACTCGGACGCTGGTCTGGAGGGCCAAACGCAGGCATCGAGATAAAGTCCACGACGCCGTATACATCGACGATGGCCTTCGGGGGCGGGTCTGGCAAGTGAAGGCCCATCAGTGTCACGAGATGACCGCCAGCGGACTCGCCACAGAGTACATATCGATCAACGTCAACCTTGTCGGACCCAAGGATGGCGGGAAGGTTGGCACGGCACCACGAAACGGCTTCGAGGCAGTCGGCCAGCTGGTCGTCGACTCGTGCTTGTGGGGCAAGCCGGTAGTTGTGAGACACAAAGTGATAACCACGCTTCCGAAAGCCGGGCGCCATCCAGGGGAGGGGCGCAAAGTCTGAGATGTTTATTAATTAGCGTCCATCCTCGCAATGGCGCGGGATAACAGTGCGAAGGTCGGTTGACGTTCCGAGAAGGCGCAGGTAGCCAACCTCGAAGGCAACGAGTGAAAGCACAGGAGAGACGGAATATCGCGAGAGAATGACATACGGAAACCTCCAAACCATCCACCGCCATGCGTCCTGTGGTGTTGTCAGTTGAGTTTTCCTTTCCGGGGTAGTCAAATTCCGTGACACTGGGCCAGAGGACTTTGGGGTGGGGAGGGGGGGGGGGGGGGGGGAGTATCCACTGATAATAGTACTCTTGCAGGTATGGTTAGTTGACAGGTTTGGGCCCGTCTCTCTGAACAATGAGCTGTGTAACAGGCTAACAGCATGTTGAACACAGCGGTGGCGAGCTAAGATGCACCTACCAAATCACAAAGGGGGCAGGTTCGTTCACCGGGGTCTCGGCAGGCCAGACCCGCACACCAAGCTCAGCGCCGCTGGAAGATTTGAAAACGTGGTCAGTAAAGCCCGGAGGGGCTGCTGGCGGGAGGGTAGCCATGGTGGTTAGGTAGGTAGGTATGGTGCAGGTTGTATGCACAATATGAAAATGGCTCGTGGCTGGAGTTCAGTAACCAGTTCAAAAAGCTGCGGTGATTCGGTTCTCTGTCCAGTGTATGTACATACATAAGGTACCTAGAGGGGCAACAGAGGGGTTCGGCATCGAGGGGCTCCGTCGACGGTGGGGTGGGGCCTGAGACGACGTGCTGCCCAACACCAGCCGAGGGCTAAGGCGCAGAGCTGCGGCGGCTTGATACATGTTTCCATGCATAATCGCATAATCGCGTGGCATCGGCGGTACTCCTTCCGAACACAAAGAATGACCGCGGCCCATGGCAGGCTGCCAAACCCCCAAACTTATCTCATGTTTGCATATCTCCCTTGCACTTCTTTTGGACTGCCGTGACCTTGCCCGGGCTTTGCCCTGGCTTTGCTCGGAATTGGGTTCCCAAGCCATACCTAGCGATTGGCGAATAGTTGATGCCAGCGGGTGGAACCATGGAACCATGGAGGACTATGAAGCCGCCTTTCAAGCGTGTCGATCATCGATCATCAATCATGCCCACTCTCCCAACACTACTATATCGACCCAGATTACGTTGCCATCTGACGCGCCAGCTCCGGGAACCCAGGAAACTAGGGTTGAGAAAAACAACATTTCTGTTGACAGTCAGCAACACCCTGGTCGCCATCGGACTCATCATTCTCGGGGTGGTGCAAAAACAAGTGTTGAAAAATAGCAGCGGCACCTCCACGGCCCTTGGAGAACAGTGATCATGTCCAAGATGATTGATTATATGAGCCAGATTTAATGATACCACCACCTTCAAACCTACCCAATCTAGCCCAGTATCGATGCCCGTGTCAATGCCACCACAAGCCGCACATCCACATCAACGTCGATGCCGTCCACGTGCTCGGCCAAAGCGGGCAAAGTCTGTTTTCGCTACTATGATGAATGCAATAACTATGGTCGGGTGATCAGTGCGTGTCCGTGGAATCTCAAGTCTGGGTGCGTGTGTGGAACGACTACGCCGGCAACGATACGGCTGTTTCGAACAAGCAAGAGTTACTGCTTTCCTCAAAGCGCAATGAACGGAACCCAAGGGGGCCAGGGGATCAAAAGCCCGATTCTCATTGTTGACTGGCTGTGGCAAGGGGTACGCTAAGCTGTGCAACGCGCCCTAGCTTAGCCTACCTAGCAAATGTGGTAACATGTGGTAATCTCTGTACTAGCACTAGGCGCAACGCTGCTTAGACAAGCTTCCCGCTTAATCCTTCACTGGGTCGGGGGACTCATGAGCCCTCGGGCCTTTCTCCTGCTCTTGCCTTTGCCGTTGCCCCTGGCGCTCATGACGGTCATGGTGTGCACAAAACGCAGTTTGCCGTTTTCGACACGGAACTCGTGGCTGTCGGGAATCGTTGAGAAGCTCAAGAACACCGAGACGGCCCCCACCGTCTCGTCAATAACGTAACGCCGGTCTACCAGAGAAACGCCGCTGGGGATGCCCACATCGCACTTGTCGTTCGGACCACCGTTGCCCGTGTACGCGCCGCCTTCGAGACGGGCGCAAGGACGGCCCCACGGGACGACGACGGTCTTGTCGCTAAAGATGTCACAGTAGGCGTCGGCCGCGGCCTGGATGACGGCGCGCGAGTCACGCTTGCCCTCGGGAATGGTGCCCCAGTCCTCCTTGCTGGCCCAGTTGAGCGTGCCCGTGGCATTGAACAGCCACTCCCCAGTGGTGGTGATGAGGGTGTCAATCTTGGAGACGGCGCCGTCGGCGAAATACATTTGCACTCCGAGAACGTACGGCGTGCTGCCAGTCGCCGAGATCAGCTCCGTGTAGGTGGCGCACTGGGTTGTGTCCAGGCTGTGCCGGCTGTGGTCGATCTTGATGGGCTTGGACAAAATGCCCGACTTGAAGGCGGCAGCCGCGAAATTCTCATTGTATACGAGGGCATTCGAGACGGGCTTGAGCAGGGACGGATCTCCTGCGGCCTGTGCAGCGACCAAACTGTCGGCGCTGGTCTTGAGAAACTCGCGCGTGCAGTCGGCCGCCGCGGCCAGCAGAGGGCTGAAGGCGCCAAGGGCAAGAAGGGAGAGTGTGTGCATTTTGGTTCTCCGGTTGTCGTCGTCACCGGACAAGGTCTTCTGGGAAACGGCTTGAGTGGTAGCGGTTTTCTAGAGAGTCCGAGTTCGACATGTTGGATCTTGCACGGCTGACGTGGAGACAATATATATCTCCGACGCCCCTGAGAGGCCCGGGAGCGGAAGGCTAATGTGGACAACGGGTAATTGCCCTGGCCACCATTCCATGATATTTGGCAACGTTGTAAGAGAGGAGGTCAACTTCGGCAGTTTGTCCCCGCCAATTGATTGGGACAATTCGCTATTGCAAGGATACATTACGGAGTATAATGGTACCTTGGAGAGCGGGGATTGGGGCATGAGGGAGTCTCTGTACATCCGGCCTCGTCTGGTCTTGTCCTTACCCGCCCTTGCCCCTAGCCTGGCAGGAGCTCTGCTGTGTTCATGGTCGTTACGTCTTCCAACGCGTAGAGAATGCAGCTTCACATCAGAGTTGAGTATGAGGGCTGTACTCAGCCAGTTGGGTGCTCGGGTCGTCGTTGCAATAACTGCAACCAGGGTCCCCGCATAGAGAAGCGTTTCGATAAGTGCTTAGATTGTTTGCATGCCCGGCATTACTTTTTTGAAGTTCGAGGCTGAGATGTAGACGGCTAAATTGCCGAGCCATCAAAGGGAATCTAATCTGATTCTGCTAAACACACCGTCTTTGTGTTATGGATTGTGGCTGGTCGATGGAAACGGCGCAAGAGATATATATCCCCGCTAGAGAGTCTCTGCAGTGGCCGAAGAAGTTCAAACCAAACTAATCCAGGCCAAACAGATACAGACTGGGAATGGCATCATATAGTTGTAGTGGTTTAGCATTACAGATTTCCGTCTTCCTATTGCACATTCTATTGACCAGGTTTGAACCCCGGTGTGGAAGTCCATTGTCCTTTTTGCTAGCTCTTCCCTGGTGCTGAGAGATTGCAACTTCTATGGTACGGCGCAAGTCCAACGACGAATGTCACTGAGAACACGATGAAGTAGAACGCCCAACATAAGGCAAAGCGAAAACAAAGCTCCCCTTTGGATCACCGATTTTTCTTAGATATGTACTGTAGCTGCCTTTTACTTCTGCATTCGGTCCCGCTCAGGCTCTGCATGGCTGCCACGCACTATCGCTGCCTCCTCGAGACCTCACATGCAGCTTGGTAGATTTATCGCCCAACCTGTACACCTTTACCATACCATTCCGAGTGCCTCATGAGTCCCTGATTTCCATATAATTGACGAGATTCATTGATCATATGACATCCATACATGCAGTTGTTGAGCCTCCACTCACCTGACGGAGCACCACGGCAGAGAAGGATCGCACGCTCCCCAACAGCCGATCTGGTCACTCGCATCATTTTCCTGGTCATTGGCGCTAACTCTTTTCTAGGCAGGGCATTCAACTGGTCTACAAACCGATATCGGGCTGTGAACATCAGTCCCAGACGTTGTCTGGTTGTGGTCCCGGTATAGAGGACGAGACGCGTTACACGGCATCAGCCACTGAAATTCTTCGTCGGCAGTGGGCGAACTTGATTCAGCACGTCACATGGCTGAAGTGAGCAGCACGCAGTCGAGGTGCGGTGCGTTGGGCATCGAGATTTCCACGTCCCAACCATCGTATCACAGTTACACAACCCGCCCATATTGCTCCCATTCCCCACTGAAAAGTCAAATCCCAGCGAGCCACTTCCCTGTCGGATTCCCCGTTGGTGCATCACTGGGCGGTGTATGTACCACAGCCTGGGATGAGCGACATGTCGAACCCCGAGCCTGAAGCATATGCGAGCAAGGAGCACGAGAGCTGAGCTAAGCATCTAATGCCAGGGCCAGCCATCCATTCCTCGCAGGTGTAAGACATCTCCACGCAAGAAACATGGAGAAATCGCACGTCGTCATTCGTATAACCCAACGTTGAAGTTCTCCCGTGGTCCTCTATGCCCACCTAGAGTCCCAGCTGGATCTAGATATCTAAGCTCGAGAATTGCGCGGCATGTACGGCAAGGAAGGAAAGTTAAAGTTATGCGTTGCCCTAGGTAGGTTTCCAAAGTACCTAGGCATTATTAACTTTCGCTTGCAGCGGCTGCGCCCGCCTTGCTACATGCTCCCGGTTGCTCCAGCCTCCATGCTCCGGCCGAGCCAAACCGCTTCTTACCATCAATATCCCGCTCCTCTGTGTCACCATAAAGCCCAAGTCCTCCCATTCCTGCCAGTTTCCCCAAGTCTCCTTTTTTGGAGGAAGAAACAAGGTTCCATCCTCGCGTCACACACGAAACATGGACTAATTATCGTGCCAAACGAATCCCTAGCGCTGAGAATCTTCTAGACCGCGAGCTGTTTCTCTTGGGTCTGCCGACAGATAGAACGCCGAGTGCGGTGTTGATTTACTCTTCTGCTGCTCATTTCTACTTGTCGAGCAAATCATGTATGGCCGAGAAAAGCGAGGAAGTGCTTATCTAGTTTCCGTGGTACAAAAGCCCCCTAATGCACGGTAAGCAAATTGTATCGCGCAACTATCTGGTCATCCCCAGCTAACCAGTAGCTGCTACGTACTAGAAGGGCCATGTGCGATAGCTATATGAGTGTGATGGGCGATGTCGGCGAGTCATTCATGGCAACGATGACATGCAACGACAACAAGAGTGACCCAGTCGTCATCTAAGGAGAGGATCCAGGATCTCCGCCCCCAGGTGCCCAGGTGCCCAGCCAGCCATTGCGCCGAACAACGAAACTTGTCAAACGCTGTTTGGAAGCTGAGATGCCGTATGGCACCCCAGGCCAGGGCTACCACGCTTCCACCTGTAGGGGCTGAAGAAAACAGCAGATCAACAAGGCACGGTGCCACAACTTGATCAGCCGAACCAATCCCGCAAACTTGGAGCCGAACGTTGTCCCGGCCAAGGTATGTGTTTCGTCTTTTGTTCCCTACGGCCACCCAACTCATCCAATGGCCTTACACTCTTGGATCTGGAATCTGGAGAAGGCCAAATGTCCAAAAGTCGTCATCGCCATTGCTCCCGCTTTGGCTCCTTAGCGCCTTGTCCATGCCCAACTCGTCGCGGGAAAGAGGATTGTTAGGATGGTTGGGCATTCACATCACCATCGACACCATTTTTGCCGAGCCTCAACTACGTACCCCAGGGGGGCCACCAGTTTTGTGAAATGTTATAATCTGCAGCTGATCTCTGTCACTTGTGATAGATCTGGAGAATCCCAGGGACCCAACGCCACAGCCAGACAACTGATTTGGGAACTTCCAGGTTTCTGTTGTCCCACCGTCCCTTCCTTGCCATTCGTCCATTCTGATCGTCATGTTCACTTCCATCGTGGGTGCCTCGGCCCACGCCAGTGGTAAGAACCACAAACATGGTTCCAGCCAAGGGAGCCGTCGCAGCACCGCCAGCCACACGAAAGCCACAAAAGCCAACTCCCAGTGGGCCGTCGTTCCAAGAACATTGTCGTCGTCTTTTTTGTTTGTCGTCAACGAGTTTGAAGTTGACTATGAACCGTTGCCGGGAGACGACCAGCCTCTGACGGACCAATGGTTCAACGTTGCGCCTCGGCAGCGGGCAGAAGCATACGTAGGGGAGATGGCAGGGACAGTGTTCCGCTACCAAGACGGGGTGGTCACTACCGCTCACGGATATCTCTGGTATGTACCAGTAGCCATCCGACAATCCGAAAGCTGCCGCCCAGAAGTGAATGCCGGTAGCTGACATTGACACCCAGGCGCCGACCTGCAATGGGCCTCGAAGGCCGCATTGTCCGGGTCAACCAGGCCGGCGTCATTGATGGGTACCCCGTCGTCCACAGGGCCCAGACTGTCTTTTCTTGCTCCCCTTTACTACCAATGATCGTTGCCGAGGGCGATGCCTCGTTGGGATACACGTTCGTGCGCCGACTATGCTCTTGCGACTTCAGATACGATGAAGGCCATTCGCCCTGGTCTTATCTGCACTTTGGCGGCGGAGGTATCCGAGAAGGGATCTCCTACGTGTACGCCGGTGCTACGGGAGATCCTTGGGTAGCGGGAAGAGATGCTTCGTGGGTGCCGTCTCTGGTACCCAGCGTCTACCGAAACACCGACCCTTCGGCCCCAACCTCCAGGGGTCTTACGGGCCATCTACCTATCATCCTCGCACTCATGGGCTTTCATGGAAGACCCGGCCGAGCAAGTGATGTTTTTCGAGACGGAAAGTGGAATCTAGGCCAATGGTTCGGCTCCAACAAGGCCTCAACCTACCGTAGGGTTCCCAATACCCCGTGATGATTGCGACCATTCAACCAACTGACGCACAACCAGTTCCCAAGTTAGGCGAGAGCCCCCGCGGCCTTTTTGTCCAAGTTTGTGCCGACAACCTGGTCGACGGCCAGCCAGATTGCGCAGAGAACAACATCCCCATGGAAGTGTGCGATGAGATGATGCAGAGCCTCGAATGTAGGACCATCCTAGTTCAGGGTTGATGGCAGGACTGTTTCGAGACCTCAACGCAGGGCCTCATCTTTCCTATTTCGTTCTACTTCGGCCCTGCCGTCCCACCCCGTTCGGGACAACACGTCTCTCTTTCCTACCTGACCGATACCTCATGTTGCCCCAATTCCCCATTACTTCTGGCGGGTCATGGTTGGTTCTCTTGCTTCAACTTCATTCTTTGCTCCGCGGCCGTCTCTTTCCTAGGCAGAACACATGGGCGCCTTGGTGCGTCCTTGCTCTCCTCTATCATCTTTCATTGCCACTTTTCCAGATACCTAAGTCCAGCACCAGGAATTGGCACAAGTTATGCTGGACGGCCGAAGCTCATCCAGTTTAATTGAGTCGTTCCCCAGCCTCGTTTCATTGACACACCATACGCCGCAATAGAGCTCTTCTAGTCTCTAAACCTTGCACTCAAATCTGATGGCTCTCATGCCTGGCCCATGAAACAGGAGGTTTGGGACCCAACCCTGCCGTATGCTCTCCTGATAACACGAGACAGCCCCGTGGGCAGTGGCTCATACCGCGTCTGGTAACCTTACCGCGATGTCTCCGGATTGTGTGATGTAGCGCACCCATGGCAACGAAGGGTATTGAAGCTATGACACATCTTAGATTAACCAATGCTCGGAAATAGAAGCGGAGAGTTCAAAATCATACCTTTGGCTCTGTAATTTTCAGATAGCGCACCTGAATTCCGCTGGTGGTAAAGTAAGGAATCTCGAACTTGACTTGGATTGGCCTCTTTGCCCCCTTGCCCTGCGCGATACCGCCCATGCTGCCTCCGAAGCCACCAGTCATGCCGCCGCCGTGTTCGTCATCACCGCGGACACTGGGCAGGCCTAGTTCAGCGCGCATAAGAAATTCCTTGCCGCCTCCGAATTGCTTGATCTTCCAGACGATGGCGCTCTGCTCCGGGGCGTAGTGAACCGCGCCGACGTTGGTTCGGAAGCGGGGTGTGTCAGCATCATCGGGGACAGGGACAATAATCTCGACGTTGTTCGCCGTGCTGCGACGCTTAAACTGGGCGCGGGCCTTGAGCATGTACTCGATGCGGGACCCGCTATGCGATTCGACAACGCACTCGACCCAAATGAGCGGCTTGACTTGGGTGTTGAGACGGTACGACATGAGCTCAAACTCGCCATCAGGAGGGATGAAGCTGATGGTGCGGTCGTTCTCGAAGCGCGACAGGCGCACGCACTGGTGGAACTTGACGTCCTCCATCTCGATGGCCTTGCCGCGCGTCGTCCGCCCAGTCGTCTCAAACATGACCTTGTCGTTGAGGCCCAGGCGCAACTCAGGCATGCCCGACAAGTAGCACTTCATCTTGATGGCGCCCAGGATCTCGGACCGCAGCACGTTGCCGTTGGCCGACACCAGCAAGTTGAGCGACTCGATGACGTCCAAGAACACCTCGTTCTTGCGGTAGCGGATGCCTTCGGAGCGCCACGACACCGCGTTGGTCACGGCAATGGGCGGCCGAGCCTGGATCTCGAGCTTATGGGACTCCTGTGTGATGTACTCCTGCAGGATCTTGGATTCGGTTGTCTGCGGGTAGCCAAAGTCCATCATCTCGTCAAGAAGTTCGTAGATGATGACAAAGTTGTCACGAATGGATTCCTCCTCCAGCGCCTTAAAATACTCGGTGAACACCTCGACAATCTTGTGCAGGAAGAGGAGGATCTCGGCGGCATTGGTATTTCGTTTTGTGAGGGCGAGGAGGTAGAGGTTGTTGTGTCGGATGTAGAGGTACTGCCAGAGTTAGTTCAGTCGTTCGGTATCTCGACGAGACAATGCAAGGGGCATTTACGTTGATGCCCTCGTGGGAGAAGCAAGGGGGCACTGCCGATGATTCTTCTTCGGCTTCGCTGAGGAGGACAGGGAACATTTCGACGGCCGACATGGGGATGTCACCCCTGTAGTTGCGCGCAAGGAGAGTCTTGCCCTTGAGATCGAGAAAGAAAACGGCCGACGCCATGGTGAGAGGTAGCGGGCGGCGTGCACGCCCAGAATTGCAGGCCGGGGGCTCTGGGTTGGAAGCTCGTAGGGAAGGAGGGGTGATGCCGCGTCTGCAATTCGCAGGGTTCCGGAGTCGATGGTCTGGATCTGTTATGTCATGCAGCTGCAAAGTTACATGCGGAGAGTGTCAGAAAGGCCCCAGGATAAGAGTTTGCTGCTTAGTGGTAGTGGTCGTGTGGTCGTTGTTGTTGTTGTCGCCGTCTTCGTCGTCGAGATATGCAACCCTTCAAGATGCCACTTTTTGGCGAATGCCGCAGTGGATGCATCGATGCGGCGGTCGTTGGTGCACGGACCTCAAAGGGCAGCAAGCTGTGCCAGCTGGAGGTGGAACAGGGAGGGTCAAAGCGCCCCAGAGGGAGAGGATCGATTCGGTCATTGCGGCTCGAATTCGGCGCATGGCCAAACTTAGCTCCGGGGTAAACCCCACCCGCTTGCCGGACTTGTCAAAACAGAAAGAATTTTGCTGCTATCGCTTCTGCTTCCTTTTCCTTTCTCCAACGCGCCCAATAGACAGTGCAGTCCATCGTGCGCACAACAGGTACCCGGCATTCTGTCAGGTCTCCGATCCGTGTCGTTGTTGATGAAGTCTGCGATTTCGAGGCGCGGAGAGGAATTCCGCGGCGCCATAAGAGCCGCCCGAGTATTTGTTGTCTTCCGAGACGCATTACTTTATTGCTTGGGCAGCGTCAGAGGCGCCGAACATATTTCGACGGCTGGCAGGAGCTGCGATTACATGCACAGTACTCGCGCTTGAAATGATTTGAATGTTGTTTTCCATGTCGGCAGGTTGCTTATTCCCATGGCAATGGGCAGACTCGCCAAGCGACACCAAATTCAGTTTGTGTGACTGCAACCATCGGAACGAAGAAGGATCCAACGACGTTTGGCGCACCCGCCCAACGATGACCTTCTGCGGCTCTGTTCCTTCTCCCTTCGTTCATTGGCCCACAGTACGTACCTGGGTACCATTGCTCCCTTCCTGGGCAAACCCGAGCAAGGAGGCGAACTGGCCGACTGTTCGCAGGCGACTTACGCCATGGAGCATACCTAGTTATCTGTCTGGCATGTGACCGTCCAAACCCATCTTCCGTGTCTACGGCGCATTGAACATACAGGATGATCTCGTCGGGTTTCGTGTTGCTGTGCCGTACCTAAGGTACGTACATACAATACCTGCCTACCTTACACAAGTTGCCATCGGCTTCTGGCTGTCATGTGTTGGGCGCGCACAAGCGAAAATCGGCTCTCATCATCGCTGACGACAAGTGGGCCTCCCCAAGCCAAGCCGCTGACAGAAGCAAAACCAGACCGTGGAATTCTGCCGCTGTGCTCAGGCACCTTGCCTTGTTGCATGTGAAGGTGGGTCATCCATGACAAAGCGCCCTCGAGAGCCGAGCGGCGACAGCGGGTAATTTCACTAGCTCCAGGTTCGCTGCGACCCGCGCTCTGACACGTGCTTGCCAACCGCTTGTTGGAGTGTTGAGCACCGGATGTTTTCCAAGGTCGAAAGGGCTTATGGCGAGCCTGAGATAACGCCTGGGATCTGAGTCTGCATGTAGCAAACTACGGGTGTCGAGCATATGTGCTGCGTTATGTAGTCCATTACGGTCAAATAAGTAAGGCCAAAAGTATGAGGTAACCTCAGGTACTTCGTCGCCGCATCTATCACTGCTCGGTAGGCATGGATTGCACCCCGCGTGTGGTGGAGTAATGGTTGCGGCAAACCCACACAGCAGCCATGATGCCGCGCGGGCATGAGAGGGGCGGGCTTCCGGGGCCGAACTCCCCGTCTCATTCCTGCATGTGCCCATCAAGTCGGTCGTCACAAATTGATCTGCCGAAACAGATCCCCGGCTCCTCGCCACATGCTAAGAATGGCCACTCGTAACCCTTTCTAACACGCGCAGGATAGCCCAGTCGAGCTTGTCTTAGATCCAGGGAAACGTCAAAGAAAGGCAGGGCAGAGGCAATGAACTCCTCGGGCTTGTGTTGCCGGTGGTGGGCCGGTGTTGGGGGCAGTGGGGTGGGGGGTTTTCAGGTCCGGGTTGCGCCTGACCTCACTGTGACATCCCGAGCCAGTGGAAGCCCCAAGCCTGGAGAACAGCGGGGGCTGTGGCCGGTTTTTCCTACCAGAACCTCAGCTGACCTTGCCGTCCAAAGTCTCTAGTTCCAACTGAAGAAAGTTGCATTTTCCCGACCGAACACCTAAAGTGCATGTACCTCCCTGCTCCCTTACCTTGAGGAGTTCAACCTCTAGGATCGCCACCTTTTTCATTGGCTTTTGGCCCCAGTTGCATTCGTATCCTGAACACACCTTGGACAAAAGCACATTAGTCCCCGCATGCCTGCCGCGTCGAAACCATCCTCATGACGGCAAATCTTGATCGCTAGAGAAAAAGAAAAAAGAGAAGAAAAAGAAGCAAAACATCCGATTCGCGCTCGCGTAACTCTACAGACGATACTGGATGACCGGTAGGTGGGCTGTTGCGCGACACGCCACGACCACATCGGAACCACGAGCGAACCCCAGCAAGCGAGCACAACGATCGGTTCCTAGATAGACGAACGAGCGACAGTGAAAACGAAAAGAAGGGGGCACACGAACCACGCGAGCGAGCACCGGATGAATCGCCTTCGGCTCCATTTTGCGACGCCAATGTCGGCACACTTTTGATCGCCGGCGCCGCTGGTTAGTTCGATAACGACTCGGACAAGATAAAGATGGAGCAGAGTCACATGCCAGAGATATGCTCGCTGGAGACACCGGCTGGCGGGGACTCAGGACCCCCGGGCATCGCGACGCAGCAGTCAGCAGCTCTGAGTCCGGCGCCGTCGTCCACGAATCTATCGTCCCAGATGCACACCTCTCCCGACCGTCGCGATTACGAGCATAGACCGTCGGACGACTCCTCGAACCACATCAACACTTCGCTCTCGTTGCAGCTCCCGCCGCTCGCCCTCTCCTTCCCCAGTGACCCGACCGCAGAACTAGCGCCCATTCAACCACGGCATGAAGGGTCTGCTAGGCCTTCAGTCCAGACATTACCGCCACTATCCTCCCTCACGGGCACGCAAGCACTCGCTCCCCTCCCGAAACCACCAGAGCCTTTGCAACCCGCGCCGTCTACCAAGCCGACCAATCACTGGCCCAGCCTTAACCCCTTTACGACGTACTACACGCCGAGCTACCTCGATCCGATCGAATCGTCGCCGAGCAGGGACTCAGACCAAGGCACCAGCCACAGGGGCCGCAGTGTTACTCTGGATGATCCCGACGTCAGGATCGCCGCCGAGGCGCTGGGCCAGATGAGGACAGGTGCGTTAGCAGTAATACATGGACTGCTGGTTTAGCCGGGCACTGAATACTGATTGTTTCCTCTGTCGTGTCTCTAGATTGCTCCTCTTCCCGCAACCCAAGCACGTCTCTCGCTTCCACGCACGGTGACCGCGGGTCATCCAGGGACTACAAAACAGCCAGCGTCTCACCACGCAACAACGGAGGCAGGCAGACAAAACCAGAACCCCTTCTGTCGCTGATTACGACATCGCACCCGCTTCTGGCTACCGCAGTCGAAGGCGCCGCTTCTGTCTATACTGGTGGCAAGAATTACTCTCCACACCTTAAGAGTGGTGCCGAATACGTTGAGAGTTGTCTCAAACCAGTTGGCAAGGCTGTGGGCAACGTCGGTCGGAAAACAGGTGTTGAGGGGGGCGTGCGGTGGATATTTGGCATGCGCAGCAGAAAACAGCATTCGTCTACCGACATTGAAACGGGCGAACGCGGAAATAGCAAACGACGCAAATCCGACCGGCCTGGCAAGGGACAGACGGCGCCCGAGGGGCCGTCCCAGGACCTGGGTATCGACGGCGAGGACCGGCGCATGTCGGTCAGCACCGTCGACACTCTACCTGCGTATGATGACCAAAGATCACCGGCATATACCGAGGTGCCCGACGACAAGATGATGTCGAGCCCGGCGCTCGGCAGCCAAGGACAGCAGTGGGGCCAACGCTTCGTGGTCACCACTTCCGGGCTGGGTGTTGCCATGAAGCAGGAGAGTCTGAGAAGCCTCAGGTACTGCCTCAAGGCGGTGAAAGATACGAACGGTTACATCAGTGACGTTCTTGTCAAGCTGAAAACCGCCATCGAGGAGTACGATCTTGCGTTTCAGAAAGACGAGGAAAATCATACCATGGCCGACAGCGACAATTCGACCCCACGAACAACCGAACACCGCAACAAACTGATCCAGAGGATGAGCGAACTGCGAGACGACCTATTTCGTGTCATTCACAGCACCGTGCAGACGATATCCAAGTATGCCGGCGGCGCTCTCCCGGAAAATGCCAGGAACCTGGTCCATCGCCAGCTAATGAGCCTTCCCTCACTATACCAGTTTCACTACATTCGGGAGTCTGAGGGGCGGTGTGAAAACGCTAGCCCAGAGGCGTGGACGCGGAATAGCGCCCATTTGGCGCTGCTCTTTGCCAAGGAGGCCCTACATATGATGAGCCAGGTCGGCGATGTTGTTGGGAGAACCCTTGTGAGTGCCGAAGAGTGGTGCAATACTCTGTATAAGAAGAAGGAGCAATCGCAATCCCCTCTGGGCACCAACGAGTCGTTGCCGGCCACCCCAGGTGTCGTCGTCGATCATGATATTACCATGTCGGGTTAAAGAGGCTAGGAAACGTGGCGTTACAGCGGTTTACTTGAAGTTCTGGCGAATCGGAGGGGGGTGGGAGGCCGTCAAGAGAACGGAACGGCAGGGCACGGACTCGTGCACGTACACAAAACACAAAACCTGGGCTTGATTCAAAAGCAGAGGAAGAAAAAAGAACGAAAACAAAACAGCACTGAGGCTGACCGCTTGTTTCAAGAAGCAAGTCTATCGTGGTTCTCGATCGCTCTGGACACTTATTAGTCCCGTAACTTTGGAAAACCTTTTTCATTATCTTTGGCAGATTCCCATTTCTTTTTTTCTTTTTTCTTTTTTTTTCTTTCTTAAACGTGTTTACATTCATAGGACACATGGCCAGTCAGCAGCCCTTACTCGCTCATTCTCTCTCTTTTCTTTTTGCTATTCTCTTTCATTGCTCCCCTTTGAACGACATAGTTGGAGGTTATTTTCAAGCCCACGGGCTTGTGCTGGTATCTAAGGGGTGCTATAGCTAATTATATCACCGGGAGCCATCCCCCCCATTCCAGTTTGCCGCGTGACATTGATCTGGTCATTGTTGGAGCCAACATTCCTAAGAAGAGTCAACAAGAAGTACGGATATACCAAGCATCAGGATATTTCCTATTCACGAAGATCACGAGGGCTCCTGGGACAATACCTGATGAAACCCATGTCATTTCCTCCTTGTTTTTACATGCCCCTGCTGCGGCCATCTCAACACCATTTGCTCTGGCTCATAGCAATCATTTCACCCCTCAACGCCATCGACTGACACACAGTGCCTGATGGCCGGGTTTGCATCCATGCGCAGGGATCCTAGCAGCTTGTCCTGCAGGTTAGGCAAAACCCTAGTATCACACGAGGGCTGAGGGAACAGCGGATAAGTTGCCCTAGCCATCTTACACGGTGCATATCATATCAACAACGTCCCGCATACTGGTGTATGAGCCACTCAAGTACCTCCTGCGTACTCTCCGCTCGTATCGTCCTAGGGCCACTCTCGTGTGAGAAGACCTCGTCAGGAGGCATGTTCCTCAGCCGCGCCAAGTCTAAAAGGTTCTCCTGGCCAGGTAAGGTATCCTCTGCAACATAGACTGGTTCCCATCCTGCGCCCCTTGCTCCCACCACGTCTTTCTCATACTCATCGCCAACGTAGAATTTCAGCCAGGGCACACCTCCGTTTATTCGTCGGCCAAACGCAGCGTCCTCCTGTTCTGCGACCAGCTGATCTGCAATATTCTCGGCGGCATCGAATATCCGTCTGTCCGGCTTCCCAAAGCCAACGTCGTACGACATGCAGTGCAAGTCAATGTCATACTGCTGACCTGCCACCTCAGCAGGGTCGAAGGGAATCCCAAAACGCACAGGGCTGACACGAAGACCGAGGGAGGAAAGAATGCTGGGGACTCTGTCGTCCGAGTTGGTGATGACGCCCACTATGATCCGAGGTGTATCGTGTCGTTGGCGCTGTTTGAGGGATCGGAGGAGAGAAGTCACGCCGGTGGCGAGGGTGTACCCCTCATCCGAGGTGAAGCGGTGCAAGAGTTTAGGGGCTAGGCTCTTGGGTAAATCTGCGCTTTGGCCGACGAGTGGTTGGAAAGTCTTATGAATCACCTGGCAAAGGCGTCAGTGCGTGTTGATGATGATGACGATGATCATGATGGAGGGCAGGTCAGATTGCTGACATTCGTCCACCACTTCTCGGCGCCCATGCCACTAGCCCTACCATAGTTAGGATGCGCTTTGGACTCTCCAGAGAAGGCTGTTTTGAACGAGGCCTGGACTTGTTCAGTGGTGATGCCGTTCAGCCCGCATTGTCGCGCCACCGTTGCATATTGCTCGGCGACGGGCCGCTTTGGGTGAAAGAGGGTTCCAAACGCATCGAAGCATAATAGAAGGTTTTTTCGCCCCATTGTCTAGAGCTGATGCAGGTGTTCAACACTAGGCCGCTATCCAAGGTGGGGTTTAAAGGGTGGTGGCCGGCGTATCTGCGAATTTTGCGGAGTTTGTAGCCGTCGAGGCTAATACTA
The DNA here is from genome assembly GCA_023628455.1 of Chaetomiaceae sp. B2702. Classification (NCBI taxonomy): domain Eukaryota; kingdom Fungi; phylum Ascomycota; class Sordariomycetes; order Sordariales; family Chaetomiaceae; species Chaetomiaceae sp. B2702. The sequence continues at coordinate 47,432 of JAMAKP010000017.1, read as the reverse complement.
CTACTACAGGTAGAAGGGGAAAAGAAGAATGAACTTTATTACTGATCGTCCGCAGCAGCAATCTTAAAACCCTAACCCTTCGGCCCATCCATATAGCCCGTGCCCAACCATGCTCTGACAATCCCCGTTCAGTTCAGTTATCCAAGGTTGGTAGGAAGATCGGACTTGTAGGAAGAACGTCAAATAAACCAGCAATCCCTCGTCGGGAAACACCACCCCATTCCTTCGCTACAAGCCAGACAGGGACCGTGACTTGTTCATGCGGCCAACCGACACTCCCCACACAACCTCTTGAAGACCACAGGATAGTGGGCACTCCCAGACACTGGCTGGGAAGAGAGAAGATGATACGATACAAGACACATACTTTAAATTGCATATATCAGCATCCAGAAGGCGTAGCCAGGTTCGGCCCGATCACTTGGATAAATGATTGGATGTGGTGGTCAAATTGTCGCCTGTCTACGACATCACTATCCATCCTATCATGCATGGTTGGCCATCTAACGTTATCCGCCTGCTTTTGTCAATTCCACACCTTATTCCTTGGCATGTTCCTCTTTGGGGCTGACTATGTTGTCTCTCTGATTCTCGCTTTTCGAGTCGTTGCCCACTCCTTGGCCATCCGCACGCTCGCTTTTCCCGCTCTCTCCCTGACCGCACGCGACTGTATCTTTTGCTACGGCCTCGGTTGCATCAGCTCCACCTGTAGCGTTCCCGGGACCACCTTCTCTCTGGCCAGAATCACCGGTGGCAAGCTGAGTGCCCGCCGTGGGAGCAGTCACATCGCCGGCAGTCGCGGCGGCAGGGACCGCCGACGTTGTGCAGTGTGCGTCATCGGCGCCCGTTTCCTGCGTGTGTTCAGTCTTAAAGCTTCCTTTGCTGTCAGGGGCAGTTTGATGTCGGGTAGCTTCCATGCCCTGCAAAGTTGGAACCATTTGGGGTGGGGAAACTGGTCCCTGCGCATATGGCTGGCCCTGCCAGTGGAATTGCTGAGGCACAGCGCCGTAACTCTGAGGAGAGGCGCCCTGAGGGGGATACTGCACAGCATTGATGGCAGGAGGAACAGGAGCCTGGCCTGGCGTAGCGTATTGGAGGGAGCCGGAGACAAGCGGCGGAGCCGCTCCAGGAAACGGAGACCACGCCGGCGGTTGTTGAGGTGCGTGATTCCATGTGGCGACGGGCTGTTGCTGTATTTGTGCTTGGGGATAAGGCGGGGTGCCCTGGAAAGGAGAACCCACTGCTCCCCAGGCGGGTTGTTGCGCCGGTGCATTCCATTGAGGAGGGGGCTGCTGCCAGGTTGCTAAAGACTGACCAGGGGCCGGGCTTGGCGATGGGCCAGGATACGGTGCAGGATTGGGGAGGGAGTGTACCCAGGGATAAGCTTGCTGGCCAGCCGCCTGCGGCTGAACTGACTGGGGGTACTGGGCTGGCCGAGCTTGCTGAAAAGGTGGGTATTGCGTTGGCTGAGCTCCCGGCCCCTGATACGGCGTGTTGGCCCCCGCTCCTTGCGGATGCTGAACATTTTGTCCAGGAAAAAAGGGAGCATTTCCAGGGGTCTGCGTGCCCCAAGCCTGAGTTGGCCCGCCCCATTGTTGTTGGGGTAGTTGAGCTGGCGCTCCTTGACCGATACCTGGGCCCATTGGCATCGGTGCTGGGGTTGTAGAGTTTGCGGGGTGCCATGTATGTTGCTGGCTGAGTGTGTTCACTGGCTGGTGGGGTAGTTGGGCTTGCTGCTGAGGCTGGCCCCCTACCTGCTGGCCAGCGACCACTGGCGCGGGCGCCGCTGGGCTAGAGACTGGAGGAGACGCATGTCCGGACGGCGGAGGTTGGGGTTGCTGATCCTGGGCGTTTCGTTGAGCGGGCTGTCCTGCTGGGTGATCCCCGGAAGAGGGGAGAACCGCATGCGGTTGAGGGGGTTTTCCTTCAACTGCTTGGGAATTCACTTGAGCAGGTGAGCCTGGCCGTGATTGGGTAAGCTGGCCAGGGCGCTCCCCGACTTCGGTTTCGCCGGGGGGGGCAAATCGCCCGGGATCGTGATCCCCGGGATTTGGCGTGCCGGCAGCGACGGACGGCCCAGGTGAGAGCTGATGAGCGGGCGCACTCAGTTGCACGTTTTGTTCCGCGGCTCCCTGCGGTTTCTCAAGGGGCGGTGTGCCCGTTGATGACTGAGGAAACTGCGCTGAAGGTCCCTGCTGCAGCCCCAAGTCAGGGGTGCCGGGTTGCGGTTGTGGAATTTGGCCTCCGCGTCCCTGAGGAACTGCAGAAGCAGGGGCACCCGCTTGAGGTGAAAGAGTCTGCGGTGATTGCTCAGAAGTGGCAACAACACCAGGCGCTGGGACAGGTCCACCCAGTGTACTCCCAAAATTAGCAGCGATGGGGGCATTGGGTGGCCATGATTGCGGATTGGGATGAGAAAACTGCCCTCCGGGGGGCTGCGAATAACTAGGAGTAGCTACAGCCTGTTGTAGAAGATGAGGATGCTGCCCTGGTTGCGATCCTGCTCCGGCTTGGGCGGGTGGGACCGAAGCTGCTGGGCCTTGCACAATGGCTACACCGGGTGGCCAAGTCGAAGTTGGGGTTGGTTGAGCTTGAAGTGGAGGATACACCAGCCCTCCTCCTGCTGCTGCTGCTGGTTGTATGCCTGACAGAGCAGGGTTGCTGATAGGTTGCGCGTAAGCCGGCGCATTAAGTGCTGGAGCCGCAACGCTAGATCCAGCCGGACTTGGCCAGGTATGAGCGTGCCCGGCAGTTACCAATTGCGGTGTCCCTGTCCCTGTCCCTGTTCCTGGGGTAGGTCCATTGGCGTTTCCCGGTGCGCTCGCGGCGGCCTTCATTTGAGCGGCCGCAACTGACTTTTGTCTGTGCAATGCAGCAGCCTGTGAAGCAGCAGCCTGGGCGTTTGTGGCAGCCGTGTGGGCACTCGATGCGGCAGTTTTGAGAGCACCACCAAAGCGACTAGCCGTTTTCTTACTCCATTTCACCGTGTCTTTGCTGAAGACCGAATTGGCAAATCCACCAAGGCTTGTGCTTGCCCCGGAATGTCTACCAGGCTTGGAAGTCTGCGGCCGAGGTGCCCCGGAGATGCTGTGATTGGAGAGCGTGATCGAGGGCGTGGATGGAATGGCCGATGGGTGTGAGACAGGGAACGTGCCGGCATAGGTTGGGCCGGGAGGGCCGGACGGAGCAGACGGAGCAGAGAATGAGTGCGGCTTGGCCGGGAAGGCTGCCGGTGTATACGTTGCCGCCCCTGGTGTCTGAGGTTGTGCAGAAAATGAGGCCGGCGGTGCTGGCGGTGTCATCATCTGCGGCGCCTGAGGAGCAGGCGAGGGCGAGTGAGACTGGGCGGTGGAAAATGTGGCTGAATGAGGCCGCTGACTTGGGTAAGCCGATGTTAGTGGAGCAGCAGCTGCCGGAGGAGGAGTAGCAACTGATGGAGGCTGATAAGGCCCTGTTTGGTGTTGACTTGCTGGGGTGGGGGTGGGTTGAGGATATGAACTGGCCATTGCGGGTGCGGTTGATGGGGGTGGCTGATGCATTGGCATCGGCTGCTGCAGGTGCGGGCTGTTGGATGTCTGGCGGCCGGCAGAGTGTGCAGAACCAGTACTGGGGTGCGGATATGGAGAGGCCGACGGTGGCCGCTGAATATCTGGGGGAGCCGGCCCTCCATAGTAAGGAGTTTGGTTCTGGGATGGATGCTGCTGCTGTGCTTGTGGCGGCCACTGTGGCTGCTGCGCGCCGCTAGCCACCATTATTAACGGAGAACCTGTTACCCCTTGATATGGGCCAGTGTTTGGTGTGGACTGGTGTGTGTAGCCAGGGTGTGACCGTGCTGGAACGGGCACCGCAGCCGCCTGGAACGGTATGAGGCCCTCGTGGTCAGGGGGCGGTGGTTTTTCAACAACAATCAATCCCTCGCTATCAGCCACAGCCGGGCCTGGGCTTGCGGGTCTGACTTCATGATGAGGGCTTTTGGGACGTTCGACCTCGGAACCTCGGCCTGGGAGATTAGAAGTTGAATCTGCAACTGAACCGGGCTCCGTAGCTTGGGTAGCCTGAGGACCGCCGGAAGGACTAGGATTCACACCCGCAATCGAAGCGGACGGCGAAACCGGGGTGGCAGATGTACTTTGGCTCATAACATGGCTATGTCCTGGGGGTTCCGACCCCGGCAGCTCGGCAATGAACGTCTGGACTGGCTGAACTTGCTGGACTGGCTCGACGGGCACCGCTGTCGCGTTGCTCCCAGCCGGGAAAGTGCCAGGCAGCGGGCCAGTGGAGGGAGCTTCCATCTCGTAGAAAGCGGGCGGCGTCGGCTGACCTGGCGCCATATGTGCTTGTGCCGCATGCCAGTGTTGCGTTGCGGGCGGGGTTGGGGAGCCGGAAGCATAGCTGAAAGGATAATATGGTCTATGCTGTTGCGGTGGCGGCTGATGGGGCCCGGCGTCTGCGACATATAGACTTGGGGCTGGCGTGGGAGGTGAAAAGTAGCCTGCTTGGTGTTGATATGGTGGGTGGCTGGTGGGATGGTGCGGCATGTCTAAACCCGCCACTGGTTTCCGTTGAAAGCGGAGGGGTGCCGGGGCCATGTCAGTGCTATTCATGTCGGCTGGTGGATGATAGTGTCCTTGGGCTTGATGCGGTTGATGAGGCGGTTGGAAGCCAGAGCCATGTGTTGGCCCCGGATGCTGTCCACCTTGCTGCGGCGGCTGCTGGTGGTGCTGGTGCTGCTGGTGCTGGTGCTGCTGGTGCTGGTGCTGGTGGTGCTGGTGCTGCTGGTGCTGGTGCTGCTGCATCCCCGGCGGCCGATACGGGAGATACTGGGGTGCGGTACCGTCGGTAGGGGTCCCATAGGACGGAGCCCCGTTGGAAGCCATGGCCACAGACCGTCTTCAAAGGACGGATCTGATGTTGGCTCAGCTGAGCAGATTCACTTTGAAGTCGAACAGAGATGCCGGGCCACATTCACTCCACCTCGGGTTTTGGAGCCGGAGATTGGGAGGAAAGCCAAGGCGGCGCGCCACGAGCTATTTTAACGTAACTGTGGGAACAATCCTTCCCGCTCAACGAATGAGGTGTCTGGGCCCATCAGGGGCTGGTCTCGGTTGAGGTCCTTGGCGTCCAGCCGCTAAGCCTTAATTGAACCCATCCCCCTCAGCCGCATCAAGTGACCATCCCGAGGCCAGTCAGGCGCCAGCGGGTGGGCCTGAGCGTCTGGCTTTGGTTGCTGCACACTGCTGCTGCATTGGACGTAACTGTAGAGCTATAGGTGGTAGGTAAAGTAGGTAGTTATGAGTATTTTCGAAACTACCTTACAAACACCATGCTGACCAATTGTACAGTACATAGGTACAGTACTGCACTCCGCAGCAGCCCGTATCCACCAGACAAACGTGATCACAGTTATTCGAGGGGAAACACCTAACCCACTCTTTATTCCACTTTATATATTACACTTTATATACTGCATTTAGGTACTCTTCGTTCGTTCTTGTCCTGTTCATCTTCGCGTTCCCCTTTATCCCTCCTTACTTCCCCCCATCTATCCTCGACTGCATATGCAAACCACCGCCGCCAGCGGCCCGGGACTATGCCTAGTACTGGAACCGCCACCGAGGATCATCGTCTCCGCTCCAGTCAACCAAGTCACCAACTTCTTTCACCTCTGGGGTGATGGCCTCTCTTCGCTTGTTTTCCCTCTTTAGTAGAAAATATAGCAGCAAAGAAACCACAATCTCGCCAACAAGATAACTCAGCGCGAAGCTGTGGCCGACAATGTAGCGCGGGCCGTCGTTGGCTCGATAGAGCTGCGTGCCGAGCACGGCACCGAGATTACCAATGCTGATCTGCATGGCGTTGGCAACGGCTCGCTTTGTCTGTCCTGACACATTGATGGCCGGCCATGACAGTGCCAATGCCGTCGCCGGGTAAATGCCACCAGCAGCGAAGAAGGTTCCGAGATACGAGACGCCCGGCCGGCCGATCGGGTCCGTATTCGCAAGCAGAATGATGTAGCCGACTATGGCGAACAGGGCCGACCCGATCAGGGGTATGGCGCGATGTCCGATCCGCTCCGAGACGGTTGCCACAGCTATGGTTGTGATAAAGGCGAAGGCATACGGAGGAATGGTCAGGAGCTGTGCATTGGCTGCCTTGTAGCCAAGGTCCTTGATGATTGTTGGCTAGCGAGACTGGGTTAGTTTGGGTTGTTGCCAGCGGCGCGCGAAACTGGGTACTGCTGGCACCTACCAAAAACAAGGAGAATGTGTAGAGAGGCAGACTCATGGCGTGGAAGCCAAAGCCGTACAGCCAGCATTTTGGGTCTCGCAGAGCTTTGGCGACGTTGCCCCAAGTGAACCGTTCATCGTGCGTGGCGTCACTGTCCGCGGCCAGGCGTCTGCGTATGAAGTTGCGTTCCTTGTCCGATAGAAACTCGGCCGTCTCAGGGTAGTTGTGAATAAACCAGAATGCTGCAACAGCAACGAGGACAGTGGCTATCCCTTCCTATGGTTCGGTTCGTTAATCAGAAGGAATGAGAATTAGGGCGTAGAGAACTCACGAGAATAAAGATCCACCGCCAACCGTTCTCCCACACGACACCTGCCATATGTCCAATTCCCTGCGGAGCCAACTGTCAGGATCATTCCATCACATGCCGACAGAGTGGCACCCACATAGGCCAAGATGCCTCCAAATGACCCAGCCAGGGCGGCAGCACCGAAGAACAACGAGATACGGAATTGTCTCTCTCGCCGCTGGTACCACATGGAGAAGTAGTACACAACTCCGGGAAAGAGACCGGATTCGGTGACACCCAAGAAAAAACGGGCGACAAAGAAGCCTGTCAAATTCTGCACAACACCCATGAGTGTGGCAACGATACCCCACAGAATAGTCAGAGTCGGCAGCCAGAACCGAGGAGTCGTTCTCTTGAGAATGATGTTGCAGGGAACCTAAAGGGGCACGGATCCCGGTGAGCATTGTGCCATGCTTGAAAAGTGGCAGCTGAGTAAAAGGGGAGCACTCCAGTTATCGCTTACTTCGAAGATCACGTATCCAATGAAATAGAGCGTGAGTCCAGTCAGGTACTGGTTCCCGGTCATTTGGAGGTCGCCAGCGAGGCCCTCAATCCTGGCATTGCCCACATTGCTGCGGTCAAGAAAGGAAAGAAGGTATAGGATGCCAACGGCGGGTAGTAACCGCCAGTCGATTTTGCGAAGTAGTGCTTTTTCGTTTACTGTGCCGCCGTCGATGTCGTCCAGCTCGGACCCCGAGGCCGGGTCGAACTCATCCCTTAATTTCCGGTCGAGGTCGCTAACATTCGGGCTACCCACGTTCCGGACGACTGGCTGGCTATCCGCCGAGTTCTTCCTCATAGGATCAGCAGCCATGATATACAATCCACTGTGAAAATCAGATTAGATTGAGGAGAGCAGTAATCTCTCAAGTGAAGAGAGTCAATCTGAGTGGAGCTGACGACAAGAAGAGGTTGGGGCTATGCCTACTTGTAGCTCACACATCTATTGAGGGAGAGTTACAAGTAATATCTCGGCAGCAGCGTGCGCCAGCTGTTTGAGAGACAGACAGACCATGACCACCAACCGCCCTGGCATTCCGTTCGTAACATCTCTTTCTTGAATAGTGGATGTAAGTTAGCACCAAGACCCTCACAAGATCTTGCGCATCAACCTTTCCCTCAGCATAACCCCGCAGAAGACCAGGATGTTTTGCTGTAGATTTGTGTGAGGTGATCATGGCCAAATTTCCGCCAGGATTGCGACATAGCACTTCAATCCACATCATTGGCAGCTGCCCCCACACGGCTATGTGGAAGAGAGGTTGGCACGACGTTGGAAAAATCTCTGGCAGTGCAGCACACCGATCACGACATTGGCCCTCTTATTTTAGCAATCACAATAGCGTAAATTCCGGGGAGGGGGACCATAGCCGTGCCTGATAGCGAGAGGTTGAACATATTCCGTGGGGGCCGGGGAGGTGAATCCATGCGACTTGGCCTTCAATACCTTGGTCGCGCTTGGGCGCTAAAATGTTTGAGGAGACGGCTGGGTGAGTGGCGAACACCCGTATTCTGAGAGCCTATGTGTTGGGATGCTATCGAGTGGCTTACACAAGAGCAATCCGTTTTTGCCGCTCAGAGCATGCACAATTCAGAAGGAGGAATCACCCGAGGCTCGACTCTGTTTATGACGGCTCTCGCAAGTAGAGGACCAACGCCCGGTGTTTGCTTGGAAGCTTTGGTGGCATTTACAAATCGACGGGCTGTTGATGGTTCTTACATTGTCGTTTCCTGGGACGGAATTGGAGACATTTCTGAGATTTGAGGCGCGTCGACCCTGGGGATGGATTTGCACAGCAACACCTATTCAACGACCTGTGGGATTGGATGAGCAGAACATATGGTTCGATATAACTTCGATTTCTAAGGTTTCGTAACCAAACTTCAGAAATGCTCTTGGCCAGCTCTTTCGAAGAAAAGATGGACTTCATTCTTGTCCCACCTCTTTACAAATATCTTGCTTGATCGAGGGAGTAATAATACCTGGGTTTTCTCGTCTTGCGGGGATCAGATAAACGTTGGGAGCAGAATTATACTGTAATAATAGGCGGACCTGAATGCGCACGTGTAGAGGTTTACCTGATCATGACGCAGGGTTGACGGTGGAAAGCGCTGGAATTATTCCTCGACACAGACGTGCATACTATTCCGATGCCAACAAAATAGAAGATTATTCAGAGTCCTGAGCAGTTATTTCAATGTGTTTTTGTCTGGACAGTTCAAAAAATCATGAAAGTTACAAGTCTGAGAAAGGAAGAAAACAAAATGAGGTTCTAACGCCAACAGTCCATGCGTTTTAGCCCCTTTCTCCAATCCAAAAAGGAAATATATATATATATATATATAAATAAATAGCAACGTCAGCCATTCTATCCATGAGGCTCCATATGGGCACTCAAACCTCTCCCGTAGACACCTTCGCATGTTCATGCCCATTCTTCTCGGACACGGGCTGCCCCTTGAGGACCGCCTCCTTGCCTTTCTGGCTCATAAAGGTGGCTTCTACCTTGTGGATGACAGCCTCGCGAATCTTATCCTCGCTCCGGTTCATCCACACAGGCCAGCCCGAGCTAGAAAGAGGCCACAGGACACGGTTGTCGATGGATTCCATCCAGTCGCTGCTCCGGGGTTTGGGGCGGCTGGCAATGACATCCATCTCGGCGGCGATTTGAGCGCAGTACAGCTCAAGCGGGAGATCGTTGACGTCCTGCCCGAACGGATTCTCGATTTCACGGCCAATGAACAAGATGCCGAGGATGATATAGGCCGCAACGACGGTAGCGGGGATGGTAATCCAGGTTTGCTGGCCAACCGTCCCGAGCAGCTGGAAGGGAAGAACCAGAATATACACCCAGGTGATCTGGGCAATGGCGATGGCATAGGCAATGGGAAGTGGCGTGTTGAGCACGCGTTCAGTGCCCACCAGGACGTCGTTCAGCACAGCAATGTTGTTGTAGGCGGTTGTCTGGTGCATCGGGACGGGCAGTCGGCCGGCAAGAGCAAGCTCGTCGGTGTAGCTAGCCAGGTACGAGAGAATCTCGAGCGGCAGGTTTCCGAGAGGTCGTCCAGCCTTCTTGACCGCCTTGCGCGGGTTGCTCTCAGCAAACGATACGCCGAGATACTCGCCTACGCTCTTGAAGAAACCATGGCGGCGGAAGGCCCGCTGGGCATTGTCGTGATCGTCGTTGGTGGCAGCCTGAGCGAATGTGCCGAGGTGGGAAACAAGGTTCGAGATGTCGTCGTAGCACGTATATGGCTCAAACCGAAGTCGGTGCTTGAGCGCGACGGAAAAGGCGACGATGAGATTCATGACGGTCAGTTTTTCCAGCACCTCCCTCTTCTTGTATTCCTCCATTTCATCCTCGGGGACATTTGCGCGTTCGGTTGCGTGCACCCAGTAGAGACGTCCGAGGTTTTGACTCGCCAGTATCAGCTGTGCCCAGTACCGACGGCCCTCAGCGTAACGCTCGTACGCCGTGGAGCTGCGGAACGACAGACCCAGACCGACGACGAAACCGAGAACGGTCAGCAAGACACTGCCAATGTTGACTGGTTGTGAACCATCATTAGCTTTGCATCACAGCGGAGACCCCGACGGGGGATGATCCAAGGCGAAGGGATCGACATACTCGGCGTAACGAGCACGTGGATGCATGTAATCCATGATGACCACGCCGCGACGGCAAGCAGCGGGAGGATCAACTTGGGCAAGATGCTTCCGTGCATCTGGAGGAAAATGGGCCATTTCGAGTGCTTCTGGATGTCGCGAGGACCGGTCTGTGACCGGAGTTAGCGCACTGGCGCACTGGAGAAGGGGATCATGCAGGTGCGTACAAAGTAGTCGTCGATGTCGAGAGAAGTATTCTTGCGGCTGAAAGGATTCGGGGTGAAGAGACGGGGTGATGTGAGAGACGCGATTTCCTCCATGGTAGGGCTGTTCGGCCCGTTGCCGTTGGTCCGAAGATTCTGTGTGTTGATCGGTGGGGGCTCCGCATGGTGGTGACCGGCACCGGGGGCGCTTGGGGCGGCAGCAGCAGCGGGAGCTCCGCCATGGTGACCGTCTTCGGCCATGCTGTGCCGGAGACTGGACTGTTCGCCTTGGGAAAGAGGAGGGAGACGGTGGAGAAATGCTTCGGCAGTGTGGTGAAGCTGGCTGGTGATGCCAGTGATGCTAGTGATGCTATTGCTGGTAGTTAAATCTGGGATAGAGAGGACGGCAAAAGAGCGGAAGACCAAGATTAAAGAATTAGGTGGAAGGAAGAGAAATCACAAAGAACTCAACCACGAAAGAGTAGCAGCACGTGGTCGGCGTCAAAGAAAAGAACACGATGGAGAAGGCGGCTGGCTTTGAGGTTTTTCGCGCCTGGCCGGCGGCTTCCCCTGCCAAGCAAACAGGGGCCCCTCAGCGTGAGATTTCCAGGGGTTTGAGTGTGTTGCAGCTGTGCCTTCTAGGCCCTTGTGGAACTTTTCTTGAAACAAGCCCTGCTCAGCAAGGGTATGGCGAGTCCTCTGCGAAAGCCATTGGTTGCTGCAACGCTCCTGGTCCTGTCAGACGTCGGAGAGGAATCAAATTCTCGCTGCAGGCGCTAGGGCCGCGTGGCGCCAAATCTGGAACTCAGTCCCGTCCCTGATCTCCTGTTGGGCACAGACACACTCCGTTGCCGTTCATTGGATCTGTCAGAGCTGACCCTGCATTCGCTCGAAACGCCGTGCAGAGGTCTTGACCCGTGATGTTTTTGCCAGTTGCCACGGACCGCGTCTGCCTGCGCGACGCCCGCGCGAAGGAAATACCAGGGGCCTGCGCGGCAGATCGCCAATTTTGATCGCCCCCGGCAAAGCGCGGCACCAGCCGTGCCAAGCAGTCTGGCCGGGCTTTGGGAGTGGGCCCATCTAAAATCGTCATCCCATGTCCGGTGACATTCGTATTCCTTCTCCTTCCTGTGAGAAAATTTAAAGTGCCCAGACCACTGCAATTTTGCATGGTCTTCATCAGGTCCTGTGGCTTTATAACTACCTTGAGGGACTATCTGGTAGCACGTCTATCTTAGGATGTTCCTGCACGGAGGCTCTACAGTAGCGACAACAGGCAAGTTTTACCGAGGTAGATAGAGACATAAGCATGCCTAGGTATCCGGCGCGGACTACCGAGTCCAGGAGAACAGCCCGATTTGAGCCTACGGAACACGAATGGCTCAGCCTCGTATTATATATGCCCCCTGACGTTCAAATCCGTGGGCCTGAGATCGGCCATCATTCACCTGCAGAACCTAATCTCCCAGAGTCCCACTAAAATACTTCCGTTCTGATATTGCTTCAGGAGGGCATTGATGATGTGCATTGGTCCACGACCTATAGATGTCTGAACTCACGGCGATGGTGAAGGCTTTGAAATTCCTCCCTCATAGTCTTGAATATATGTCTGACGACCTACACCGGAGTACTCAGTCGGAATGTCTAATCCAGAACTGGTGATAAAGCTTATAGGTCAAATAACAGGAAAAATTTCGAAACTCATAATGTAGAGCGGGTTCTACGTCCTTGCTGGACGCGACATAATCGTGGCTGGAGTTCCGGTTCTATCTTTTTATGGAATTAAAATGGTTCAGTCGCACATACCCGTACATACAAGAGCCCTGGAGTTGAGCCAATTCCATGCTAGGACTCCCTGGGACATAAGCGAACAATAGTGTAAACACTGGTCTTGATATATACGTAGACAAAAACCTAGTAGAACAAGCATCGACGCTATAAAATATGAGGGACCTCGTTTTAAGGGTGTGCATGCTACTCACATTCACCACACAGTACCGATGCCAGCGTGAAAAGACGAGACGATGCAACATGGACACGAAAGTCGAACCCATCCGAAGATACTTAGAACGCTTATATCCTTGCAGGAGTCTGCAAGAGCTAATTCTTTCAATAATGATCCATCGTGAACCGTCTACTGCATGGGGAGGCACTATAGCACGAACGTAAAATCTGTTTTTGCTGCGGACATCACTGCTAGTAGGATGCTCTCATGTGAGGAGAACACTCCGTTGGCATTCACGTCGGCTGCACTGAGTATCCCCCACGGAGGCGCGCCGATCGTATGAGGGGAGTAGCCGAATCGCCCAGAATGAGCCCCCTGCATGAATGGTACGTCTTAGTTGCGCTGCACCAAGATGATTTTACAGAGTATATCATAGCTGGCGGGACTCCAGCGGCCAGGGCAATAGCTGAGCAGACCTTTAATTCTGCTAATGCTTCAATCCTTCGCTCGGCAGACTGCATCATCAAACTTGGTCGATGCCTACGACCAGCGCGTCAGGTTACTACAGACAATCAAGACACTGTTCGCCGAGGCACCGGTTTTCCACTGGGTTGGAGTTTGACGCATGGTTGCAGTGTGCCCAGTCCTCTCTTTGAGGCTCTCTTTAACCGGCCTGGGGGGATCAGTAGCTTGAATTTCCCAGAGCGAGATTGCCCACATGCTGCAACAGGATTCTGGAAGTCTCTTTCCTTCAGGAGCACCCGGCCAGCCTTGAGAACGTTTGAAGTTGATCATTTGAATCAAACCGTTCGCTGGGTGGCACCCATTCCGAAAGCAGCTCCCTCTCCTGAAAGATCTACAGCGGGAGAAAACCTGGCGTGGCTGACCGCCAACCTCGGGAAGCTCTCACCCAACATGGTACTTTGTAGACGACCTGAAAAGGGGGATGCGGTCTTGTATGTCGGCGAACGGAGCGCCAGAAGTATCGGCGGCGCAGGGGGCATCGATCCAGGAGCGCGCTGCGACACATGTACATACATACCATCTTCGCTTATCGTAAGAACAGGGTTGCATACTGGTATGACCCAGAGGCCGGCACGTGCCAAGACTGTAGAGGCTTCAACAGGCGATGCACGTTCACACCGTTCAGAGCCTTGCTGGACGGATGGGTTGGCGGAGAGAATATGGACTATTGCAACTATATCCCTGAAGGCTCCAAAACAGTGTGTTTGCCCAGCTATGGCGCTGGGCCGCTCTGGGTGCTCGTTCCGCACCTTGAAATGCCAGTGGAAGAGGGCTGGAACGTGACGGAGATACTGGAACCGTTTGGCTGAGAATCTCTTTGCTCGGTGGTCCACTCGGGTAGGTCGGATGATGCGAATGAGGATGGGGAAGAGGTTGCTGGTGTTGATGGTGACCTTGACAATGATAATACAGATGAGGAGGCGTAACAAAAGCCTCATCATGGACAGAAGAATCAGGCGAATCATGAAATCAAGAATGGAAAGAAATAGAAAATTTTGATAACGAATAATGATGCCTTTCTAAGATTGATGGCTTCGCAACCAATATTTCGGATCACAGGTGATACTTCACGACTAAGCAGCAGTAGGATTGATTTTAATAGACCATGTTACTTGGTCTAAGAGAACATAAAGTATATACTACTAACAAGTATGGACATGAAGAAGAGATTTGCCCCCCCCCCACCGGTAAAGTCTTTCTACATCTTAACCCTCATCGCCACTGTAAAGTGGTTTAGAACGGGGGATTAGCGTTCGTCAACAGCTGCTCAAAGTAGGCCTGGAACCACTGGCCAGCCTCAGGGGCGGGCTGGAGAGCATCAGCCTTGCCGCAGTTATGATCGTAGCGAGCGGCAGTGGTATCCGAGGTGCCGTCACATTCACCACCTGGCTTGATCCAGACAAAGGCATCGAGAAGGTTGTGGCCAGTGTTCGAGCTCGGGCGGGCGCCAAAGCCGGTTCCCTATAGGAGTATTAGCTAGAATGCCTATTTCTTGGGGTAGTTAAGTACTGACGATTGCGTTGCACCAATCACCCCATGCGAGTTGTCCTGTATGCTGTTAGCTTCGGTTTTGATGATGCAGGAGTTGGTGGCGATGGTTTGGTATACGGCGGGATGGTGTCGATTTGCACTAGCGCCAAAAAAGGGGTGACATGGGAAAAGGCAAAGAAGAAAACCTACCAGTCGGCTGCTTGCCGCTGCGGCCGGTGTCGGTGATGAAATGGGCGGGGAAACCAGCGGCGTTGAGGAGCGGGCTAAAGGCCTCGACGTAATGCTTCTCGTCGTAGTTGGGGTTGGGGCTCGTGTACGAAGGAGCCGAGGCGACGCTCCAGGCATTGTAGTTGGCGACGTTGGTGGCCAGTCCACGCACGGCGGCCGGCTTGCCAGCGTCCTTGTAGATTCCGGCAAAGAGGTCAGCAGCGGGCTGGATGTTGGCAGGCCAGCCGAGCCATCCGGCGTGGCCGGCATCGAGGTACATGGCCACGTTGGGTAGGTTCAGCTGCTTCAGCGCATGCACCGTCAACTCCTTGTAGGTAGTCGCGGCGCCGCTGCACTTGGCCACGCCCATGTTGGTCACCATGTTGGCCAGCGAATCGGGCTCAATGACAAGGAGCATGCGGATGTCCGAGTACTGAATGATCAACTGGCGGATCCGGTCGATGTAGGCCTTGTAGTTGGCAGCACCCCCGTTCGCAATCGACCACTCGCCGTTGGAGGCGGCAGCAGCGCAGTCACGGTCAGGGAGGTCATAAACGACGAAGATACTATCGTTCTTTTAGTGTTGGGTCCATGAAAGCAGTGAAAAAGAACCAAAGGGGGAAGTGCGAGCGGGGTGGCGGCTGAGGTGACTTACCCGGCATATGGCGGGTTAGCACCCGCCTTGTTGGCAGCGCGAATCTTAGCCAGAGTTCCAGAGAAGAGGGTATCAACAGTGACGTTGCGATCGAGCCACTGGTAGCTAGGAACTTTGGCGACAGCCGCAGCCTTGGTGGCCATAGCGCCGGTCATGCTAGGGATGGCGAGAGTGTGAACCTCTGAGGAGTAGTAGTCGTTGGCCCACATCTGCACACCCTCAAAGGGGTTTCCAGAGTAGCTAGCCGTGACCGAAGCCCCACCGCCGTTTCCGGGTGTGGTGGTGGCGCTTGACGTGACGATAGGCGTAGTGGTGGTCGAGGAAACACCGCCCTTGGTGGTGCTGGTGCTGGTCCGGGAGGAGGACGACGACGATGTTGTCGTCGAAGAGCGAGCCGTGGTCGTCACCTGGCTACCGGGCAAACATTGTGAATACCAGTCGTTCTGCTTTTGGCAGGTCGCTCCCGAGACACAGCACGTAGCACCGGTCCACCCGTTGCCGCCGCATTGGCTCCTGAATACCACAGTTTTAGCATCCTATCAGAGAATCCGGAGAGTAGTTAACCTACCAGAGCGAACCGCAGTTTTGGCGTTCTTCCACAACGGGAGCGGCGAGGGCGGTGGCCGCAAGGGCAGCGGCAAGAAGGAGCTTGGTGGCCATTGCGAATGTCAGACAAAGCAACGAAGCTATCTTGATGTCTTGGTTGGCGTGGGGTGATGAGATGGGAAACACGGTGAGGGCAGACTGCTCCCTCTTTATGGTCCAACAACATACGCGGGCCAGATCAAGGAACGGGGTGGTCGGATCAACGGGAGCGCGGCGCCGGACGACTCAGCCCCGAACGCAGTACTGTCAGTCTTTGGGTGCGGTGCTCGACCAACCGTCCCATGCTTGGCACAACTCGCATCGAGAGCCAAGGTAGCCACCGCCGCAAACCGAAGGCGGTTAGACAAGGGAGGACGTCCCGCGAAAGCCACCGAGGAAGGCCTTGGGAGACCCCCCCCTAGACTCGCCCACCCGACAAGAGCCCGCGATGCAACCGGCATGGCGCAAACGGCTATTCGACCCTGCGAGTGGGGCCTTTTTGGGGGGCGATGGGCCCAGGAACCGGGAGAAGAGCAGCGCATTGTATATGGGAGACGGCCCAATCTCCGCCAACCGGGTTTCTGTGACGGGCCATCGTAGTGGAACCAGGTTGCTGTCGGCACCCTTAATTGACGTGGGACTGACCAAATCTCGGAACCCACGTTCCTGAATATCCACGAACGGAAGAGCGCGGCTCTTCATGCGGGGCAAATGGTGAGGACAGGGGTGGTAACCTGGACGGGCTCTGCCGAGACTGGGCGGAAGAGATGCTCAGTGTTCCGGAACTTCGTTGCATCCTCGGTGCTTGGTGGTCGTGAACGCGGGATGCTGGCTGGGGGTGCCGAAAATCTCAAAACACACAGTCATGCGCGTTGCGGCTAGCACCGTCCGGGGCCCGAAAGAAGAAGAGATCAAGAGATCGCCGCGGCCATACCGCACAGTATCTCCGCTTCCCCGCAGAACCCCAGTCTAAAACCGCTTTAAGCTAGCTTGCCGAAGTGGAATTACATTCTGTGCGTACATAGTAGCTAACGTGCAATAGTAGGTAGGCTGCTCAAGCACATCGCTCATCCGAGCTGAAAGCCAAGTCGAGTCTGCCCGCCAGAACGTGATCCACTCCGGCCTTGATTGTCGAGCAAAACTCATGGCTGTAAAATATGACACCCAATTCTTGGCTGGTGTACCAGCTAGCTCGGTCCATGTTACCTGATCCGAGGGCCGCGTATTCGCCGTCGACAAGCGTCAACTTTAGGTGCGAATGCACTGGCTCTTCGCCCTGAGACAGCGTCGCCATCAGAGACGGTCTCTCCCGGCCCTCAGAGCCGGCCTCAGACCTTGCACGGAAGTATGAGATTCGGAGGTGCCCGATCCGCTGACCAGCTTCGAGATCGCGATGAACCTCCATTATAGCACCGTGCCTTACAAAACGGCCCTCCGATGCCTCCTGAAGCCGCCGGAAGCGGCGGACAAAAGATCGTATGCTCCAGGACGTCGTGGTGCCAGCCGTGACAAGCTGCTCAACGAGCATCATGCTGCGGTTTGTCACAATAGTGACGTCGACACCTCTCGCAAGGGCATCCAAGAGAGCGGAAATGACGGGCTTACACGTGAGGTTAGGGGTCTGTATGTATACGGATCTTTTTGCTTGCTCAAAGAGTCGAAGTAAGGCCACATTGAGTGGCGTGGCGGGTGGGGCGGGGGAATTTTGCCAGGGAAACGGACGGAAGCGTGGGTTACGGTGCCATGAGGAGGGAAGAACGAGTGTTGGAAGCGCATGTTGAGGTCGAAAGGCTGTACGGTAGTGCACGGTGCTCGGGATCACGGCCTGGCCTGCTTCCGTGATGTTGACGACCGGCACCTCGCCGGCCTCAAGATCGAGAAGCGGACGAAGTTCAGCTGTGTTTTCCCAGGTTCGCGAATAGAAAGACAACAGCGATCTGACCGCGTCTCCAGTAACTTCTATACAGCCCTCAAGCCAAGCTTCCCAGCTAATGTTGCAGCTCGGCACGAATGCCCGTCTCCTGTCGATAATGACAAACTTGGGGTGCATAACGCTGAACGGGAGGAAGAAGAGGCTCTTGACCCGCAGCTGAATTCCTCCAGCCTCAAGCAGAGCAGGCTCAGGCAAACCAAGCTCCCTCGACCATGCCGAGGGCGGGTAGACGTAGCCTTTGTGGGATTGCGGGTGCAGCAGTTTTTGGAGTAGCGAACGCGACGATAAGCATATGCGGACCTTCAAGGGTGGGATGGCAGTCTCCCCTCTCGAGAGTGCGTCCTGGATGTGAACCCGACGATGTGATGCAAGTTGTGTGAGCGCGTCGCTAAGAGCCGTCAACGTTCTCGAAGGCGCCCAAAAGCAGGTGACAAGAATGGCCTCATGCCGGGCAGACGTGATGGCGGGGATGAGGCAGTCTGTGAATATGGATGCCCCTGTCCCGAGCTGGAAACCCTCGGGCTGACTGTTCGTCACGAGCAACTCCCGTTCTAACGCGTCATAGGGGTCGAGACTGGGAAAGTCGCGATTGGCGGACGAGCGTGAAGTTGTTTCTAGCCGCCTGAGAAATTCGTAGGCAAAAGTTGGTGGAAAAGCCGCCATATCGGAGTTTGCTTCTAATTTGATAGTAGGGAGTAAAGGAAAACAAATGATGGCCGAATGTCAGTTACGTGTGTGGGGTTCAAGACTGGAATGAGGTAATTACCGACTAGAAGGTTTGGACTAGACGCTTATTTTGGAAGCGACAAAACTTGGAAGGAAACCATGCGTGCAGGCTCGGGCACGATCGACACGCAACAACCCTAACCCCAACCCTTCACATCTCACGATCACTTGCAGACCCCCTGCCCCTGATTTTAGAAGTACCCTCCGAAATTGAGTAGAAGTTTGGTGTTGTAGAAGAGTAGGAACATGAAGGTGCATCGCCGATGTCTTAGGGACAGCGTCCAAACGTCGAATAACATGCTTTTCCCGGATATATTTGTTTGTCTAGAGGGAGCTACCTGTATCACTAACAAAAACGAAGTGTCAGGGCTGACTCTTATACAGGTCAGGGAAGATGGTTCAACACTAACAAGCGTTCTGTGATGTAGTCGAAGGGTAGGCGTCCATTCTCACTTCAGGGTCCTCTAATTACAATGGACTAGTCCCCAGGGAGCAAGCTACCTCATTCCCTGCGAGCCCCCTTCTTCTAGATCATCCTAGGTTTTCACTTTCCTGCACGCCACCATCCTACTTACCTCTCAGTGCATTGTCACAAGTATAACGCGAAGCATGCTACGGGTCTCTGGTTGTCAGCCAACCGCTTTCTTCATAACTACGAACTGGGGTATAGCCAGAAACCTTGCTCAATCCCACTTCCTAGATCAACCCCATCTCAACCAGCTACGCCCTCGTCGGAAATGACGAGACAGGAGACGATGGATGCACTTGGTGCGAGGTGGCTCCCCATCTCATATTCTTCTTGTACATAGTAGTATCGCCCGTTGTTTGTTCTGCTAGACGAAGCGGGCTTCTTGGTTTTTTATATATACTTCCAGTTTAGGTGACGGCGAGGTTGGATTTTGCATGACATGATTTGTGCTATTAACCTTGGTTTTCTCCGTTGGGCCTTGGACACTCAGTATGTGACGTGAGACCTGATGTTATGAGTGGGAAAGCCCTCGGCTCTCAGACGAGCCCCACGGTCCAGAGAATCCCGCCAAGGAGTTGACTGACAAACCATTCATCTTCGTATGCCTCGTCGAAATGGCCGAGTGACGTGTAGAAACAGCGTCCCCCATCAAATGTCTGACACCATGCGATTGGGTGATCCTGCCCATGCATTCCGCCCTTGTACGACTTTTCATCCACAGCAAGCAATACGTTTGAGTCGTCCAAGGTTGTTCGCGGGTGCGTCTTGAAATTGTACCACTCATCCAACCACGTCCGTTCTAGTTGCGTCTGCTGCGTTGGCCCCGCGCCATGGTTGTCAGTGTTATCCAAGTTCCGTGCGCTGCGGCACGCCATTATCGGGTGCTCTGGCTCCAGGATCCTGATGCGGCCGAGCTGCGGTGTAGGATGGTTGTCAAAGACCCCACCAATAAGTCTGCCATACCACTCTGACGATTGCATGGCAAAGCTGGCGCAGTGGACTGCAACGATTCCGCCGCCCGACTGGACGAACCCTTTCAAGGCATCGAGCTGGGCGTCGTCGAGAAAGTCGCCGGAGCATTGCAGAAGAACGATGACGCGGTAGTCTGAGAGAGACGCCCGATTGAAGATGGACGGATCCTCGCTGTCATCCGCGGTAAAGGGATGCGTTCCCGAAGTTGAAGTGGAAGCGAGACGGTGCAGCGCTCGGATGCCTGCCGGGATCGACTCATGTCGATATGCCGTTGTCCGGCTGAATATGAGCACCCGGAAGGGAGGGGACATTGTTTCGGGTTATTTATTGCCTGGGACGAAGACCTGTAAAATGTTTCCTGGCCTTGCACGTCTGGATCCGCTCACTGGGCTTGCGTACTGAGTAGTGGATAGTTGGTGGATGTAGACGGTTGAAGATGGTCTGGGTTCAAAACAGATTGACGACGAGGATGCGGGGTAATAATGAAAGGAAGAAGTGGACCGCCTCCTTGAAGCCAAGTGGTAGCGTGAAAAGGGAAGGGTGAAAATGGAGAGAACAAGCAATAATAGTTAGAGAAAACGATGACAAAGAATAGCGAAGGATGAGAACGGAGAAAATGGAGGAGCACTGGGTAAACAATGAAGAAATAAACAGTCCACTTGTATTCATATCTCATAATTAGCTACCCAGGAGCTTTTGTTTCTTTGCCACTATCGGTTTGTAAGAGTCCGGTTCAGCTCCCTGATGTCCCTGTCGCCCTCATACTCGCTTACGCTATGTCTGCTCGTGATATGGCTCACCAGCCCCTCCTCTGACCTGCAGAGCGTGTCACGGTTGCGATGGCGGAAACAGAGATAGCAGGCATACCCAGTCTCTTCCCTGTGGCATTTGAAGATGAAGCGCCTGGTGAGTAGGTATTCCCGGACCACGATGGTTTCGGACCCGTCATCCGAACCTCTGGAAAAACGACGACCGTCCCTCATCGAACTGCCGCCTCGCACAGCCACTTCCTTCTCTACCCTCCAAGCCCGGCATCCGTCCGCTTTGTCTTCGGTCCCGGCACCAGCACCGCACTCGGCGCATACCTCTGCTGCGTGGCCGACCGTCATGAGGGTCTCCAATGGCCTGCCCGTGCGCTGTACTTCTTCGGCGCTGCGGCAAAACAGACGAGGGCCGTTCTCGTATGTAAGAGTCTTTTGCGGCGGCCGTCGATGGCTCCACACCGAGTCCGTGGGGTGGTCTCGGAGCGAAGGCGTTGAAGAGGTCCTTCTCACTGGGCCGACGGGCCGCCGTTGTGGGGGTGCCGAGTCCAATAAGCGCTGGTACTGATCACGCAGCGCTCGGATGCTGCCATCTCGCGCAAACTCAGCGGTGTTGTAGAGCCGGTTTATGTCTGGTATTGTCCCAGTAAGGAGAGCCTCTTCCAGAAGCTTGATGACGTTGCCTTGAAGCAGGATGATTTGGCTTTGGATTTGATTTTGTGCGACCACTGGAGGGGAAGTTTGAATGGTCAGCTTGATCCTTTCAGGGTGGCCAAGTTCTTCAATTCGGGAATCGCTTGTCGCTGTGGGCGGGGACTCACAATCACCCTGGGCGAATCTTGGGCCTAGGTTCGCAAAGTAACGGTCATACTCATGCTGCACCATGTTGCCGCTCTGTTGGAGGGACTTCCTGAAGTCATTGTTTCCGTCATTATCTCCTCTTCTTGCTTCTTTCATTCGTTTCTTTTCCTCCTCCGCCTCGTTCAAGCGCTGTTCAAGCTCCTTGATCCTCTTATTCTGACCCCTATCCAGCTTTTTCTGCCTACGTTGCTCGATGAGCCGGTCGTAAAGATTTATCGACGTGATGAAAGTGCCGGCCACGGTCGATATGAGAGTCGCGAGGACAAACCCTTGCTATGCCACGATGGTTGGTACCTATCAGTACGGCAAACTCCCATTTTCTCCGCTGTTCTTTCTGAGCAAAGATACTGCTTACCTTGAGCCTCCTTTCGTGAATCATTTCCGCAGTGTCCATATCCGATGTACACCGTTGCTCAGGGACTCTCGTTCGACGACGTTGCAGCAGACAGCGCAGTAATTAGGCACAAAGTAGACTATTAGAAGAGATGGAGTTGTTGCGTTGGACAACCTGGAAGTCGCAGATACCTGGAGACGGTGTGGTGAACTTTGGGCGGGAGAAGAGTAAGATCGTGTAGTCGTATATGTATCGCTCTGGCAGTGAGACAACTGGCGGCCTGCAGTTCAGCCAGGCCGTCGAGCTTTCGACGGACTGTTGCGCATGACATCATTTGCTGGTTGCTGTCTGTTCTTGATTGGCCGCTCCGCCCGATTGGGATAGACAGCATGGATCTTCGATCACCGGGCCAGGATGCTCCATCCAGCTTACCGGAGATTCACGATGATGGAGCTGTGAGACAGGGTCTTTCTGCTTTGAAGTTCGGGCGTCGACTTTTCTCAGGCATTCATTGCCAAGACCAGTAGGTTGCCGCGTACAGGGACGGACGATGACGAAGTTCAAGTTGGGCGCGTCGTCAGATAGGACTTTGTCGGCAGGAAGGATTGGCATTGCTGGGTTCTATGAATGTACCAGACACTGGTCACATTACTGCATAAAAGAGCAGAGATCCTCATCAGCCCCATCGCCTTGAAGATGTCCTCAATAACCTTAATCCGAGTCAAGTGCCGCTTTAATCTAATAAAGTTGCGAGGCAATCCTGCAGGGTGTGTGGTGGGTGGCCCAGCTGCGACCACCTGGCATGCCAGTGCAGCATCCAGCACTCACCGCCCAAACCCCACAACGCGACCCTGATTTCCAATTCCCGAGTCGCGATTTCTGCCAGAGCTCTCCCGCTCCGACTAACGCTCCACCCATCCGGTCCGCTTCACTCCTCTCAGCCCCCTTCCGGCCGCACGAGCGCTTTCCTGTCGCGACAAGAGATCCTGCCACCATGTTATCCGGCATACTCGTCTTCAATCAAAAGGGCGAGAACCTGATCTTCAGGGCGTTCCGCAACGACTGCCGCCCGCGGCTTGCCGATGTCTTTCGCATCCAGGTCATCAGCAACGCTCAGGTCCGCTCGCCGATCCTGACGCTCGGCAGCACCACGTTCAGCCATGTCAAGCACGAAAACATTTATCTGGTGGCCATCACCAAGAGCAACGCCAATGCCGCCCTCGTCTTCGAGTTCCTCTACCGCCTGATCCAGCTCGGCCGCGGCTACTTTGGCAAGTTCGACGAGGAAGCTGTCAAGAACAACTTTGTCCTGGTTTATGAGCTCCTGGATGGTTCGTTGCTGTGCCCGGCCTCAATCTGCACCGGTGACCCCATGTGGCAGTATTTGCTGACGGTGTCTGCGCCCAGAGATTATCGATTTCGGATATCCTCAAAACACCGAGACCGACACGCTCAAGATGTACATCACCACCGAGGGCGTCAAGTCGGAGCGCGCTGCCGAGGATTCGGCCAAGATTACGATGCAGGCAACGGGCGCGCTGTCTTGGCGAAAGGCCGACGTCAAATACCGCAAGAATGAGGCGTTTGTCGATGTCATCGAGGACGTGAATCTCCTGATGAGTGCAACCGGCGCTGTGCTGCGCGCCGACGTCACCGGCCAGATCATCATGCGCGCCTACCTCAGCGGCACCCCGGAGTGCAAGTTTGGCTTGAACGACCGCCTGCTCCTCGACAACGACGGCCTGCTGAGCCTTCCAAGCGGCAACCGGATGGGGAGCAAAGCGACAAAGGCAGCGGCGGGGAGCGTCACGCTCGAGGACTGCCAGTTCCACCAGTGCGTGAAGCTGGGCAAATTCGACAGCGACCGCATCATTAGCTTCGTACCGCCAGATGGCGAGTTTGAGCTGATGCGGTACCGCGCCACTGAAAACGTCAACCTGCCTTTCAAGGTCCACGCCATCGTCAATGAGGTCGGCAAGACAAAAGTCGAATACAGCATCGGCGTGCGCGCAAACTTCGGGTCCAAGCTATTCGCCACCAATGTCGTCGTCCGAATCCCCACGCCGCTCAACACTGCTAGGATCACGGAGCGCTGCACCCAGGGTAAGGCCAAGTACGAGCCGTCCGAGAACAACATCGTCTGGAAGATTGGCCGCTTCACCGGCCAGAGCGAGTTCGTCTTGAGCGCAGAGGCCGAATTGACAAGCATGACCAACCAGAAGGCTTGGAGCCGGCCACCTCTGAGCTTGAACTTCAGCTTGTTGATGTTCACAAGCTCCGGCCTTTTGGTGAGGTATCTTAAAGTGTTTGAAAAGAGCAATTACTCGAGCGTGAAATGGGTGCGGTACATGACCAGAGCCGGAAGTTACGAGATCAGGTACGTTCTTCTCAACCTCCTCCATGCATCACCATCCGGCTGGCTTTCTAACTTAAACTCAAGGTTCTGACCTAATCGATGATTGCGTTGTTTTCTTGCGTCGAGCATATGTGCGCCTTAAGCACTGCATAGCACCGGCGTCGGGGCGTTTGGTTGGTATAAAGGGTTGCTAAGGGTATATGTTCATCGTGACTTGCATACCTATGACTGGGACAACAAAATAATGCATTATAACCCGTCTGGTCCGATGTTCCGGGCTCGGTACCTGATTGCAGCATGATGAGGTCGGCTTCCTCGCCCATCATCAGCCAGGGAGGTCAGGGCCAACATCGAGAGAAGACCCAGAAATATGGGGGCACACAACGGAAAGGCGGCGATCAACACGGTAGGCCACCTGGCGTTGGGAGAATCTGTTACAGGATGGATGGCGTGATGACCCTCCCTTATGAAACTCAACGAAGTCCTGCTCTCGCGTGCCACGAGCCCGCCTTTTGCTCTGGTTAAGGCGCGACGAAGGATTTCTGCGGCTCTACGGGAGGTCGAGGGAGGTCGAGGGTGGCGTGATTATGGTTCCTCTAACAGTACGGGTATCATTAAATATACTTGTTTACTAAGGCAGTTTCCGATCCATACAATCCCGCCGAGAGACACATTAATTAGCTCGAGCTGCCCTTTTACTCCCCAGACTCTAGTGTGCGGCCCTGCGAAACAGCCTGCCCAGAGACAGGACCGATGCAAAGCCCTATTCCGAATTGCCATCCCTTGTCTCAACGTCGGTGCTGCTGGCAAGGGATGACCCGGATGACCCGGATGAACACAAGTCATTTCCTGAACATAGCCTCAGACGCAACATTGCCGTCACGATGCGCAACGGTGATGGAGACCTCGCGCGGTAGACGTGGCTTGCGTTCCTCCAGCTCTCTGCTGACCGTCTTTCCGAGGTTACGGAACTCCCCCGTAACGCGTTTTTCCTCGTCTTGAATGACATGCGTGATGTTGTCTGCTGCGTGGTCTGCTGCATCGCGTATTGTGTTGTGTGCTGCCTCCTGGCCGCGATGGACTGTCCTCTCGATGCGGGTCTTCACGTTCTCGAGCGTGTCCTCCAAACTCCGCAGCCTCGACACCACGTCGGCCGACTTCGATCCCACGCTCTCAGAGACGGATCCCACGTGGCTCCTCAGTTTCTGTGCTGTATCATCCAACCCCGGCAGTTTCCCCACCACATCGTCTGTCTTCAGCTCCTTCAGGTCGACACCGGTGCCGGATACGAAACCCGCGTGGGCCTTTAGCCTCCCGACCTTCTCGTCAAGGCCCCGCAGCTTGCCCGCGATAGCCTCAGCCTTGGACTTATCCACACCATCATATCGTATGTTGATGTTTGGGTTGTAGCTCTCCGGTACGTTCATCTGGATCTCGCGCTTGGTGTTGTCGTACATCTCCCTGATGGCGTCGACCACTTCGTAGACGTCCAGGCTACACCCTTCCAGGGAGAAATCACGCTCCCGGTGCTCGATGAATTCTCGAACCTTTTTCCACTCGCTGGCATGGCGCTTGAAACGGGCAGGATAGCCGGACCCTTTGAGGTAGCTGAGGAAGCCAGCAATGACGGTATTGATGGCCCCGAACGCCGTAATGGCCTTGTTATCTGCATTGGCAGCCCCTAACGCGGTCAGGGCCGCGGCCACAATGATCTGCAAAAAATAGCACGCGTTGATGACGGCCGAAAAGACTTTGTAACTGTCCTTTGCTTTTTGTTCCGAGTTCACGACGCGTGCGTAGAGACCGACATTGTCAGCCGGTCGGAGTGCGGATGAGCTGAAGCCCAGGTGGGGGGCAGCCGTAACGCCCAGCATCAACCGGAAAAGGGTCAAGGTATCATCGCTGGGAACGCGATGGCCCGTGGTGGTGTGTATGTGACTCGGCGCCAGCGTGGAAGATCCCATCACCGAGCCCGCGGTCGTCGCTTGTTCCTCGTCCGAGCGAACCCTCGGCGAGCGCGTATTATAGCCGACAAGTCGCAAGAGAGAGTGGACAAAAGAAGCCATCTTGCCGACGTCATTCCTCAGAGCGTGGGGCACCCGCGATCGGTGTTGAGAGATGAAAACATCTTGGGAGCGACTTTACGCTGTATGGGCTTGGAACGAGACTTTGAAAATTTACCCATCATGCACCACATCGGCGTTCAAATATCAAATAGGGTATGATCGACAATGAACCAACGATAAGCACGAGACGGGGACCTGGCCTGCCGCAGTTTGCGATTAGGAAATGCGCGTTTACCATCATTGGATTTCAGCATCGCGTCGTCGGAGACGGGTGAGTAGAGCACGCGGCGATCAATTCCCTGGAGGATGTTCAGCTACGCCTCCAAATCTTGGCTTACCCAGAATTAGCTAGCGTTGACTGCCGGATGGTATCATCCGCAGTTAGCGGGCGGGAGATCCCCGGCAGGAGAAGCTCAAGAGGGGGTCGGTGGTGGTGCAGTTGTCCAATGGTGGTCCGGATTTTACATATTATCTATTCTGTAATTACTGCACAGTCCCGTGTGTGCGTGGGCGACGTCGGCGGAGAAGTCGGAAATTCACAAACCTCTTGGCGGTGCAGTCTATACATACATACGTATCTGCTTTGTCGGGCACTGGTGAGGTCAGTAGGCTCCCACGGAGCAGTAGCAACTGACTATGAAACGTAAGGTAGGTAACAGCCCTCAGGGCTCCTGGGTTTCCACCGATTCCATTCCGTCTAATTATGCTTGGCATGCCGATGGCCCTAAATAGTTAGGTCGTTTAGGTGCCATATAGACAGCGGATGGCTGCTGCCAGTGTTGCATGGGGAGAACTAGCACGATGAGACGAAGTTTTCGTCATGCAAGTCGTTGGGAACGCAGGACTAACTGAACATCGGAACCCCAAAGCACACGACGTCTAGCAGATTCGCCAACACTGTGGCGGAGAGGCATGGTGAGTCATTTGCCGAGGGCTGCATTTCTAAAGACCCCGGGCGGCAGTGAGTTTTCTCTGCTTGATAATACCTAAGCGGCCGAGCGCTGCGCACTCGTAACGGAGATGGAGTTTTCTAAGATATACCTCGCCAGGCTCTAGAAACCTGCAAGTTGGGCCGACGCCGACTTTGCGAAATACACACACTGAGGCGGCAGGTTTCTGTGGCCGCTACGCGCCAGCATGCTTGATGAACTGAACCCCCTCCTAGCTAGGTACGTCTCAGGAAGTTCTTAGGCCGCTCGAGTACGAGACCTCTTTCGCCCAGAACATGGCCGGGTGGGTCGAGGGGCCTCGGCCTGCCGGGTTTCATCTCGAAGAAACTCATTCCGTGTCTTTTCGTGTAATTACCCAAGAAGTCCATCGCAGCCCTTGAGGGCGAGAATACAGCCGAGATGGGGAAAGCCTACACGGTTGGAAAATTATATGCTACCTTACCTTTTAGGCTAATGTAGCGCAATACCTTATGTAGCGGCCGCTCAGCCCGGCGTCAGCAATGTTTTTCTTCGCTGGTGCGCGTCTTGGAAATTTAGGTTAACACCGCGGAGAACTGCCCGTCTTGCGGGTATCCATGGGCAGGGAGAATCCATTCTGGAGAACTATGGCAAGTCGCTATACAAGTCAGATCTGATCTTATCGAAGCTTAGTGGCGCCTTCGACAAGCTACTTCCAGCCATGGACCGACGGCCATGGTATCCAAACTGTCCCGCGAGGTTGAATTTAACGGTCATGGCGGCTGATTCGACGCGTGCGTATGTACTACACCTGAATTAACAACGCTATTAGACCGCTCCAGGTCGTAATCGAGGAATTCGGCTCTCATCCTCTCCTTAATCCCACCACGCCATGAGAGCCCCTCTTGCGACGGGACGTCCCCAGCCAAGCCCCCAGGCGCTCCTCCACAGCCTGGCTCGTATTATCGTTTAGTTCTATATAGCCTTGGCTCTCTTTCTCGAGCTTAGTAACCCTAAGGGTGATTAGCTATAGAAGACAGTCAATTATGCCTAACAATCGGGACCGATACTCTGCCTAACCAACTAGATGCATTAGTTAGTACTATTTTGGCCATTCAGGAATCTGGAGAATGGAATTACATACTTGAAAGCCCAAGTTGGGGTTTTCTCAAAAAAGCACCAAGGTTTAGCGGATCAATACCAATCCTCGGCTTTGGATACTTATAGTTATCTCTGTACCTATGTGGGGGCCACATCATCAGCACAGTCGCTGAGAAGTCCGAATCGGCGAATCCTACGTTCCTGTACCCCTTTAGTGTAGCGGCGAGAGTGCGCCGGGAATAGGCCTGGAATGCTTCTAGGGACCCCCCCTAAGTATCAAATGGTGTCGAACACACTTAGATCAACTATCAAAGGTGCTCCAAACTAGGGAATCAACGTCTTACGGTGAGTTGCATGAGTCCCTTCTTGGAGCCCCAGGCATTTGTGGAGCACCTGGTACTATAGATACCGCTCTGTAACGCGGACTCAAGGACGCTTCCGAATGCTGCGAACTGCCAGCGACCAAGATCGTTCACCTCGCTCTGCTGGATGAACGAACCATCACTTCCGACACAAATGTCGAGCTAATCAAAAATTCTCACATGCTGTAGAGCCCCTGGAGTTTTCACCGGGTGTGAGATGAGCATCTTCACGAGGGCTGGTGGATACTAATAGTCCCGCCAGTCGCAGGGTTTCTCGCTCGAAGCAAACGCGGTCATCTTTGTCTTGCCAAAAATGAACGCTCCGAGGTTGATGAGCTTCTTCACATCATTGCCAGTCTCTTAATCTTCGTCGTCTGTGGCGAAACGACCTACAACCCATGGAGAATTTGGTACCAGCAAGCCTAAAGTTGTTCTTGGTGGCGATTTATGGGCAGACTCCGGCAAGAGGCTTTTCAGCGGACGCAATGCTGTAAAGGCGGCTGGGGACAGGAACTGCCATGCCTATACCGTTAGGGCCAATAGCATCAGTGTTTCGGAACGGATAGCAGTCACAAGTAAGCAAGCACCTCGGTCTGGAAGCAGGAAGACTCCTCAATAGAGGTATTTCAGGCCTAGGAAACCTCTCCACCAGACACGAAGTAGGGTCCACTTGAAGCCTTGGTTCCAGAAAGAACGCCGGCCATCTGCTACACGTCAAGACCTACTTGCACGTGAAGTCTTCGAGTTGGAGTTGCGAAACACGGCTGGATTGTCCACTTCATAGTTGCTTAGGTAGGGCGGTTTGTAGGTTTTATTATGGAAAAGAAGAATATTCTCGCCGATGGAGTGTTGATGCAAGATGTCATTCAGGGCCGTGTGTTTCACGCAGCCAATCGACGCAGAATCGCAAAGCATCAATGGCCAATCATTGTTGGGCCTGCGAGCATTTGCTAGGAACTAGAGACCATAGCACGGCACGGTTGGCCTTCGTCCGTTCATCAAACGGTGCTACAGAACAGACCTCACGTTCAGCAGGTCAAACTCCTTCCTCGCATAGCCTTCCCCCCTAAGACCTTGGAGGATCGAATGAAGGATCCCTTGGTGCTGAGAGCAAAGGAAACATACTATGCTGAGACAACTCGTCTTGTAAGTATCTTCAAATAGCGGTGCACAGCTTGAATCAGAGCTCATAGCATATTCAACTACCGCCAACCCACTTCCACTTCGCATCACGATGTAAGCTGATGTCACCAGATCGCACCGCCCTCCACATGCCACACAGTCCGCCGATCGGCCACATCTCCATCATAGTCTGCATCCAGCCTTTCTTCTCGCAAGCGCCCCTCCTGATCTTATCGTAAATACTCATCAAGCCAGTCGCGTGGTACTTTTCTCTCACATTATCGTACCACTCACGGTCGTAAAGTCTCCAGAATTCTTCCTCAGTGTAGAACATGTGCGCGTACAGCCACTTGCGGCCGCTAAGCGCCTCCAGCTTTGCTTCCAGGTCACGGTTACTGGCGATGAATCGGTCCGGGTCCTTGGGTCCCCAGCCCCAAATCCCAACACTGAGCATCTCATCCGAGGTTGAAGGTCTGAACTCGGATGCTGACGATGTCACAGGGTGGAATGTTGGCAGACGGGCCTTGCCTAGGGGACACAGCCACAGTGGCCAGATGGACATCTCATCGGCGATGTAATCTATGAGGTCCGTCGCCTTGTCCCAGGGGACCGTCACGTCCTGCACGACTAGCTCTCGAGTGACCCCGGTGGCGTGAAGGGCGTGATACAGCGTGCGGGTATGCGAAAAGTCGTCTAGCAGCCACCGCATGAAGCCGTTGAAAGGGATGTGCCGAAAGTAATCGTAGCCCAGCTCGCCAACCCAGAAGCCGCCGCGATCATAACGGAATAGAAACTCGGCAAGCGGGACGTAGTCTTCCGCCTCGCTGCCGGGGGCCAACTGCCTCGTCTTGCTGCGGACGTGCCTGTAAAACCAATCGTCTGCGGCGTTGCTGAATGTTTGGATGCGCGTGTGCTCCGGCACCATCTTCTCGCTGACGAGGGTGCCCGTGATGGCCACGGCGTGCTGCTTGGAGAATAGGATGGCGTCGAGATATTCGAAGGAGCCAGATTTCATCTTGCGGAGCTCGCTGATAGCGCCCGGAAAGCTGCCCAGACGAGAGTAGCGGACGTGGACAAATTTTGTGGCCGGCACCAGGCGCATCTTTATGGCCGTCACAATCCCGAGCGTTCCTAGGGCACCAGCGGCAGCAAGAAACAGATCCTGATGATGGTGGTTGGAGGCTTTGATGACCTGTCCATTTCCCAGTATCATCTCCACTTCATCAACATTGTCACTGAAGAAGCCGCAGCGGAAGGAGCTGCTCTCTGCCGAGGTTCCTGAAAAACCTCCCCCAACCGTGATCCCGGGAAATTCCATAACAACTGGTGGGACGAGCCCATGTCGCAAGGTCGCCTCGACTAGCTTGTCCATCGGAACATTCGGCTCAACGAGGCACCAGCTATCGAGGCCAAGACCTCCGTCGTCTTTCGCAATCAAGAGGACGTTGTTGAGTGCGCTGATATCAAGCAGGTTTCCCGTGGAGGTAGGGCGCGTCGAGTTGCTGGAGCCATGATTGACTCGGAACCTTTCGCCGCGCTCGGCGAAGATGCGTACCTCGGCGGCTAAACTGCTGACGATGCGGTCATGGTGTTGCAAGTTGGTCCCAGCAGATCCAACGGGACCACGGACCTTGAGTGGACCCGACGTGTCGCCGCACTGAGTGCCCTCCTCGCTCTCTTTTAGCAAATTGTAGGACTCGGCAACGCGATCAAGATTGACCATCTTAGCCATGTTGACTGCTAGATCAGGCTTCAACTGAAGCCCTGTGATGCCTCGCGATTTGAGAAAGTAATATCGATTATGTTATGAAACGGGGGAAATGGAAAAGTGCACGAGATCCAGGCCTGGGAGTCCATGGAAGCCCGTCGGGGTGATCATTTGCTAAATCTTTCTGTGATTTTCGACTTCACGCCCACTTTACACTTTAACCAAAGGCCGCTCACCGCATCCGTGTCCACTCAGCAAGGTAATCATGGGCAAACCTTGCGATGTACTCAGATGTATCTGTCTACCCTCCCGATCTTATCACAAGGGCAGATATGCGGCCAGCACATCTAGCCTTGTCTTAAATTCAGCCCATGCCGTGGCCCAATCATGCGCTGCAATTGTGTGCTCGCCCGAGACACCACCGCCCCCACATCTGAGACAACGAGAAAATCGCGATCACAATCAGCGGTCTGCCAAACTAATGTTTTAATCTGGCATGATCAGCGATCGGCCTTGTCGTTGCCATGGAGCT
The DNA here is from genome assembly GCA_023628455.1 of Chaetomiaceae sp. B2702. Classification (NCBI taxonomy): domain Eukaryota; kingdom Fungi; phylum Ascomycota; class Sordariomycetes; order Sordariales; family Chaetomiaceae; species Chaetomiaceae sp. B2702. The sequence continues at coordinate 15,426 of JAMAKP010000017.1, read as the reverse complement.
CTCGCCATGGCCCGAAAAAATTGTGTCACAAGGTGCAGCTCCCACCCACCCATGGTCCTCGTAGGGTCACCTCAGGAAAACCCAATCTCGTCAGCTTTGCAACTGCTAAAGAGCCGCTCTGGAAAGAGAATCGACATTATCTGTCATGGATCCCGAGCAGCGCCCTGTTGCGGAGAAACAGTTTCTCAGCGCCCCAGTCGAAAGCCTCTCATGGAGCGAGTTGACAGTCACTGTCAAAGATAACGAGACCGGACAAACGAAGACGCTAGTCGATAACGCGGAGGGAATCGTGCAAGCTGGTTGGCCTCACCTCTACCAACGGTTGGCTGAGTTGTTCGTTCGCTGATGTATTATCGCCAGGCGAATGCTGCGCTGTGATGGGCCCGTCAGGCTGTGGCAAGACCACGTTCCTGAATGCGCTTGCGCAGCGGCCCATTAAGACATCCCATGTCGGTGGGCAAATTCTGTTCAATGGTGCGCAGGTGCCGGTGAACGTCTTCCGTCGCATCACCTCATTCGTGCAAGATCACGATACTTTTATCGGCGCGCTGAATGTCAGAGAGACGCTGCATTTTGCCTCTCGTTTGGCAGGAGTCCCTCGCGGGGGGGAAGCCGAGGAACGCGTCAACGCACTGCTTGAGTCGTTTGGGCTCGCCAGCCTGGCAACATCGCGCGTTGGCACCGGCATATCTCATGGCCAGAAGCGACGCCTGAGTGTGGCCAAGCAACTGGTCACAGGCCCCAGCATACTCTTCCTAGACGAGCCTACGAGCGGCCTGGATTCTGTGGCCAGCTATCACGTCATCAGCTACCTGCGACAGCTTGCTAAGCGAATTGGGCTCATTGTCGTGTGTTCTATCCATCAGCCATCAACGTCGACCTTTGACCTTTTCGACAAGCTGTTTCTTCTATCAGCAGGCAAGACACATTACTTCGGCCCCATGGGCCAGTTGATCGAGTACTACACGAGCATTGGCGTGACAGTCCCTCAGCGAGCGAATCCGGCAGATTTCTTGCTCGAGTTGGTCAACACCGACTTTGTTCGACACCAAGCCGTTGTCTCTGAGCGCGAGCGAGTAGCAGAACTCGCGTCCCGTTGGGACAGGTCTGCCCTCCGCCAGCAGAACCACGAAATTATAGTGTCTGCCAAGGGCGCGCCGGGCCTGACTCTAGATGCCCAATCCAAACCCGTCTTTTTGGATCAACTGGCGGTGCTCACACACCGGAGCTTCATCAAAGCGTATCGCGATGGCTTGGCCTACACGTTGAGACTCGCTATGTACGCAGCCCTGGGTCTTCTAGCGGGGACGATCTGGCTACAGATGGATCGCGACCAAAACTCTATCCAGTTACTGATCAACGCGCTTCTGGTTAGCTGCGGTTTCATGTCGTTCATGGCGGTGACTTATGTCCCTGCGTTTATTGAGGACTATCGACAGTTCCGCCTGGACCGCCGCAACGGTTTGTATGATGCTGGTTCCTTCTTGCTGTCTAACCTGATCGTGGGGACGCCATACCTGTTTCTCTTCTCTGTTGCATTTTCCCTTTTGTTTTACTGGCTGGGGGACTGTCGCCACTCTGCCAGTGCTTTCTTTACCTGGATCACATGGCTGTATTTAAATCTGCTGGCCGCCGAAGGTGTGGTGATTCTTTGTGTTGCCATGGTTCCTAGCTTTGTCGGCGCCCTGGTGCTCACCTCTCTCTTGAATGTTGTCGCCTTTGCGACTGCGGGTACCTTGGTACCGCCAGCGCAGCTGAACGCGTTCTACAGGTACGGTTTCTATTACTGGAATTATCAGGGCTACGTTTTCCAAGGCATGATGGTCACACAGCTGGATGGCGAAATATACAGTTGTGGTCCAGGATGCGCTTGCAGATATGCCACACTTCCAGGTCAATGTCACGTTGCGGGGGAAACAATTTTGGACCAGTACGGGATCAAGGTGGCATACCAGGGGCGTAATATTGGCATCGTGATGGCGATCATATTGGGTTATAGGCTAGCTGCTTGGGTCCTGCTGAAGTTGAGGCATTGAGTATCTGGTTGTTGGAAGGCTGTATAGGGTAATTAGGGGCTGCATTCCGTCTGTGCGGCGCTGCCCTCATAACTCATATCGCTTTCAAATCATATCAAAAAGTTTCATTATACCGGACCTCGTTGTGATCAGAAAGCATCTGCTATTCATCCCATCCCTCTCCCCCTTCAAGCCCAGATCTAACCACCCTACCCTTGGTGCCGCCAACCCCCGGCAGCCATCTCATGCTCCAAATTATTCGCCAGCGCACCTAAAGAATTGTACAGAGTTTGCTAGCAATTTTACCGGACTTCTGCAACTCAAAACAATCCCGGGACTAGACGCCACTTGACACGCAGACGATACTCATCCCATGCTGCCCCGTACTTGGTTTTGCATCTCGCCTCGTCGCGGAAACAGCGGTGGATGCACATAATAGTGACAAGGATCGCTTCGGTGTATGGGAGAAGGTGGCCGCTGCCGCATGTCATACACGCGGCCCACGTATAGATGATGCTCCCAACGTAATTTGGATGACGAACAATTCCCCACAGTCCTACACACATATGTAGAGGTCAGCATATGTGCTATTCGCCGGAGAATTTACCTGATACGGGAATATTTACCAGAGCAAAGAAGGATTGTGCGATGCATTTTGCCGTCGGCCGTCTGATATTTGGCCTCGATAGTCTCGGCTTCCTGGCCGGCAATGCGAAACTTGCCGTCCATCCGTCGTGATGTGTTCTTTTGGTCGTTGGCAACGTGGTTGAGCGTCCAGCCGGCGGCAAAGCCGACCAAGAGGAGGACCACTGCCGCAGTGGAAAGCTCGAAAGGGTGAGATGCAAGATACTGAGTCTGCAAAGTCCACAAATGCGGCATCATGACGGCGAAGCCAAAGATGCTGTAGAAGGAGAACCGCTCATGAGCGCCATCAAGTGTCTCGAAAAATCTACCCGCCAGCGGCGACTATCGGTTAGGAAATGCCGATATGGAACGAATGCTCCCACTCACAGGTCTTCATAGAGGAAGTATTCTGCAACGATAATGGCTCGAAACCCGACGGCTAGAAGCATCGAATTGGTTACAGAGCCAAACCGCTGGTGCTGCAGAGCAGCAAACGAAAGGTCGCTGCATCAGTGAGCAACAAGACATGCAGTTAGGGCTTTGAGTAGCGTACATCAAGGTCCACGCGATTATCCCGCCCGTTCGGCTGGCGTTGAAGTGCTTCCAGTCGAACAACTGCCCGGTCCGCGGATGGAGCTCTCCACCATTGAAGAGGTCATACCAAAAGTGGCCTGGGTATGTCAGAGGAACAGCAATAAAACGGTCGGACGGCGGAGACCACCGGAAGGGAGAGGGAAAGGGAAAACTTGCCGGTCAGCAATGTATCGCCCTCATGGTCGGGTGCGACGCGAGCTTTGACGTAGAAGAGTCCGATGAGTGCGAATGAATATAACACAGCCGTCGCTATGACGGTAACCCAGTGCTTCGCAATGAGTGCCGGGTCAAAGAGCCCAGCAAAGGACGCACACACTGCGATGACAACGGTCAAGGCCCACGCGCGGAATCCATTCAGTTTGTAAAACAGGCGTCTTCCTCCTGGGGTTCGTGGCGCCTGGTGGAGGCGCCCAGGAATGAAGACGTACAAGCCGGCCTGAAAGATGACCCAGGACAAGTAAGCCGCGATGGATGTTGTCGTGATGGCCGGTAGACGAGACGAAAAGAAAAAGAGCTGCTCGGAAAGGAGGGCCTTGCAAGCCGAGGACAGCGACGCGTCGAAGTCTCGGTAGGCGATCAAGACGAACCAATCCACTATGGGGCTCGTTGCTATGAGCTGGAAACTCAGAAATTCATTGAGGACGGCGCTCGCCCAGCCCGTGGGCCTTGGTTCATACATTATCAGCGGGCGGTATGAAGATTTGGTTGCTGTGTTTACAGAACGATTTGCACACCTCTTCCGTCTTATACGCGGGACGTACATCTCCGAATTTCGTCCTCGGGCTAAGATCCTCACTGTGGCACCTGTATGTCTTAGCCAAGCGCGATCCAAGACGTCCGTTGTGGCGTTGCTACATGTCTCAGCCAAGCCAGCCCAAGATCTCCATTGTGATTGACCATGTCTCAGCCGACGGGAGCTGAACGTGGAGCCTCGATTAGGCCTGAAAGGTGTTGCTGTCTTATTGGGCCTAGACGACGATCGTAGAGCCCTAAGACGGAGTACTCAGTCGTACCTCACTGACCGCAACACGTCACTCTCAATAGCCTCTAAATATGAAATCAATTCTCTGCCTTAGTCCTCGGTCATCCTTGTTGTTTGTTGCCTTCATTGATGTCGCGCTAAAGGGGAAAATGGAGGTAATACTCGACCATCTAGATCCAGTCCTCTTGGACGACGCATACAGCTCGGCGTCGCAACTGGTAAACACGATCTGCGCAAACTTGACAGACTCGGGCTGGTCGCAACTACCGCAATCTCCCAACATCGTTGACAAGAGCAAACAGCGACTTTGCACCTTCGCGATACACCCGGGTTTATGGCAGCGGAATGGTTTGTGGCGCCAGAGCATCAGCATCTTCTTCTTGACATGGCTCTCGAGCTCGCTATTCTATCTACTCTTTGGCGCCGCTTGCTACTACCGCAACTTTGACCAGTCGCTGAAAAAGCAGCCCAAGTTCCGTCCGAACCAGATCCGCTCCGAGATCGCGGCCTCCTTGCGGGCATTGCTGGTCCTCTGCTTGCTCACGGTGCCCATCTTCGTCGCCCAGGTGCGCGGACTAGCCAAGATCTACGCCTTTGGGACGTATAGCGTGTGGTATGAGGTCGCTCAGTATCCGCTCTTTGCCCTGTTCAGCGATACATGCATGTATTGGCTGCACAGGGCGTTTCACCATCCTGTGCTGTTCAGGTTGACGCATCACCAGCACCACAGGTGAGAATACGAGACCCCCACCCAAATGCTACCATCATGATCATGAGTGTATTTTCTCCTAACTTCTCACGGTATGGACAGGTTCGTCGTTCCGACGCCGTTTTCCGCGTACGCGTTTGAGCCGATCGAGGGGTGGATCATGAGCCTGCCCATCTACGCTTACAGCTTCATCTGGCCCATGTCGGATGTGGGGCAGCTGGTTGTATTTTTCGTGACTAACATTTGGACATTTCTGCTACGTAAGTTGCTTGTCGTCCCTGTTCTATAGAACCGTGCTCATCCTTATTTTCGTGTTCTGCAGACGACAACCGTGATCAGTTCCACACGGTGCACCACAAGAGCATCCAGTTGAACTTTGGGCAGTTTTCAGCCATGTGGGACAGGCTGGGGGGCACATATGCTGACCCTGAAGTGTTTTTCAAGCCTGGCCGTGATAAGCGAGAGAAGACAGAGTTCTGGGCATCAAGTTAGTGTTGGGGTAATACCGTGCGTCATGAGAAGAGTCGACAACCCAAGATTTGACTCGCAGTGCATACCTTTTTGAACAATACGCTCCATAACAAGAATCCATATGTGGACAAGACTACGAAAACCCACGGCCGGACCTGCGGCAACCTGCCTCGTGGCAGAAATGTGGTGTGGATTTTTTGTGGATGCTGCGCCGGTGACGATCGGCACCGTTTCTGTGTTTTAAAGTCTTTTCCGCATTCAACACAAACATATCGGTTGACTTTGTTTGGTTGCCTGGCAGATTCCAAGCGGTAGGAGTTGGAGGCAAGTGAGCGATCGAAGGTTGATTGTCATCCGTCGGGTCAACATTTGAACCTCTGACGAAGCCGATGTCCTGACTGGGCGCTACTTAGTCGGTCAGGTATGGAACTCCGAGATTAGGGGAAATGCCAGACGTTTTGGTTGAGTTTATGTCGGCCGAGTAGCTTTCGAATTTGGAAGAAACACTACACTCTAATTATCAGATGTCCCCGCCGCACCAAAGCGTTAAAACGGTTAGATCTTGCAAACTCCACACTTAGCCAAGATGTTATACCGCCCTATTAATGTTGAGGAAAGCCGTATGTAACGAAGGAATTCCATCGACTTAACCTCCTTTTCCTGGCCCTTCTTATCCGCCTGGCTATATATCTCCCTTTCCTAAAGCTACCTCGCAGCCTTCAAACACTTCCCACCAGCCTTCCCTGCCTTCTTCTTATCTACTACAGGCCGTCCTAGTCTATATGCAAGGAATAAAAGTACCGATGGTAATAAACCGAGGTATCAATAAACACGCCCCTCTCCTTCCGCTGCTCGTCACCCCATACCCGCTCGGAGAACCTCTTTCTCGTCTTAGCAAAATCTACGTTGTTCAGCGTCGCCTATTCTTTGACAATTGTCCATGCCGCCTTCGTGTAGATCTCGGTTATCCCTAGTACCTCGAAACACTCGCGTATACTGCTTGACGAGGGCGATGAGCTTCTATTATTTCTCTTGGGAGCTGTCAGTATAGTGGAAGATAACAAATCCCAATTGCTTGAAACTATGTATTTTGAGTGATTGAGCAATGGTAGTAGCCAATTGTTGGCGGCGGGGGACATGGATTTTTTCTTCAGAACCCCCTACTCGCCAGCACTCCTGATGGTTGAATGCACTCAGATTCTTTCTGACTGGCCTTCCTGGCTGACCAGCCCCATGGAGATGTTCCTCTGTGCACTAGGGTTCCGTATCTAATCTGCTCTTGGCGTAAGTAGGAATAGGGATGCAGAACGCGATCTTGGGGAGAGGGAGAAGAGCTTTGCAACCCTTGCCTCACTTGGTAACTTGGCAGCAGCATATCGCCATGAACAACGGCACGATGGGGCGGAGCTCTTGGGGTTGCAAGTAATAAAGAGAAGGATCAAATGACTCGGTGCGGGGCATCGCGTAACCAAATTCCTAACACTATTACGCCGTTGGAATATAATTGATGATTTGCACCACTTCAGTGCACCGGAGCTCCGCTAATACTAACTAATAGGACTAATGCTCTAGATACCTACCTACGGAAAAGAAGTAAAGTAACCACTTTTGCAGTAGCCGTCGAGCTTGCCCTGTGCAATGCCACCGAGAGCGCTCTAGAAATTGGTCTCCATGCCAGTAAGGCCTATTGCTCCAGCCTTGGTCTGCAGGTACATGTACATACATGCGAGCCTTGCTGATACCGGCTGCGAACTTGCTTGTGAAGAAGTCCTCGCGCGCCTTTCTGAAGCCACCTGCAGCCATCAGGTTGGTGGGCGGAGCTGGGTTCAGGGTCCCGGCTTTGGTGGCCTGGTCTATGCAATCGAGGACAACGTCCATCCGGCTAATGGTCCACTCCATGCGCTTCTGCCCCTCATCGTGCTCCATGTACTTGCACGTGTTGACGATGCGACCTATCGCGCTCGCGCGCTCGTGATTCGAAGGAGAATCATCCAAGATCTTATAGACGTTGTTGATTTTCGGCTCGAATATGCGGTTCTTGATAGTGTTCTTCTTTTGAGGGATGATCGTCATAGTAGGCATGTATGCAGTGACCTTGTTGCCGACTGCTGTCGCAGGTTCGGCGGCGTAGCCTGGCCCTGTCGTCGACCCTGGATCGAACGTGTTCATCGCCGTCTCCTCACATGACAGGCCGGCCGTGCTGCAGTACGTATTGTAGAGGTGGTCAAGGAAGTCGTTGACCCAGACGCCCTCGTACGCGTGCTCGGCTGCAATTTATGAACGGGTCAGACACACTTTACCAAGTAACGAGCGATTAGCAGGTAAGCACTCTCGCTGCTCGACTCCACCGTCCACTGGTTACCCGGGGGATCTGAGTAGTCTGGGCCGCACGCCAGGATGCTAGGGAGCATGATGGACATCTGCGGTGTGCTGGCGATTCCCTTATCTATTAGATAACTGGGCTATAGTAGGACTTGATTTTGAGAGGCCAGCTCCCTTGCGGGTCGCAGTCCAATCTGTACTTCCGTGAAGTACCCCTGGCCTCCAGTAGATCGAGGTCGCCGCCGGCTACAACCCCGAGGGCGGCTTCTGCCCCGGCAGCCTAGACCTCTTTGGCGTGCAATTGGATATCAGCTTGGGTGCCACCCTAGACATAAAGGACTGGGATGAGATCGACGGCAAGCGTAACGGCGATGGCGAATGGCTTTACTAACGCGACGAAGGCCATGTCGATGGTAGGCAGCTTGAGTCCCACGTCGACATTGATACCGTTTTCGCCCAGGGTCTCCAGGCCGACACCTACGGTCACCTTGATATAGATCTGGGTACTGGCCGAGATTTCGGCCCCCAGGGTCAGCGGCCGCGTCTGGGCTGTCGGCACCCAACCGTGGAAGTCGAGGGAGTCTTCGGCTAAGACGTCGCCCTTGGCGAGCGAGTCGTCAGGGGCCACAATGGCTACGCCCGTGCCAAGTGTCGGGACAGTCAGCAGCTCCCACTCGTTGGACCCGAATTCCGTCTTGGACAGGTTGGCTTTTTTGGACAGCATGATTTCCACGTTGAGTTCGGCCTCGAGGTTACGCGGCGTAGCTGACACGTATTATGGACTCGATGCCGTCGGGTACTATGCCCTCGACGTGGCCGGCAAATACTAGCTGATCCGTAGTGCCGCACCCGGGGCAAGTGACGTTCATGGACACACTGCCCACGACGGATTGTCCCACTTAGCCGAAGAGATCTTTTCTGGGAAGCACGAGTCGAGGTCCAGCGTAAATTCTTTGTCGTAGTCAAAGTCCAGCGCGTCGTCTTAACCAACCGCGCTTCTGTAGCGGTTGTGCGCCGGTCATGGCGAGCTCGCCAAAGTCCACCTGGTATGTATGCACATTGTGGCCCCATTTCTGTAGCTCGGCGTCTATACGTACAGTACGTGTCGCGTCCTTGAAGACTGCCTTGCTGATAACCCACGGCTCGACCGGCATACCCCGAAGATTGCACACCTTATGGTCTGGGATCAAGACGATGGTGCACATGTCGTTAAAGTTGATCCGCTCCTAGTTGTTCTTGACGGACTAATAGGTGACGTCGCGCAGCAACTCGAAAGACATAGCCTTCAGCGCACACGACCTTGCCAAGTTCATCCGCCCACTGGCCTATATTAGCGACCTTGCGGTCCTTTCCCGTCCATATCTTGGACGACATTACCGAGGGAGCGTTTTCATCTCTCGCGAGGCAAAGTTGGATGAATACTGATGCTGACAATAAAAAAAAAAAAAAGAAAGAAATACTTACCGTGGCCGCGCCACAACATCTCTCCAAAATCAGAGAGCGTGACGTTGGCTGGCAGGGTAGCTTCTCTCGCGCGGATCGCGCTGTCTCACGCTGTCTCACTCGTGGCGCGGGACCGGCTGGAGTACCCGTACTTCATTACCCGTAGGGGCGGCGTGGGCGAGAGAGAGGAGCCCCGCGAGGGTAATGGGAATAATCTTGAGCAACCTCATGGTGGATTGACCCAAGAGGGGAGAGCAATGTCAGGTTGTCAACACTATTATCTAGGCTCGGCCAAACTACCAAAGGGAGCATAAGTACTTCTTTCTACTTTGCTAAGGACCACTTGTCGGCCACCTTGGATGGTTGAGGGCCATGTTACATCGTGCTTGTTAGCGACACTGGATTAACACGCGGCTCAACTTCCTCACCCTGAGTTGCGCCAGGCCCAAAGGTCAAGCGGACTTGGACGCCGGCTTCTTCAGGGCGTGTGCGTGTCGCGGTCAGCGAATGCTGGAGGTTTGGCTCAACCATCCTTGCAAATGACGAAATTTGTAGTGCATGATACCCAAAGTCGCGCTTCGCTAATGGCGAATAACTACGAGTATCGTTCTGTTAGGACCAACCTCTAGAGATGCTGGGCAATCAATGTCTTGCTCCCAGTGGCGCGCTGCCTACTTTAGGGTAGAAAGGTATCGAGATCTTATCTCGCGCCCGTTAAATTTTAGAACAATCTGCCTGTGTTACCTGACCTTTGCGCAAAGCGCTCAACGCTATTCGCAACGTTAAGATATAATTTGACCTATACAGGCAAAGGTCTTCTTATTGCGGTCTTGACATCCTTTGTACAATCGAATAGCAACGTTTCGAATTTGACTGCTGCAACAGCATAGTCAAAATCTCGGTAGTGAGCCGGAGGGTCTTGGAGTTGTTCCGTCTTTCGACTTTCGATCAGAAAGCTGTATTGAAAGAAATTTAGGAGATCACTTCCAGTGAGAGCCTACTCGAGCAATGGAAAAAGAGCTCGAGGCGAGGGTTGCGCCAAACAAAACAACTGGGATCGGGATATGGAATATGTTGGGCGTATAATACTATATATGAAAGATATGTGATGATGGACGGAGAGAGAGAGGGGGGGATGGTAAGAGGGAGAGGGTTGGTGAGAGGGGGGGAGTATACAGAGATAATATACGTTGATAATATTTTCTTCTTTACTTAGCGCTCTCTCGGTCTAAAGTATGCACTTATTTTCAAGAGAGAGAGGGGATGTAGGCGTTCGTGGCCGTTCGTGTAGTGGCGAGTTCTTTTTTTAAAAAAAAATAAAATAAAAAATAAAAAATAAAAAATAAAAAATAAAAAACTCTTGTCAGGGACCTGGCATGAGCCAACTCCAGCACCACTTATGCACATCGATCTCACAACGGTGCGGCAGAACGCCGTTAGAGCGGAAATTGTGAGCATTTCGGAAAGAAGAAGTACACTCTGTTTTTGACTACTCAATGCGTACTCTACAACGCTTAACTTCCAGCGCTAAATAACGTCCTTGCCTTCTCATTGCCACCACACGCTGCGCTCATCATTGCCTGCGCCATGCCACTGAACAGTTCCATTCTGATTTCTGCTGTCAGTTCCTGTTTGAGCTCCTCCTTGAGTTCCCGCTTAACCTCTTGTCGCATCTCCTCCATCAACTCTTCTCGTATCCCGTTCCAGAGTTGTTCCTGCGTCTCCTCGGTCTTTTCCGCCACCAGCTGCTCTGCGCCCTCCATGACTTTTTCTTCAAGTTCGATGTGGACACTCGTCAGTTGGTTGTCAATTCTGTCGTCGACATGGTTGATAATGTGCTCCATCTCCTCGGTGTCGTAACGGCATGGCGTGCGAGCTGGAGAGTCTTGGACCATCTTCTCAAGCCGTTCGAGGCGAATCTCGAGTTCGGCGTTGCGCTTGAGCACCTGACCAAAGGCGAGTAGGATACGCTTGTCGGTTGTGGAGGGAGACAAGAGTTCGCTTGTGCGTCGTCGTTTTCGCTCTGACGAGGCCTGTGTTAACGGCGACTGGAAAGGAGGTAACTGGGAAGACGCACCTGGTGGGGTAAAGAGTTGTACCGGGCTCTGGAGAGGACCCTTTTCGACATATGGCGGCGGCAACGATTCTTCCACCGTCTCTTTGATCGAAGTGTCGTTGCCGGGGCTCCGACTAGCCCCCTCAGCAACATCGCCCAGACTGACCACTTGGCCGCCCGCACCGTGATACAGCCTCTGAATAGCTGCCCGCCTGTCGTCCGTCTTCAGATCGTTGAACAAGAAGACCGAGGGGAGCAACGAAAGCTGGTACCGAATCGCAGGCACAAGCTGGAGCATGTCGAGGTAAATGGTGAAATCTTGGACGGAAGCGAGGGCCTTCATGGTGTCCAGCAGACCTTCGGATCGCGCCTTCGGCACCAGAGGACGATCTCTTGGGATCACGAGACTGGGTGGCTGCATCATGCTGAAGCGCAGGCCGATAAAGCCGTTGGAAGGCACCCGCTGCATCGCCGGGATGGAGGGACTGGTGTTGTTATTATACTCAACGGACTGGATGTTTTCTGGATGGATAAACAGATAAAGACTGAGTTTGTTGGGTTTGCCGCTCTTGAGGAATACACAGCCGTGCAGTGCAAAGATGGCTTGATCTTTCGAAGCATCGACGTGCAAATCTATACGAAGATCGGGAGTATGTTGTATTTCTCGGTTTGCATCCTCCCACACGACCACGCCCGTCCGACGGGTCAGGTCTACCTTGCAATGTCTTTCATCGTCGCTCGAGTCGTACATGGCGAAAAGTTGAGGGTCGTCGCAATTATCAAGTCTATCGGTCAAGCTATCATCAATCTTGTCACCGTCGAGTTCACCTACCTCCCTCGAGCTACGAGCTCGTAAGCACAGTTAGACACCATGACGCAGAAACGGTCTCATGATTGCGGACAGAAGACAAAAAGAAGGAAGGATACCGCCGCCCTCGCTGGACGACGCCACTGTCGGCGAGGTTCCCACGAACGGAGGCAGGCCAGAGAGCGCCATGGTCAGCTGTCTCTCGGCGTCCTGCGGCCTGCCGAGAGCCCCAGTCCTTTCAGCAGGCGTACCCGGTGAGTAGGATTTGGCACTTTTCTATGGCTCTCGGCTCGTGGGATGCTTGCTTTCAGCGCACCGTCCAGGAGAAACCGAGCGGTCGTGGATTCGTAGATGTACGGCGCTGGTGTTGATGGACAAGAAAGAAAGAAGAGATGTATTGTCGGTGATGATGATCCCGCCGTTCTTGCGCGATAATGCAGCTGTCGGTAGGAATCGCACAAACGGAGGCAGACAGAGAGCGCCATGGTCAGCTATCTCTCATTCGCCGCGGCCTACCAAGGAGCCCCAGTCCTTTCAACAGGCGTACCTGAGGAGTAGGAGTTGGCGACAATGGCTCTTGGCTTGTGCGATGCGTACGTCGAGTGCGTCGCCGGGGAGAAACGGAACGGTAATCCACGCAGGCATAGAAACCCAGGTGAAGTCACACCGGTACCATCAAGTCACTAACCCCAGGGTAGAAAATGGTCGAGTTGAATCATCGCAGATATTGTCGCGAGGTTGAGGTGATGGGCGGGCCACCGAGTCAGGCATGGCGCCGATGGCGAGTGAGTCGAGAGGTTGGTCGTTGAAGGTCGATGGCAGGTTCGTCGATGACGGAAGCAGAATGAATGGGGAGCGACGTGGAACCGCTGCAGTTGGCGAGCCAAAGCTTTTTGTATGTGTGCACGGACCACAAAGAGGTTGTGTGGATTGGCTGACGCGAAACCCACCCGCATGTCACCTGATGAGTCAGCGTGCCAGAACCGCTGGAGAGGTGCAAGCTCTGATGATTCACGACGATTTCCCAAAGCGAATGCAACGATTGCCTGTCGCGGTGAATTTTGAGGTATAAGGAGCAGTAGAGACCTTGTTGCAAAGCAGCACGCACAACGATTTGCAGGACGGTTTTGATGCCACTATTATTGGCCGCTGGGAATGGACATGAGGCGGGCCGCCAAAGACACTTTAGAAGATGTGTGTGGCCTCGCCAGTCACCTGACTGGGAAGGAACTTCGCATGCATGTATTTAGCCCACATCTATGATTTTACCAGTATCCTAGTTATAGCTTTACACGCCTCTGTCTAGACCTCACGACTAGTCTATCTTTTCTAGTGGACATACCACGGAAGCCCATATATATATTCTCATTATTTATTATTATTCCTACACCAATATACCTATAGGCGCGCTGGTCCTTCTACTACTATTTATAAAGAAAACTGTACTATATAGGCTAGATAAAAACCTCTATTCACTATACTACCTCTATTAATAAGGCCTTCCTACTATAAAAGAAAGAAGGTCTTATATCGGCCTCTAAGCCTCTAAACTTCCACTATTTCTAGCTTTAGCCTCCTAGCTAGACTATACTCTAGTAGCTAGCCTGTTATAAACTAGCTATATAGGTAGCTAGGAAGGCTGCAGCTAAGGCATAGGAAGCCTTGGTAGCTAATTGCTTAATAACTAACTAGGAAAGGATATTATAATTATTATAAGGAAAGATAGTAATAATTACAAAGATTACTATAACGAATCTTTTAGACCCGACTCTAAAAGGGTTCACTAAAGGTATTGTTTTAACTAGGTAAATGATTCGGTAAAGCCAAAGAGTTTACAACAATATATAAGCAATATCTATATAGTATAGCTAACGCCTAACTATTTATATTGCTTACTAGGGAACTTCCCAAGTCCCCCAAAGTAAGTGACTAACTATTTACTTATACTACTCTCGTCCTCTTAAGAATCATTCTCTCCATTGTAATTCCCCTAAAGCTAGATTACTAGACTTACTATAATCTTAGTGATCCCTTTACCTATAGATTACTATACTAAGTATAATCCCCTCCTGATTAGTTACCTAACGATTAGCTACTAGGCGTCCTATACTTCTAGCTATAGCCCTCTAGGCTGCCCTATATAGCCTTTTCGTAATATAATGCCCCCCCTTAATATCTTCTTGTCCCGAAAGACCAAGGTTATTTTAAATACTACTAATACCCTCTTATACCTATAAATGTTACATACTTCCTTCCTATATTATCGTTATACTAATAAGATATTAGGCTATATTAAAAAGAAATCCTCCTAGTCTATCTAACGTTCCGTGCTCGCTACTATTATTAATAAACTAGGTTTTAAAGTTATACCCTATTCTTTTTATAACTTAAAGGGGTTATATTATAAGATAATTAAATAGTCCGCCCGTTATAGCAAGTATATCTACTAGGAGTATCGGTATAATAGTTCTAGTATACCTATCTCTTTTTATCTATAACCCTACTCTTTACTTCCCTCCTTATACCCTACTAACGCCCTCCTTTACTTAGTATCCTATATTATAGATAAATCTAAACGCCTCGACTATAAAGAGTATAATACTAAGGAGATATTTTATACTAAACAGGCTACCCTACTTAAGGCCTAGAAATATATAGATAAATCGTTAGTATATTTAGATTATATTCGTCGCTAAAAACGTTTATTGCTCTCTAAAGGTAGCGATATAGTCTACTAGGGCTTATCCTTGCTAGATAAGATAGATAAAGTAGAGAGAGAGGAAGCGTTTACTATAGTAGATATATAAGCTAACGGCGCCTTTAGGATAGTCAACTAGAGTATCGTTTTCTTAGCAGCCCTTAAGCTAGTACCACCGGACAATCTAGGTTCCTTTAATAGAATTCTACTATAGGGAGGTGGATCAGGTTAGGGATATAGATTTTTCCCCACTTTAAGTGCTCTTATCCTAGGACAAGAGCTCGGTTTTTCCCTAATCTAGGCATTTAGTTTTTCCCTACTCTAGGCGCTCTTATCTTAGGATAAAAGTATAGTTTTTCTCTATTTTAGGCATTTAGTTTTTTCCTATTTTAAGTACTCTCGTCCTAGGATAAGAGCTTGGTTTTTCCCTACTCTAAGTGCTCTTATCCTAGGATAAGAGCTCTACTTTACTCTATTCTAGGCGTTCTTATCCTAGGATAAGAGCTTAGTTTTCCTCTAATCTAGGTATTTAGTTTTTCCCTATTCTAGATACTCTTATCCTAGAATTATAGAGAAGTAGATTAGGTTAGGGCTACTAATTTTTCTCTACTTTAGGTGCTCTTGTCCTAGGGTTAGGGTTAGGGTTAGGGTTAGGGTTAGGGTTAGGGTTAGGGTTAGGGTTAGGGTTAGGGTTAGGGTTAGGG
>JAMAKP010000016.1:371363-487983 GCA_023628455.1 Chaetomiaceae sp. B2702 | reverse complement strand
TAACCCTAACCCTAACCCTAACCCTAACCCTAACCCTAACCCTAACCCTAACCCTAACCCTAACCCTAACCCTAACCCTAACCCTAACCCTAACCCTAACCCTAACCCTAACCCTAACCCTAACCCTAACCCTAACCCTAACCCTAACCCTAACCCTAACCCTAACCCTAACCCTAACCCTAACCCTAACCCTCGACGACTAGATTAATACTAGGTAGATAGAGGAGGTATATCTAAGGAAACAATATCCTTAGGGCCCAGCAATAAGGATATTATCGCCCCGGCTCGGAAGTATAGTAGACTATAGAAGCACCCTATCGATAAGGGGAGCAATACTAAGCCTACAAGTGGCGTCTCCCGACTATACTATAGTTAAAGGGATTAGTCAAATAGAGCTTAAGTAAGGAAGGCTCGATAAGGTTATAACGACCTAATACTATAAATGGCGTAGTATAGGCACTACGTTTTCTTATTATATTTAGGGACTTGGTACTAAAAACGGCTAAGTAAGCACCTATAGATTAGATTAAAATAGGAGAGCGCGTGGCGCTGACTAATCAGGGCCAGCCCTGATTGGTCCGTGCCCCGTAGCTATAGAATCTTATATTGCGAGCCAATCGCTGGCTTGCAACAACGATTCTGCAACTCCTACCATATACTGAATTGACGATATTATGAACAACCACCATCATATACAGTGACTCTGCATCATGACTGTTCAACCAGACGTTCCTTGCAATGAGATCTGCCCATTCTGTCACGAGACTTTCACCTCGGCGCGTCAATATATTGCACACAAGTGCAAACGCAGAGAACCGGGGGACAAGTCCAAGAACCAATATGTGAAGAAGAGACACCAAGAGCTACGGAGACTTACGGCCGAGTTGCTTCATCAAACATCTCTCCGCCAGAGAACCCTTTTGAACGGCCACGGGAGCGGCAGAAAAAGAGACCGGGAAACAGCAGGGCTCGATTCGCCTGTTCAAGAAGGAAAGCCGATGGCATCCTCGAAAGACAACGACGCGAACCCATCGCTGATGTTCCATCCCCGTCGGGACTTCGATGGTATGATAAGTGTCCTTGGGCTTCTCACGAACCATCTAATCGTCGCGTAGGCGCAAGCATCGAACCTCTTTCCATGCATACATTGGCCACATCTCCATCAACAGACATCAACGGCACTATGCCCTCGGATTGTGACTTCCGTAGCGTGAGGTTCCCGTCTGGGTTCCCTAGAGTAACATCTGGAGGGTTCTGTCCACGAGCACCAGTTCTTGAATCTCTTACAATGTTGCCAAACCCCATGCCACGACATGATAGCACAACGACGCCCGAGTTCACGTTGCGAGCGCCAGCCCTTGAGTTTCTCACGATCCTGCCAAACTACACGCCACAAGATAGCACGACGTTGCCCGAATTCCCATTGCGAGCACCAATCCTTGAGTCTCTCCCGATACTACCAAACTATACGACACAGCACTATAACACGACGTTGCCTGGGTTCCTAGGTCATCCTGATGATATGTTTTCCACAAGCGACTACCCTTAGGTGCAAGGACTCAGGGGGTGTACACCGAAATGGAACGAGTTGGTCATAACATACTGCCGATGAATGTCTCATTATCCCGACTTTCCGAACGCGAAGTTGACCCCAATATGTTTACTCCCCATTTCAGCCATCTTTTGAGCGAGCCTGTCTGTCTGCCTTGGTATTCGCATCTTGCTCCATGTTTGAAGTTCCTCCTGCGTCGCGAATGCAAACGTGATCGCGAAACCTTCGATAATGTTGAAAGCGAGTCGCGCATCTAGGAGTGCTCTTCGGTACATATTAGCGTAAGTGGCCAAAATATGAAGTGCGTACTTACAGGCCGCCATACTCTAGCACGACTTCCGTAGGTTGAAGCCCCAATCCTTCTAGACGTCCGGAGGGAACTTCGAGAAGGCCATTTGCAGCAGCGATGCCATTCAAAGCATGGAGATGCGAACTACCCCAAAATCTCACTCGCGATCCACTGCTCCATAGCTGAACCACAAGGACTTGCATCTCGGTAGTCGCTTTATTCATGAACAGAAAATTGTGTTCTGGGGCGGGGCCAAATGTCCGGTAAAGCCCCAGACCTGACCATTCGAAAAAAGATTCCAGGATTGCTCGGATACGCTGCAAACTGTTAGCCTGTACCCTTAGAGATGCTTTCCTTACGTACCATATCATCAAGGACGTTGACTTTACAGAAGTCGAGGCCGTATTCTGATGCGTAGGGGAAACCCTTCCTCTCCATCTCCCGAACACGTTCCCCAATAAGGGGATCCATCACGAAAAAGAATCCATTTTCTAAAATGGACCTTCGTGCGTCCTCTACAGACTCCGACGCCATCGGGTCCTCGGCACGAGGTTAACGGTGAAAGCGATTCAGACTGCGGCTACCTGGGTATAGTGACGTCTGATGTGAAGAGGGGTCGGGTCTTTATCGAATATCTTGTGCCCCGCTCCGAGCTGCTGACTCATCTCTACCTCGCCATGTGACTGCCAGCTGGAATTAAGGCACCGAGGATATGTCACGTGGAATGTCAAAATATTTAGACATCTCGGGCTGCGCCATATATATTCTGAAACACGACCATCTTCTTATTAAATATTTATACACAGGGAATACCCTCTGCTCTTCAGATGGGCTTTATGATTCTCATCAGATTGGGCTCGATTAATAGAAGATGGAGAAGGATGAATAGAGGAGGCAGTGCCTAAGACATCCAGTGAAGCCCAAGCGGGACACCGCCGCAGTGCAAGGTGCATGATTCTGTACCCTGCGGTGCTTGCCCCAGTGCACGATTATAGTATAGTTTCCTTTAAATATAGTAGTAGAGGGACTAGCATGCCCAGGGGCATATCGGTGTTAGAATAATAATAATAATGCAGACGTTTGACTTTAACAAGTGTCTATAGTATATCCCTTAAGACCCCTAGCAATAGCTGCCACTATAATAGCTAGAATGGAAAGTAGGGCGGATATAGTTCGAACAATTGTCCGCGTTGGATATTTAACCATAGGTTTCCTCATTGTTCTCGATTATCCTACTTGTAACTTCAATGTTTCAGGTCCTATAAACTAGCGCTAATATATACCAAAGTCCTACCTCCCCCTTGATCGCTTTAGAGAGATGCATTATCTATCCTTTCCTCCAGACTCTGAAAGCCTTCTACCCCTTTGTCGATGTCATCAAGCCAATTTCTTATCCTGCGGATCAAGAACGAGTCACTGCAGCTGGAGACAGCGAGATCGAAATCCCTTTGTCGCTGGCTGGACTTGAATATCTCCACCCACTCTGGTTGCAATCTCTCCATCTCCCCGAGAAAGACACGACGGAGCTGCGTCAACTCGTAGTCGTCAAGATGTTCCCAGAAAAGCTCAGTGACATTCCCACCCTCGTCATGTTGGTATTTGGTCTTGACAGGCTCCTCGTTTCGGGGTTTTCCTTGCAAGAGGGGAGGAATCTGGCAAGCGATCCAGAGCGGAACGGCCGAAATGCATTCCCAGTCCACCACTGCGGTCAAGTGGCCATCGTCGTTCACCAAAATATTTTGGCGCGAGAGGTCATCATGGAAGATCATGGTCTGCTCTGGCTCTGAGGCATGCGGAGGGAAGAAGTCGTCCAGGTGCCTCCTGAGCCGTGAAATGATGTCCATGATATGTTCGAGTTCTTCAAGATCGTCCTCATCCTCGTCCTCGTCCTCGTCATCGTCCTCGCCATCTCCATCTCCCTCATCTTCTACGTCTTTTCCCTTGCTCTCGGTTTTAATTTTCTCATCTTCGCCTCCTCCCGGCTCGTTCTCTCTCTTATCCTCCGGTATCCCACTCCCGTCAGCTCGCTCCGGAGTGGGGAAACTTTGGCTCTGGAAGCAGCTCAGACGCTTGTGACAGTCCATCTCGGCAAGAGATAGTCGAGCTAGTAACCAGTCTTTGCTGGATTGGAAAGGGCCACGGAAGACTTCTGCGTGAATATGAGTGTCCCAGATGAATTCGCTGGAGACAATTCGCTGGACGCGAAAGGAGCCGCGGCCTTGAACGGAACTGCCGGGGACGGGTCGGGACGTTTGCGAGAAGGTGGTAGATTTCGATGCCTCTATATCATCCAAGAAAAGGTTTCCGATGCCTCGAAGCTGAGCTCGAAAAGTCTCGGAGCAGAACAAGGCGAGCCGGCGGGCAATCTCTTCTTTGGCCGAAAAAGCAACCTCCCTCCATCGATCACCCAGTGATGTGCCGGGCATCTTTGACATGACGATCCACTCGAACCCGATCGCACTGGCCCTGTCCGCTTGGTATGAAATGACCTCGGGGACTGGCAAACTTGTGTTGTCGCGGACCCATTCCAGAGTGGCCACCTCGCTGAGCGTTTTCCATTTGGGGTCGGCCGGCAATGTGACGCGGGCGATGACCTCCTTCTCTGCCAACGTAACAATGTAAACCTTGTTAAATGCGCCTTGGGCAAGGAACTCGATATTGCGAGGGACGGCGGTCAGGTTCATAGAAGACTGCACAGTCTGCTTGATGGCGTCTTCGTCGGGTTCAACTGTCCAGCAGGGCTCCGAGCCCCAAATACCATCCCGCACCCACTCCAGGCCATCGAAGTCGGATCTTTGCATGGCTTTGTCCGTCGACATGGTCATTGCAAAAATGAAGAAAATGCAGTGGTTGACTTCCGGAGCCGCGGGTTTTCAAGTCGCAATAGGAACGGCGATCTAACGCAGAACGCGATCAAAATGATGGAAAGCAGTCCTTTCAGTTCCAGGAGCACAGACCCTCCTCGTTTATGCTGGGGCAGCATTAAATAAAGCGGGACCTACGGTTGGTTCGCGATGCCGCGGATTTCTTTCTTGCTTTGCCGTGGCCCAACACACCCTAGCCACCCCAATAGCTACGGATGCGTTGGTGAAAGGCCGTGCTCACCGAGCTGATTGAGCCAACTGCCTCAGCACCTTCTATATTGGCGAACCTTACCGGTGGTCTTCGGGGACGCCTCGCCTCCCAACCACGGCACCAAAGAACCATCACAGGACAGACGCCAATCATGCCTCCCTCTGTAGGACTCCAAGCTGGAGCGGCCGCACGGAACGCCTTCTTCGGCCACCAAGGCTGCATATCTCGAAACGACGTGTAACCGTTTCTATATGTTCACTGGCTGACCTGGCACTTGTTTACCAACAACGACCCTTCCGCAATCCCCTTAATGCACAACCTGTAACTCTACCTACCTATCTATCCGTCCCGAGGCAATTTGGGGCCAGAACAAAACCTTCAAGTATACGTTGAATGCCTGCCTACCCTGATGGATGACTGGACCTGGCATCTCTCGTCCACAAACCGGCAGTACTTTTGATCTAGCAATCATTATCTGTTACCCGGACTTCTCCGTGCCCACCTACCAACGGCAACATGGGCAAGGCTAGTGCGGCTATCCGAGAGTTTATCGAGTCGATACCCGATGACAAGCTCGTTGGGGTTAAAAATCCGGACCCGACCTACACTATATACAGCAATACAGACTTTCGTCTAGGTCTCCAAAATGTGGGTGGAGCTGCTTTGCTGTTGTAAAGTAGCAATTTAACGGACACTCAACCCCTATAGAAAACCTCTACCAAATTACCCAAGTTCAACTTACAGGTTTAGGTCAACAGACAGTCGACGATCTCCATCTTGAAGAGGATGAAGAAGAAAGCTGGCAATATAGGAACTACGGTGGCGAAGGCTCTTGTTCCGACTGACGGGTCATGGAATGCTGTAGCTGTTAGGGCGGCTTCGCTTGCGGGCCGGATGATCTAAGATAGCGAGATCGGCTTGCCGTGATGCAAATGCAGTCTTTGTTCCGTCTACTACCCCGCTATGGGTCTTGGTTGGGGGTTTCACACTTATGGGTGTAGGTACCCAGCCACAGCTGCCGGAAGCATGACTCGTTCGCCGCCCCCGGAACCTCGAAGACCGCTTCGCCGCTTGTAACTCCCTGGCAACTTTGAGGTCGCTATCCGTAGCGCAGGTGACCTTGCTCCACACCAAAGCTATTCCTAAGAGCGCAACAAGGCCGCGGCCGCACCGATTGCAATGCCAAGCATCTGTTTTGGCCGCTGCCCTCTGTAGGTCGAGCACGCGGCTGCTGCTTGAGATTGGCGGAAGCCTAGTAGTCCAAGTACTAGAGGCTACGCCGGACATGGCACTCTGCTGGTCCCTCACGATGACCTACTGCACTTCACTCGGTCTGACATTGTGGATGGCGGCGTCAAACGCAAATATAACTATTGTAGCCCTAGAGCAGTTTCGTCGTGTGATTTTCTGAGACCCCAGTCGGGCAATCATTTCCATAGTCCCAGCAAGAAACATGTCCCAAAACCAAGACAAACAGGGCCACTAGAAACGGGGTCGCGAGCTCCCCGGCAGCTGCATCACCGGACTTCGCGCCAACCGCTACCTCTTCGTCGGCTTGCTAGTAGTAGAGCCATTCTTTTGATGAATATCCCTAGTTTGGGGGTTCGACCGAGCTGGCTTTTTTCTAAATTGGAACTGAAGGTGTTTATGATATCGGAGCGGAAGTTTTTTTTTTTTTTTCTTTCTTTTTTTTTAATTTCTTTTTTTTTCCGTGTGTTTTTTGCTCGGCACGCTTAGCTTTTCTGCGCTGGCGCTGCTCGCACTAATTAAATCATATCTTGGAGGCGGCGAGTTTGAGCGTCAAGTTCGTGCCGAGAGCGTGTAGCCGCGCTAATTACGTACGCCGGCCCAGGTCTTCCCAGGTTTTCCCAGGTGTTCAGAGCCGGCCTTAGCTGACGTCTTCCCGGGCGACGCTGGATCGCAAAGGACAACTTGTGTAGGGGTTTCGGCTGTAGAGCTTAGGGCACCGTGAAGGCGAGGGTTAAGATCGAGACGCAATATGTCAGGGGCCGGCATGAATACGGCTGGGGTGCGGACTGTTTGTAATTTTTCTCAATTTTGTATTCATTCCGGCCCGCATCTACCGCCGTAAGTCGGCCCGCTCGGGCCCAGCACACGTGTCAGAAGCCAGCCTCACACGGGCGTGCCTCGCTGGTAGATGCAACGGGCCAAAGACGCTTTCGCCGGAAGCGTCCGGGTATTGCTAAGTCTTGAAGTTGCTAAGATGTTCTCTATAGTTCCGGCCTCACCTCCAAAACCTACCCTCTGTCGGTAATGAATATCCTGCCACGCCCGACACCGTGAGCAATAGGTGAGCTGCTCATCGTTGACAGCAAGGTATGACTTTTCTCTCCCGCGTGACGAACGAAATTCGGCGCTCTATGCCTTTGAGCTGTACGGAAAATGCCCCTGAGAAAAGTCCCTGCCCCAGCGGGGCAATTGCTCGCGGTGACGCTGCCTCGGACCTAACTTAGGAGGCACCTTACCTTAGTTTTTCCCGTGGCTTTTGGGCCCAGGGAGCGGGGCGATTACTAAGTATAGCAATATGAAGCACTCATGCTCCTGTGTAGGCCCCAGTCCAATATTCATCCTCCCTTTTCGAGGCCCCGCCGAACACCTGGGTGGAGCATTCGTTATTTCATAGAAGTCAATAGCGCATGCCGATAGCGAGCTGAAAGTTGCGCTAGTGGCGAAGATATCGATGGTGGCTGGCGGGAGGCCGGGGTCCCACCCGCCTTGGGAAGCTTATCCACGCTGGAATGGGGCCGTCCGAACTTTGGGCCCCGGGCTGGGCCAAAGACGGGGAGCTTAAAACCCGATCGCTAGTTACAGTATGTACAGATGCATGGGCATTCGCGTCATGGAGCCGCAAGGGGCGGTACGCTAGCATGAAATGACCCGCGCAGAGCATGAGCGCTAATGATATGAACAAGGCTCAACGCGGTAGATATTCTCAGCCGCATCACCTCGAAGACTGTACTAAGCCTTTTGCTCACCGTTCAACAGCGCTAGCGACAAAGTCACAAGTCTAATCTGGCAGTTCCGCGTCTCCGGCCCCCTAAGCTCCGTTCGTGATGTGGCGCCCATGACCTGCCGGTTGCCGACCGAACAGCTAGGGGAAAAAAAAACCCTCACGGACGACCACGGCAGGCTTGTCATGTCGACGGAAGTTTATTTGACGGGCCTCACTTGCCCACCTGCTTTGTCTGTGTGTTCCTCACCTCCCATCAGTCACGCTCTTTGACGCGGCAAGACAGAAGGTGACCTTGTCTGTCACCGTCCCTTCCTTCTTCGATCACGGTCGTTACATCTTTGTTCGAACAATGTGGCAGCCATCCAAGCCCTCGCGGGCCAAGGCTGCCTTCCTCTTCTCCCTGGCTTCGGCCTCGCTTGTCTTTGCCGCTCCTTTGGATTGCACTAACAATGAGAGTAATAACACGGTCTATGACACGCCCTCTGGTTCCTACGACATCCTCTGCAAGGTCGATTATGCTGGCGGTGACGTTGCTGCCCGAGATGGCGTCGCTAGCTTTGAGGCCTGCATTGGGCTGTGCGATGCCACGCCCACGTGTATCGATGTCTCGTACGCTCCCGGCGGCACTTGTTACATGAAGAGCAGTCTCGGGATGCCGAATCCCAACGGAGGCATCTGGACCGCTCGAAGCCGGAATACTCGCACAGACAATGAAATCACCTGCCTGAACAACAAATCCAACGGTACCGTCTACGAGGCCCCCGAGGGCGGTTATTTCCAGGTTTTTTGCGGCGTGGATTATGCCGGAGGTGATCTGTCGGCTACCTCAGAGGCTAGCTTCTCGTCATGCGTAAGGCGGCCTGCTTCAATCTCTTACAATATCAGCTAACCGACCCGCGTAGTTGGACAGGTGTGACGCCACTAACGGTTGCGTCGATGTCTCTTTCGTTGCACCCTCTTGCTACATGAAGAACACAATTACTACGGCTATCAGACGTGACTTTGTCTGGACCGGCATGAAGGTGCCGAAGCCCATCTCTTCCTCAACTGCCCCCAGCGCCACTGCGAGCGCGGAAGAGACCGCCACCGAGGCCACCGCTACCGAGGCCACCGAGACCGAGGCTACGGCTACCGATTCGACGACTGGCTCCGGGATTGTCACTAGTACGTCCACCTCTGCCGTCCCCACCTCGACAGAGCTGTCATGCGTCAACGGCCAGAGTTCCGGGACCAACTACACAACCTCGACTGGCACGGTTTACGAGATCATCTGCAACCAAGAGTACTACGGCGGGGACCTGTCCCTTGTTGGAGCGCCCACGCTCAAGGACTGCATCGAGACCTGCGACTGGACAGCTGGTTGCGTTGACGTGTCCTGGGTGAACGGCATGTGCTACATGAAGCAGATGCTCAACGGCCTGGTAGTCGCCGATGGTGTCTCAACGGCTAGGAAAGTCATCGACCCCACCTGGGACGCTAAGCCGCCGCTCACCTGCGAACAGGGTGCTGCCAATGGCACCACCTACAAGACAGAACTGGGCAAGTTTTACGAGATCTACTGTGGCTACGACTTTCCCGGTGATGACATTCAGGGCCTCTCGACCGACTCATTTGAAAAGTGCTTGGACGCTTGCAATGAAAACCTCGAGTGCGTCGACGTCGCCTACGTGGCACCGGCTTGCTACTTGAAGGGCAATGCGGACGCTATTCCTGCTCCCGCGGGACCTGCCGTCTGGGCCGCCAAGTCCGTTGCCGATCCCGGCTGCGCCGCCGTGGGCTCGACCCTCTATCCCGTTGGCAACATGGACATTGATAGGTCATCCTTGGACGCTCTCGTACCGTCCCTCGAGACGACGCTCAACTATGCGGAGAAGCAGCCCGGGACCAAGGCTGCATCGCTCATTGTCAGCATGCTGTACCCGCAGGTCACGCTCGAGAACTCCGACCTTGTGTCTGTGACCTGCTCTGAGGGGACCGTGACCGTGGAGGCCCGCAGACTCGACACTCAGCAGCACATCATGAGCCACTGGCCTTCATCAGGTCTCGTTCTCTTCACCAACTCGGCTGGTTGCAATAACGAGACGTCGCGTGGCATCTACCTCACAACGTACGCCTATGCGTCGATGGGGAGTCAGGCTATCACCTTCAGTGTCACAATGGAGACGTTCTCCACGGTCGCCTCCGAGGTGGCCATCAAGTACGGAACTGTCAAGTATTCTAGCTCGGAGGCTGCTCCCTCCACCACCCAGTACTTCTCGACCTGCTCAGAGACCGGGACTGCTACCGCAACGGCGCCGACTGGGACCGCGAGCGCGTCTAGTGCGCC
Organism: Chaetomiaceae sp. B2702; assembly: GCA_023628455.1. NCBI lineage: Eukaryota > Fungi > Ascomycota > Sordariomycetes > Sordariales > Chaetomiaceae > Chaetomiaceae sp. B2702. The sequence continues at coordinate 477,767 of JAMAKP010000016.1, read as the reverse complement.
GCAGTCTTCGCTCAGCCCGGGAGCACTAGAGCTGTACAACGCCCTCAAGAACGCCGTTCAGTACGATGAGGATGGCAACATCATCATGCACACGAAAAACACACAAGACGTCGAGCTGACCCCGAGCCCGTACGACCCCGACAACACGGCCGGTCAAGCGGCTCTCGAGGACAAGTTCAGGGAATGGGGACTGAGTGATCCGTCCACGCTAGGTGCCCAGGGTGCGAGCGGCGCCAAGGGCGTCTGCTCTGCGCCGACCAAGACCACCACCGTGCTGACGAGGCGGTCCGTCTCGAAGACCCGTCGTAGTGCCTCCTTTTTTGGCAATGCCCTTGCGGCTGTCAGCCCCAGGCTCGCCAAGCGGCTCGGCTGGGATGACGTCAAGGAGATCGGCTGCGATGATCTTGTTGGTGATTTCGTCGGCGAGCTCAGCGAGGGCGCCGGCGCCGGCCTCGGGTTGGCATGCGCTGCTAACGACCTGTACGAGAACTGGGATGGCCTTAAGTGCTTGTTCAGCAATTGCTACACCACGACCACCATCATCACCTACTACACGCCCCCGCCGGCGACTAAGTACAACTTTGATTACTCTTGGAAGGTCACCTACCCGGCGCTTAAGCAGGCTGTCAGGTCGCAGGGCGCGGGCAAGGTCCTCTCGTGTGACAATTGCGGCTTCGCCATCTCCAACATCCAGTTCTCGGGTCAGATCGTCATCAACATGACGGCTGGTGTTATCAAGGAGGCGACCATCACCGCGGGCATCTCGGGCGATGCCAGCATGGTCGCGGGTCTCAAGTCTGACGGTGCCTGGACAGGTTCGTGGGACTACACATACTCGAACAGCGAGCTGGGCGCTATCACCCTTGACAACGCCTTCAACATTGTGTGAGTCCTGGATGAACTGAGCTGACCCCAAGAGCCAAACTGGGAGCTAATTTGCGCATGTCCACAGCCCCACGGTATTATACGGAATTGGTATCAACTACGACACTGACGCGGCCGTCTCGACGTCTGGCGGTGCCCAATTCAGCCTTAACAACGCAGCTGTCACCATGGATCTTCTGACGGGCAACATCGTGTCACAACAGAACTGGTCGCCGCAGATCAGCTTCACAAACCCGACTTTCACCACTGGCACCAACATCCAGCTGACGCCCTTCATGCGGTGGGCTGTTAACCTAGCAGTCAACATCTACGGGCAGGTTGCGCTGTCGCCGACCATCACTTCGGAAACGGTGGTGGGCCTGGGCTCGACCTACTCGTTTTCTGCGCAAAGCAGCTGCCCGGCCAGCAATCTGCAGGTGACGTCGTACGTGAGCAGCAAGAACTTAGTGTCCAACGGCAGGGGCACGACCAAGGTGTTGTTCTCGAATCAGCAATACAACGCGCCCAAGTGCTATAACGTGCCCAGCAACCAGCCATCCAGCGCCGACCTCCAGGCGCTCTCTGTCTCTGGTCAGGACTACTGCACGTCGTACATCAACTACAAGGCGCCGACCGTCTACTCGTGGTCCACATCGTCGGTTACTGTGCCCTCTACCTCAACGGCTTTCACGACGACCACGGTGACGAGTACACCGACCATCACCATCTACCCAACCACGACGTTGTCGCGGTACTTCACCTACACCAGCACCCTGAGCACTGTCTACGCCACAAGCACCAATAACGCCCAGTTCCCGACCCAGAACATGAAGCGGGGCGCTGAAGACGAGCTGATTCCCCTAGCGCCCGTGACTGAGAAGCCGAATGGGGCGGTTCCTACGCCCGCTGCTGAGGCCTTCAGCCCTGCTCTCCGGGTCGACCGCCGTGCCGCCGCACCGGCGGTGGTGGCGGGATGGCCGGCGTCCAAGATTTTGTATGCATGCTCGCAGGTCGCGACGGGCAAGATCACCATCACGTCGACGGCGACCTCGACAACGACGTCGGGCGTCACGGTGGTCACTCGGACAAACACGGCTAACGCGCAGGGCCCGCTACAGACCGTCACCAACGTCCAGACGGTCCAGAAGTTTGCCGGCTTCACTTCGGTGACAGTACCGGGCCCAACCAAGGTCGTCGACTGGAGCTGCCCCTTGCAGACGCAGGTATCGTCGTCGTCGTGCATCAAGGTCAAGGCGCACGGCCCGGCGTACATCGACGGGCTGTACCTAGGCTACGCGGGCGCGGGCGGCAACCCCAACCTGCACCCGAACAACCCGTACCAGACGTGGTACCTCAGCTGCAATGGCACGCTCGAGACCTTCAGCAATCCCATGAAGTACATGGGCGGCGCGCCAGGCCGGCAGTACTTCTTGACGCTCGGGCCCCAAGACCTCAACGCGATCCCTGTTGTGTGCGTGAAGAACACGGCCACCAAGGCGCTCGACTGCTCGCTGCCCGGTGACAGCAACCCGCTGATGATCTTGGGGCCGGGCTATGCCCTGGGCTCCGGTAGCAACATGGACACGCGCGTGTACTACCCGCTGTGGGGTACGAGCTATCCCGGATCGAGTGTCATTGGGCTCACGTATGAGGAGGTGGAGTGTCCTTGCGCGTGGTGAGGCAGCAGCAATGCTATTCGCCTTGAGAATACTGAGCCAGTAGCTATTAATACTAGGTAATCGAGCGTACATTGCCACTCGCTGACGTGCTATCTTGTTTTCGGTTTTGTTTTTGTTGCCGTTTTCGTGTTGTTGTGAGTTTGTATTTCATGAGCCATAGATATTAGATCTCAGTTGTCACGTTATCCCTCTTTGGCACCGAGAATCTACTCGGTTGTGGCCTCTCATCGTCTACTCTCACCACCTTTCGGAGCCGTGCAATCACTGCAATGTGATGCAGGGCAAAAGCCTTGAACAACCGAGAGACGAGGACAGACTGCAAGATGGCGTTATCGGAGGAAAAACTATAATTCTGTTCATAATGAATGCAAACCCAGTTGTTAAGGGGAATTCCTATACATACAGTCAGACAGTAAACCGTCCTGGCAAGCAATCTAAAAGTAGGCTCGTAGCTAGCCTAGAGTAAAGATAGGACCGCCCTTCGTCAATGCTACCTAAGTCCTTTACACCCTAGCTACATCGCTATTGCCGGTTTTTGGAATCCTATAGACTCGCTGTCGAACCTTAGACAGGTTCCTACGGGGGCACAATGGGGCACACGCAACCCATCTCGCAGCCTCGCCTTTTTTCGTCGTCAACTCGCTAACAATGGCTTTGTTGCTCTCGAGTTTATTCAACACTATTTCATTTCACCTTCAGCCGGCAGTGCTTTAAATACAGACTCTGCAACCCCCACTATAGAGCTATTTGAGCCCCCTAGAGCTGTCACAACACTCCCGGAACCGGCGATTCTAGCCATTCGCCCATTGAATTGTCTTCTAAACCGCAACGAGTGACTTGCAGCAGGATATATATAAAGAGAATCATAAGAGGCAAGCCATTACACGAGACCGGAGAGTACGCCCAAAACCGGTTTTTGGAGCCTTATTATAGATGCCAAAGGTGGCTGCTGCCCGGACCGCTTTGTTGACAGTACATATAAGTATCTAGGCCGGTTTTGTAAGCGTTTATCAATCTATATATCATCAGTTTTACAACACTATCCGAACCCGCCAGTTCTTCGCTACCGTTGACAGTGGGTTATAGAACGGACAATAATAGGACTTTGATTCTTACCAGAGGTGGAAGACCCTACAATACCCTCAGGAAGCTAGCTAAGGGCGATTTTAAATCTTGAGGTATTGACTCGCCGGCTGTTTATTATTCAAGCAGAACAAAACGCCAATATTATGTGGAAACAAGGGATGCGCTAAGGTCGCGTAGAACAAAGGGGTAGCATGGGTCTCCCCGCAAGTACGTGTCATTAAGAAAGCCGTTCAAACCTTGTATAATAATTACGTTGACAAGGAGCTTAGCGAAGAGTATCGCCCAACCCTGGCCTCGGGTTCTGTATTCGGGCTCCTTACCTACAGTCACCCGCAAAACGGACACCCTTGCACACCCAAATGGCAAACTCGGACTCGATTCTGTATGCATTCTACTCCATTCTTTTGGAAGGGCTTGTTGGAAATGTGAATTACGCCGACAGCCCCTGGCGACATTATGGCCCTCGACGCAGCTATTTATAAGGTCAGATATGTGCCTCTACCGAAATCTTAGTTCACCTAAGGAAAGCCTAACAAGAACAGTTCCACAGCTCTTGCCTTAGATGGAACGATGCTTGTAAACTCCAACATCCTGATCTTCTTGCCAAAAGTTCAGACCGAGACCGTGGACTGGTCAAGTGGACGGCTGTGAATTAGATAAGTTGATCAAGTGGTTTTGTTTTGTCCTAAGAACTTACTAAGTCTAATGCTCAACAACTTGCATTTACAGAGTTACGAAATGCAATCAACTACGGCACACGGCCGACAATACATGCCAGGGTAGCATCCTGTTCCAGAACTCTCATAGTTTTTTCCTTTCTTGGAGGCAAGGAACGCTGAGGGACATCGTTCATAAAAACCTCTCTGGATCCCGCTCGTCGTTTCCAAACTTCTAAGATGTTCCTAAACCTCTGACAGGTGCTGTAGTTTCTAAAGCTCTGCTGGTCGTGGGCCCCAGCAGTGAAAGTAATACACGCCATGTTCGCATAGCAACTCTTTAGTTTGTCCGAGATTTTCGACGTTTTTGTCCTCGCAGAGTGCATCATGTAATAGAAGGTCGAGAGATACAGTACAACAGTACACTTTGCATTCTCACGCTCCTGCTCACAAAAAAGCTGCCGAGCGGGAGTACCGTCTTAAGAGTAGCGATATTAACTAAGGAGACCTTCGGCTAGGTACTGTACATACAATCCGGCTACCGTTCCAGGGCCATCACGGCACTTGCGTTTGGAATCGACTTCAACACCGCTCTTTAATCTCGGCCCACAGATCGTTATACCTTCGAATCAGCAAAATACATTCAAGCAGAAATGGCGCCGGTCGTTAAGCTCATCCCTAGAAGCGAGCTCAAACCATACAAGGATGACTTTTTGGAAGCATGTTTGACCTCCTGATAAAACACATTCTCTTGAAACATCTCATTCTAATCTGTACTCCCGACACTATTACCGCTTGCCAAATCGTCCTTGGTCAAGACAAGCAGGCCAGGTCACACTCCATTAGTTTGGCGCCGTGAAACCCGACGCCGTGGTGCAGTTGGCCATTATTGGTACCCCTATGAACTTCAAAGCGGTCGGAGATCATGACAAGAACTGAGATGACAGCATGGCCCTGGGAGGCTCACATCAAGTATCGCCGTAGTTGATACCCAAGAATAACAAAATTCTCCTGTCGAACTAAGGCTGCGATAGTTGCTCAGTGGTCGTCAAGGCGCACAGACTCGTTTGCCGGCCACCTGTATTGCTTAGGCTAGAGTCTGACCATCACAACGAGATTTGACAAATAAAAGAAACCAGTTTGTTGTAAATGTGACAAAAATTTTGTTACATACTACGAGCTCGTGTTCACCGCGCTGTGGGATGGGCCCTATAAACAAGGTAGTGCGCAGAGGCTTGTTGAAGGCGAGTACTCTCCCTTATTAACTTCAGCTTAGTTCTACCCCGTAAGCCAAATGTCGAAGCGCCGAATGTAGACTAATACTGAGCTCTGCGTTTTCCTAGGTTTGCTTACTAGAACTTAGTGCCAGCAACATGCTAATCACTAATTAAACCGACCTCATGCCATTGTAGATCTCAACATTCTTTGAAACAGGGTTATTGGTGGGAACTAAGGTAGCGCCGATCAAAACAACCTAGATATAGTACTTGAACTGCCATTGGCTGCGTGTGGCTAATGTCGGTGTCGTTTAAGAGAGCAATACTCGGGGCCGGGTTAGCAGCGTGCCCTTGGAGGTAGCGGAAACCGTTCTTCTCGTCAGCTCGTAAATGTAGAGCGCTGCATGGACCACTTACCACAAGTAACCCGAGAGGAAACCTGCATGGGTTTGTTTGGCCAACCCTATTCGAGTTAGCCCCTATAGTAAAGTTGAATTTCTGAATTCTCATACACGTGGTTTCTCTCCCAGCGAACAACCATGTACGTTTTAAGTCTTTAACGCATGGAGTTGAATTCTAGAATGGAAAGAATTTGAAAAGATCCGAGTAGAACGGTCAAAACAGGATCCGAGTAGAATCTGCCAAGATCGCCTTAGCCTGAACCTGCATAGCGCTGCAGAGTGCAGACCGCTCAGCTGCTGACACAGGCCAAAATGCCTTCGCACTGCCTCAGCAAGTTGCATCTAAGATATATATATAAGTGTAGGACGCCTATCCCCGCTGTCCATAACTCCTTCTAACCTTCATCTCAATAATAATTTTCACGCAAGCGAAGAAAGACAGAAGCACTTTACAACAGGACCTGAATTCCACTCTTCACATTCTCTTTTATCACACTCTACTAGCACCAGGGCATCGACAAGCACGCAATGGCCACCGCTGCGCATCGCTACTTGACTCAAGCCACAGTCAAGCCGCACTGGCTTTCTCCCTCTGCGCTATGGTACTACCGCACCTCAGCCTCAAGCATAACTGAATTCATCTATGTTGACGCTGAATCCCCCTCGCGCCGCCCTGCCTTTGACCATACCACACTTGCGACCAAACTCGCCGAGCACACCGGCCAGGAAATCAACCCTTCCTCCCTCCCCTTTTCATGGATTGAGTTGGCCCCTGATACCACAACCGTGACATTCCGGTTTGATGGGACGGTGTTTCGGTTTTGGAATGAAGACGGGAAATTGGAGGTTTGGGGTGGGGAGTTTGGCACAAAGTTGGTACGTGTCGATCGTGTCTTTTAGTCTCCCTTGCCGTCTCTTCGGGCTCTCATTCACCGCTACAACAGTGAGAAATAGCAATTGACACTCGTTATAGGAGCCGTTGGATGGGGAAGTGGTGAGTGAAAATGGGGGTGCAGCGGCGGGGTTGACAGTCATCAACAAGACAAGGTCCGTTGTGGAAGTGTTTTGGGTTGATTCAGCCGGAAAGGCGGTGCAGTACGGGAGCGTGGATGCGGGCAGGGAAATGGGGGTTAGGACTTACGCGGGACACGCGTGGCGTGTGGAGGGCGACCATGGGGAGAAGGCGTCGTACAAGGCGGTGGAAGGGGAAAGTTTTATTGTTGTTGAGGGTTGGGGAGAGGACAAGGAAGTGAAGGTGGGGACAGTGGCTATGGGGATGAATGAGGAGAGCGTAGGAGAGAAAAACACGGAGCAGAAAGAGCTTGGGATCTTCGTGCGCGATGGCGACGTTTGGGTCCGAGATGCCGAAGGGGAACGTCAGATCACCACGAACGACCCAGGGTCAGGATTCCGATATGACGCAGACAGGATCTCGGCCAGTCCTGATGGGAAGTTTGGCGTAGTGTGGAACTACGCGTCAGAGGACGGATATGCTCTGAATTTGATCGAGTCGATGCCAGAGGATCAACTACAGCCGAAGCTGAGAACGCAGACCTACCTAAAGCCAGGGGACAAGGTGCGGATTGACCGACCCCGCATGTTCGACATCGGAGGGAAACGCGAAGTTCCAACAGACGACACGCTATTTAGAAACCCATACGGCCTGCGAGAGATGGGTTGGAGCGAAGACGGTGAAGAGTATCGCTTCGAATTCAACGAGCGGGGTCACAAGCACCTGCGAGTGATTGGGATGAATCGACAGGGGGCTGTCAGGTCAATTGTCGAAGAGCGCAGCGAGACGTTCATCAACTATTCACAGAAGAGGTACTACCTCCTTTCGCCAGACACGGCCGAGCTTCTCTGGGCTAGTGAGCGAGATGGATGGAATCACTTGTACCTCTTTGATATGAGAGCCGGGGATGTCAAATGCCGAGTGACCAGTGGCGAATGGGTTGTCAGGGAGGTTGAGAGGGTCGACTGGGAAACTCGTCAGGTGTGGCTAACCGTCTACGGAATCATACCTGACCAAGACCCTTATTATGCCCACCTCGCCCGCGTTAACCTAGACGGTTCAGATTTTACAATCCTGACCTCGGGCAACGGCACCCATACCTGGGCCTGGTCCCCAACCAACCGCTACCTCATCGACACCTGGTCCCGGATCAACCAACTCCCTGTTACTGTCCTCCGCGACGCCTTCTCTGGCAGTGAACTGGTTTTTCTCGAACGCGACGCGACCCTGGACCTCCTTGCTGAAGGCTGGACCCCGCCCGAGACCTTTAGCGCACCCGGCCGCGACAGCGAAACCCCCATCTACGGCATTATTATTCCCCCCTTGAACCTTGACCCCTCCAAGCAATACCCTATCCTAGAAGACATCTACGCTGGCCCGCATAGCTTCTTCACCCCAAAGTCCTTCACGCCCGACCTCGACCAGCAAGAAGCGGCCGACCACGGCTTCGCGGTCGTCAAGCTCGACGGCATGGGCACCAACTGGCGCTCCAAGGCTTTCCACGACGTCTGTTACAAGAACCTCAAGGATGGCGGGTTCCCGGACCGCATTGCGTGGATCAAAGCAGCGGCCGCTGAACGCCCCTGGATGGACTTGTCTAGGGTGGGTATCTATGGTGGGTCAGCGGGGGGCCAAAGTGCTGCGGGGGCATTGATATTTCAAGGAGAGTTCTACAAGGCCGCCGTGGCGGACTCAGGGTGCCATGACAACCGCCTGGACAAATTGTGGTGGAATGAGCAGTGGATGGGCTGGCCGGTGGATGAGGCGTACGCAGCGTCTTCGAATGTGGTACACGCGGCGAAGCTGACGGGACAATTGATGCTAGTGGTAGGAGAACTGGATGATAACGTGGACCCGGCGTCGACACTGCAGGTGGTAAAGGCGCTGAATGATGCGGGTAAGGACTATGAACTGCTCTTTATGCCTGGGATGGGACATGGTGCTGGAGGTTCGGAATATGCGAGGCGGAAGAGGTGGGCCTTTTTTAGCCGGTACTTGCAATGATTAGGGGTGAAGAGGTTGAGACGTTTCCAAGTGATAATCTAGGTTTAGGATTAGATAGTACTTATATATCTTGCATGCCGCCAGGCTCAAGGGTGGTAACCAAGGTCATTACCCGTGATACGGACCGGAGTCGTGAGACGTTAGCCGCACCAGCAATAAGACTAGAACAAGAGTGGTGCCAATTGCAGTGACTTTGAGAAAGATAGACAGCTTGATATTACGCCACAACTCGAATATGCGAAATCACGAACTACTTCTCGTGAAAATACACATAAAAGTAGAACAAAGTAAGCTCAGTTAAATTGCATGAGAGCTCCTAAGGTCACGAACGAAAGAAAAACACTTTCTAAATCGCAACGGGTTTATTTTATAGCAAGTATGAGTGGGATTCCCATCGCAGGCATTGTGGGTGGCTAAATGCTCTACCATAACATATTCCCTACGCTTGAGCTCGAGCCGCCATCATACGTAGTCTCCCGGCGTTTTGCAGCTTCTAACAATAGTGTAGTTGAACGGCAACCTGTTAGAGCGGTCAGCCGAAGTGGATGGCGCAGAGATGGGCTCGAGCGTTGTCAGTCCCCTAATAGAAGGCGCTGTAGCACTAGTAATTAGTAACAGCGGTAGTGGCAGCGGTTGAAGTAATGACGACAGGGTCCGGGAGAGCAGCACCAACGTTCTTTCATCTCGAACTAGCCCAGTAATTGCTGGTTCCAATTGGCCGGTGGCCGGCAGGCCTGCAATTGTCGCCAAGCTTCGCTTCACGCCTACTGGGGCACTGCCTGTATGCCACAGTCCACGCGGTATTTTAATTAGGACAACTATTTGACACTGACGGCCACTAATGCTTCCAACTACTTGCCTAAGCTTAGATGGCGTCTACGCAATGTCTCTATTAGCAGACAGGCCTCTAGCATCATTATACTGTGGTAATGGCGTGAATGGTTAGCTTGCTTAAGTGGTGATGTAATAGCCTAACTATAAATGGTAAGTGGTTACAAAATCTGGGGCTTGTAGGAGCGAGTGGTTGAATGCATATCAGTTGAAGACCGAGGGAGGCTGCTATATAGTTAGAACTCTATACTCTCTACTATCACATACGACCATATCCACAAGAGAATTCGGGATCCCGTCCGCTCTCCCCTAGACAAACTTGTGAGAGCCAGACTAGTAGTTGGGTCGGTGACGACCAGCGAATCCCTGGTGTTGTATGTTTTTTTTTATTCCTGTTTCTCCAAGTTCGGTAGGGATGTGGCTATTGCAGCTGTTAATTGGCTGTCTTGGCCACTGTGTGGGTTAGCAAATCTCTCAAATCGAGTTAAATCAAATATGGCTTTATATTTGTTTGTCTGGTGGCTCGTTTGCGTAGAATTTGCCTCGATTTGTTTGCTTTGACTTGCTATATTTGACTTATTACAAGCCTTGCTATAAGCGAACACTAATATGGTTTTCATCTGCCGAATCTCGTCGGGCGGTAACATAATGGTAAGAATCTCTCCCGCTTTGGGTCTTTTTCCCTTGCCGAGAACGTAAAAGCGTTAAATTAGGTCGCTGACTCGGATGGACCCTGAGAACACAATGGCAGGCACCTACCCCAACGTCTTTAAAGGGGCCATTATCTACTCAGCAGGCTCAAGCGCCAACATTCGCAGCATTTTTTCGCGGCCATACCGGTATTTATTTCAAGATCTAGACCTACGTTGGAGGATCGGGTGATTGGAGCGGCTGCTTTCAACACTAGGTACGCTCGCAAATTGCGCTTCGGTCCTCGGCGACTATATAATCCCTAACGGAGTTCTTGACAACGACCCCCCAGAAGGGCCAGACAAAATACGTTCTCGGTGCGAAGCTAAATGGTGTCTAAGCTTTCTCAACGAGGTTGATAGAACCCCGGGCCCTGATAAACCTGAATTTGTTGTTTGATATTCGTACCTCATACAAATAACAAAATAGTTGACCAAACGGAGCTCTTGCTCCCCTTTCGTCGATGCCAAGACCGGTACGACCAAGCTCCATGACATCACTATGCTGTTCTTGGTTCTTTATTTCCCCACTCTTCACGTTTGGCCAGACCCGGTAGTCGGCAAGAACGCGCGTAGTTGTCGACGATCACAGTGAGAATGCAACGCCCACGTTCGGGCGTGGCTTCCCCTCCTGGACCTGGACTTTGACCATTGGCAGTCACTGACGTCACGACCTGCAGCTTGTTACTGCGGTCCATTCAGAGCTCGGGTATTAGACAACTGCCGGTTTTTCACTCGTGGCATATATTATAGCTTCCCACTTGGCTCCGGGGAGCGCTCAACTTTAGTATCCTGAGCAATTCTCTCTCCTTTTGAATCCTCAACCGACCCAATGGCAGGTCTCGTCCCCGAAACCATGCAAAAAGTGGCGCATGCCGCTCTCGGTCCCCGAGAGGGCGACAAGCTCAAGGACCTCGCCCACAATACACTGGACATGTCACCCAAGGGCCGTCTGACGACGGACTATGGCGTCAAGCAGAGTACACACGACGACTGGCTCAAAGCAGCCAGCTCGGACAAGACAGGGCCTCTGCTGTTGGAGGACCCCTTTGCTCGTGAGAAGGTGCGTGCGGCTTGCCGCCTGGTCCCTTGCGGACGCCATGGCCTAATATTTGCAGATTATGAGGTTCGACCATGAGAGAATTCCTGAGCGCGTTGTCCACGCCCGCGGCGCTGGCGCCTTTGGCAAGTTTAAGCTGTATGAGAGCATCGAAGACCTCAGCTTCGCGCCTGTCCTGACCGACACGTCGCGCGAGACGCCGGTCTTTGTCCGCTTCTCAACCGTCCTCGGCAGCCGAGGCAGCGCCGACACGGTGCGCGACGTCCGTGGCTTTGCGGTCAAGTTCTACACCCAGGAGGGCAACTGGGATCTTGTCGGAAATGACATTCCCGTCTTTTTCATCCAGGACGCCATCAAGTTTCCCGACGCCATCCATGCAGGCAAACCAGAGCCTCATAATGAAGTGCCGCAGGCGCAATCGGCACACAACAACTTTTGGGACTTTCAGTTCAACCATACCGAGGCCACACATATGTTTATGTGGGCGGTAAGTTGCAACCCCCCCTATCTCCTTACCAGCGCGGTTGCTGACGACTACAGATGAGTGACCGGGCTATCCCGCGCTCGTGGCGCATGATGCAGGGTTTCGGCGTCAACACATTTACTCTGATAAACGCAAAGGGCGAGCGCCATTTTGTCAAGTTCACATGGACCCCTGAGCTCGGTGTGCACTCTCTAGTGTGGGACGAAGCGCTTAAGCTCGGAGGCCAGGACCCCGATTTCCACCGTAAGGACCTCTGGGAAGCCATCGCAAACGGAGTGTTCCCCAAATGGAAATTTGGAATCCAGGTCATCCCCGAGGCCGATGAGCACAACTTCGACTTCGACATCCTCGACGCGACCAAGCTCTGGCCCGAGGATCTCGTCCCAACCCGCTACATCGGCGAGATGGAGCTCAACCGCAACCCCGACGAGTTCTTCACGCAGGTCGAGCAGATTGCCTTTTGCACTAGCCACATTGTCCCCGGCATCGGCTTCTCCGATGATCCCCTGCTACAGGGCCGCAACTTTAGCTACTTCGACACCCAACTCTCGCGATTGGGTGTCAACTTTGAGGAGCTCCCCATCAACCGGCCGGTGTGCCCCGTCATGAACTTCAACCGCGACGGCGCCTTGCGCCACACCATTCACCGCGGTACGGTCAATTATTGGCCTAACCGCTTTGAGGCTTGCCCGCCAGCCACCCACGAGGAGGGCGCATACGTTGAGTATGCGCAAAAAGTCGCCGGCATAAAGGCGCGCATCCGCAGCGACAAGTTCAAAGACCATTTCAGCCAGGCACAGCTCTTCTATAACAGCCTATCTCCGGTCGAAAAGCAGCACGTCCTCAACGCATTCGGCTTCGAACTCGATCATTGCGAAGACCCGGTTGTCTACAGCCGTATGGTCAAGCGCCTCGCCGACATCGACTTGAACCTCGCCCAGGCGGTCGCTGAGATGGTTGGCGGCGAAGTGCCCGCGGAAGGCCGCCCAAACCACGGTCGGAGGGCGCCCGCCATCAGCCAGAGCGAGTTTCCCGGTTCCTCCCCCACCATCGCCTCCCGTCGCGTCGCCATCCTCATCGCAGACGGATACGATCAAGTCGCCTACGACGCCGCGTATGCCGCTCTGTCTTCTGCCCTCGCAGTGCCCCTTGTTATCGGCACCAGGCGGAGCAAGATCACCGCCGCCAACGGCTCCAGCTCGACTCAGCCGCACCATCACCTCGAGGGTTTTCGCTCCACCATGGTTGACGCCATCTTCATCCCCGGCGGCGCGCAGTCGGTCCAGACGCTTGCCAAGAGTGGCCGCGCCATGCATTGGATCCGGGAGGCGTTCGGGCATCTCAAGACAATCGGAGCGACGGGTGAAGCGGTAGAATTGGTCAACAAGGCCATTGCGCTGCCGAGTGTCGCAGTGTCGAGCTCGGGCGAGGCCAATGAGAGCTATGGGGTGGTCACACTCAAGGAGTTGCGGCCCGAGAGTCTGAGTGAGGCCGTGACAATTGCGAAGGGAGCTGCTGGGTTTATGGAAAAGTTCTTTTACGGCATCTCGCAACATCGGTGCTGGGACCGCGAGTTGGCTGGGCTGCATACTCAGGTTGCTTACTGAGTGGGTTCGAGTCTAGCTGTCGAAAACAAGAGTGATAGGCTTGCCGGAGGTTTAGTTTGGTTCGATTCTTAATGTTACGAGTCACCAAAGTGTAAATGAAGTCCTGGCCGGACTCTCTTTATGTTTCAACAAAGACGCTATAGTCTCGCCACGTGCTAGCGCTGAACTTGTACTTCTGAAATTGACCGAGCTGGAATTGTTTCTCCTTCCTGTTGTGCCAATTGAGAAAATTCCGCCTACGGTGCGTCCTAACATCACTTTTAAAAATATTGTCTGCTCGGGTCCCTTGGGCTACTCTCTTTCGACGTTCATAATAAATCCCCATATACCGAAATCACGTAGATGGCATAGTCGACTCTCGGCTAGTCTGCTAAGGTAGCAAAGTTTGTAGCATTGTTTTGATAACAAAGACGTCGCAAGGCCGGGCCTAGCCGCCTCCGTCATCAATCGAACAACTGGCCCTCAATTAGCTAGCTAATCGAAGGACCATTCGCATTTCAGCGTCACAGTTATCTCATCCACATTGGTTTCCAAAGCAATGGGTGTTGGGCCCGTGATTGTGGCCGAGCAGGATGAATGTGTTGCAACGTTATTGACCTTCGCTATGTGGTGACCCCGTGCCTACTTCGCCGAGGACAACCCATCTGTACTTGCCATGCTCACATGATTTGATCGGTAAGAGCGAAACACGTTGGTATAACCAAAGTGTTCACAGCAAGAATGAACGTGTTGGATTGGTGTATAAGAACTCGAAGTATCCCAATCATGGGCCTAAGTACTTTCCCAACATCACATACCTAAACATCCTACCGACAGCCACGCCATCCCTCTCAACGAGAACATGGAACACAAAAAGAACAAGGAAGTCTGGCTTCCCAGCCTCACCAAATCCATGTCTCTGACGCCCCTCGACTGTACGGCTCCCCAAAACTATATCATGAACGCCCTCATTTTCCCCTTCTCCAGCAACCTGAACTCAGCACAGCTAGCTACAGTGGAGCATCTACAAGCTCGCCTTAGCTCGACGTTTTCATTGTTGCCCTTTCTTGGTGGCCAGATCATCCATGCGAGCCATCATAGCGATTTGCCAAGGTTGATCTTCGCCGAGGAGTGCAGCAACAGTAACCTGACAAAGTTTCCCGATGAGGTATTCGACTATCAAGTTCTCGACTCTTCACAATTTCCCTGGAACTTTGAGCAGCTCTCGGCACTTGGCGTTCCTGCGGCTACCATGATTAAGGAGCTGCTATGGTTGCTTCCCGAACCAGGCGCAGCACCCGGTAATACCTGCCACCCAATTACCCTTAGGGCCTCGTTCTTTGAAGGCGGTCTTATCCTGGGCTTTTGCTTTCATCATGGCGTCTTGGATGGCACCGGCACAGTCGACTTCCTCAACTGCTTCTCCTCCGGCGCTTGTGAAGGAACTTCGGAGGGATCTGACATGCTGGAACAACGCAAGCAGAGGTTCATCAACTTCGCCGTAGAGAGTGCCGCAACCACCCCCGTTGATCCCCGTTCCACGGCGGGCTACGATTTTACAGAACCGGCGAGACCTCCCATCATACCTCCCGCCATCGCCAAAGTCTTCACCATCCCCTCCTCCCGCGCCACCGCCCTCCACGCGGCCACCCTCAACCATATCAAATCAACCCATGGGCTTGGTGCCTTCGTCTCCATTACGGATACAATCTGCGCCCTAGCTTGGCTTCACGTCACCCGCGTCCGCCTACAAGCAGGGCGCATTCACCCAAACGATACCACTCGTTTCGCAACAGCCATCAACATTCGCAACAAGGTAACCCCCGACACAATGGGCTCTAACAACAGCTACCCTGGCAAAATGTGGCTGCGTGCTCTGGCGAGCACTGTCGTCCAGGACCTAGTGCAGGATACTTTGTCCCCATCCGCGCCGGCTTCCACGGCCCAGATCGCGGACGCAGCGTGGCTGATTCGTGGGGCCATCAAGGCTTTGGATAATCCTCTCGTCTTAAAACAGCATCTCGCTATTGCTACTCGCGCAACAGACCCCGATCACCTCGGAGACCAGGGTGATAGAAACAGGTTGCGCTGGCCTGAGGTGGATGCTGCCATCCGCCGAGCCATCGCGCGGCATAGCACAGGGCTGGATGTCTCCGTGGGCGTGGGATTGGGAGCAGATGTGATATTTGATATTCCTGGAGTCCCAGGTGGAGCAATGAAAGCAGCGTGGGTGAGACGGGCGTATGTGGCTAATGAAGGATTTATGGGTGTTTTGCCAAGGAGGGGCGGCGCGAAAGGGGACGAGGATTGGGAGATTTGGTTGGGAATGAGGGAGGAGGATATGAAAGCTCTTGCAGAGGAAGTCGAGTTAGGCGGGTGGTTGTCTAGACCTCCCGCTTGAGGCTCCTGCTGAAATAAATCGCTTGTACGGGTCAGGGAGGCTCGATATTGAAACGAAAGTTCCATGATGAAAACACAGCATTTTCTAACCTCCTGAAACTGTGACGTCCGTAGAGTATTCAACACGTTGATACCCGCTTCTTTGCGAGGAATGACGCCTGCGAAAATAGAATAAATAAATAAAAGAAGGAAAAGGACCGCAAAAAAAAGAAAATCAATAAAAATCCCGTTTGACCCGCCAATCTTGCCCCGTTTTCCCGAGTTTTCGTCATTTACAGCTAACACCATTGTTCGTCGCCTCATGGCGTCACGGAAGAAGCCGGCGCTTCAATCGATGAAACAGAAATGCTTGACGCCGGAGTTTGCTGAGTTGTAGCCCTGGTGGCCGTTGCTGGTATGTTGCAGCGACGCCATACAAGGGTCCATTCCAGGGATGTTGCGTTCACCTGTCCCGTTGGCATTTTGACTACCACCTTTGTGGTAGAGGTGGGAACTGTCGAAGTAGACAGGGAGGAGGGCGTGCTAGTGCTTTGATGACAGGCCAAGGCGGAGGACTCTGAAACAGTCTGGATGGACGAAGACTCGGGAACGTGTGGTGAGGCTGTCGCCGTTTGCATAGTACTTTCCAACAGCGTTGAGGACGGGGGCTCCAGACTGTTGGAAGTTGTCCCCGGTGTTGAGGATGGCAGGCATGAATAAACGGTTGTTTCATGTTCAGAAGATGCCGAGCCAGCCATAGCGACGGTTGCCATTAGGGCCGTGATGAGCTCGAGAAGCTTCATGTTTGCAAACGATGACGTTAATCTAGTAGAAAATGGATAGAAAGAGTGAAGCTTTTCCATGTTAGGCCAGTGTGAACCCGGGCGTCGAGTATGGCGACTTCGAGTACTCTTATCTCATTCGCTTGATACTGCTCATGGTCTAAAATTAGCACAATGCCGGGCTCGGATTAATGGTAGTATTGACCTAGGGGGAGCAATATCTTGCCGTGTAGTTCGCTGTCGCTGTCCGGTAGCAACCGAGGAAATACCCGGTCCAACGGATGGGTCTAGTTCCGCTATTCATCTAATCCGAATCCTTCGAATTTATGGTTCCTGGTCCGTGGCCCTAAACCATGGGTACGATAGTTCGGTTGTGACCCAATTGTAACCTCAACGGCCGTCCATTCCACGGTTGACAGTCGTCGTGGCAGGCAACACTACATATCCACACAGCTTTCTCCTCTTATATGACTGACTAGGCAGGGCGCGACCGTGATGGTTGGAAGGTTACGGCGATATTGTCGCCGTATTAATGCTACGCTATTCAGGACAGTGGCTCTTCCAAGACCTCTGTCATCCGCTTGTGGCGAGCTGTATGCCGGGGCAAGATTAACGAGCAAAACACCTTCCGTTTCCACTTGCTTTGATCTATTTCTCCGCCATCGCTCTAGTTTTTTACCTATTTCTGCCAGTCCCAATAGTAAACTACATAAACATGTCAAGTATTGTAGAATTGGGTACATTCTTCCAACTATAGAGAGACGGCCAACGCGGCATCAAATTCGTACTCGCCCTTCGTCTTTCCCCGCCCACCCAGGAACTTTCGATTAAATTCGTCGTAAATGCAACGGTCCAGAGATTGCTAACATTCTCTGGTCTGGAACTTTTCTTGTCACATGTCGCATGATGCGTGGCTACTGAAACCCATCTCAATGGTTCTTCCCCGTTTACCGACGCAACCTCCCCCCCCCCCTTCCCTCTCGTCCATCCGTCAATCCTAACAAAATCGTTCACCTTGCCCTTCACACCAGCACGCGCCGCTTCCGGAATCGCAGACCATAGCGTGCAACCAATGACAGTCAAATACGGACTAGAATCATCGCATCGCTGACGTGCAAGAAAACCGCTTTGTCAACCAGGATGATTCCGTTGCTAGACGCTAGGCTGTGTCGAGTCCGGAGTTATCGTTGAACCTGTAAAACTCATGAGGAGGAAGAGGGCAGATGCGGGAGTCAAAGGTCATGTCGTGTATTGTTGGCCGACTTCAAGATGGAGGTCAGAGAGAACTTTGACCTGAGGGTTGCTTGTTAGATAGTGGTAGAGTCTGTGGATAAAGGACTTCATCTTTAGGGTAAATGGGACGAGATTGGTTGAAGGGGAACTGAAAGTGATTTGGGAGTGGTTGGATTTAGAACCGCAACGACATGAGCTATGTATCACGTGGGCCAGCGCCGCTGATCCCTGACTTCACGGAAGACCTAACCAACATGCAGGTGAGACAAAACGGATACAATATACATGGTTAACAGTTATGGAAATCCAATAGCCCCCGTCATCCCCAAAGCCCCATCCCACCACTGAAACGGGTCCCTCCCAATTTGTGAGCCCAGACCAACCGGCAGATTTGGATTCAGCAGAGCAACCGTATCTATTCCCGGCACGGCCGCCATCGTGGAATGCCGCGACCACCAATCCATCTCTTCAACCCCAACACCGCCGCCCGGCTCTTGCTGCTGCTCCATACCCGCTTCGGGTCCTGCTGCGCCTACGGCAACGGGGCTTCCTGCACCCGAGGAGGATGACGAACGCAGCGATGCGTTGAGTAGTATTTCTAGGAATTGTGCGTAACGGATAGCCATGTGTGTATCGTCCGGCGAAGCGGCGCGGATGGATGTGATGGATGCACGGAGGAGTTGAATGTTTGGCTCGGAGTCAGTTGCGTCCGGGTTGGCGGTCAGGGTACTCTGCGATTATTAGAACGGTATCAGTCTGGAAGTTGCATAATGATGCCGGCTTTTCGACAAGTGAAGGAGGGCAACTGACTTTAAGAAGATGCAGGTTAGAAGCAACGATAAAAACCCAGCATCGAACAGGCAGGTACCTCAGCAGGTTGGTAGGCATGAGGTTAACAACGATGGATAGAATCTGGTAGCTCGCGTCGGTGGCCTGATCCGCCAGACGGGTTAAAGCTGCGATTTTCGGGCGGAAGGTCTCATCCATTTCACCTGTTTCCGAAGGCGTGGTGTCGTGGTGCTGCAAAGCGTAACAAGCAGGGGCAAAGCTGTACATGACAGAGTAGTGGTACTCGAGGTTCAGGCACGCGCCGAGCAGCGTAGTGCCACCTGGAACATGTCACATACTGTTAGTACGGTAACAGTTCATGAAAGCTTGTGTGCAGTGGGAGGGCACACCTAACTCAGAGCACGCAGCATGCTGGCGTTTCCATCGACCAAGTGCTCTTTCAATATGCTCTAGCCCGGGTAGCATATTAACGTTGGCCAATGTGAAGCCACCCTGCTTGAGCGATTGAAGCAGAAGGCCGGCCTTTCGGGTCTCAGCAGAAAGGTCGTAGTAGCTTTCCCATTGTGCAGTGTCGGGGAGAATGCTGGCGAAGGTTGTTGAGTACCGATTCCGGACGACCTCGGTCGATCGCTTTGATAGTAGTGGGTTAAGACCTAGGCGCATTGCCAGATTCTCGTCGGCAAGGTACAGGAACACGCAAATCAACTGGTTCCACTGTTGTCTGATGGACTCCTTTTCAGAAGCGGGGTGGCCCCCAGAGTTTTGTGAGTCGGAGTAGTCGAAACAGCACCCTTCATGGGCTAAAGCAATGGCAGTGGAGAGCAGCATCCTACGGAAATATGTGTCAGGAGGCCAAGCGCTATAGGACGAGGAGCCATCGCGCAACGTACGAATGCCGCGAGGGAAAACTAACCAAGACATCTTGTTGCTGCGATATGCCGGTGCAACAATGTTGAGGCTTTCGAGGAGTTTTGCCATGCCATATCGCTGTTGGCTCGTCAACGATGTGACCTGGCCTGGGCGCGCAAAAGATGCCCGCCGTGGGCCCTGGGGGCTGTTGTATATGTCGACATCCTCCTCCTCGGAGAAGGAAACGGGGTTGTTGATGGCTTTGCTATGCCACTCGATCATGAGGAGCATGGCAGCGATGGCGCCCGGTGAGCGAGTGTATGGTGAGCCCCAGAGAGCGGATTGGAGATAGTTGCGCAGGAACTTCCATGCCTGCCAGTGGATACGCTCGGACCTGATCTCGCCGTGGGAGCCAGAGAGCGAGTGGTAGCGGGAGGACAAAGTGATGAGACTGATCAACAGCAGCGGCTCCTCCACAGCCAAGTGAGCGTAACGACTCTTGTCCCTGTAAGACGGGTGGACCACAGGGCGCAACGCCCACATGACATTGAAGTAGAAGTCCAGGTACTCGATCACTTCGATCTTGGTGAGGACACCCTTCCTGACCAAAAGAAAATGTTCCCATGCAGGACTGGTCTCGACAGGGTCCCGCAGTCCGAGCAATACATCGCCGGCAGCAACAACCGATGGCGTCGCATTGCCGCCTGCGCTCGCTGCGTCGATATCTCGGGGGCTCCTAACCTGCTCGCCGGCGGCCGTGAAGGTGAGCAGATCGAGAGCGTCGGCTGTGTTATGGAGCTGCGCCGAGATGATCCGGCTGCGAGCTGTTGGGTGACTTTGGTTCGTTGATGGGGACGGCTGCGCTGGAGATGTCGAGGACGTCTGGGAGCCAACAGTGCCAGAGAGGGGCACTGCCAGTGCCTGCATTGGCCTTGCCTGATCCACGTCGCTGGCAGCACCACACCCACCGTTACTTCCGTGCCTCGTGAAACCGGCACCGCTGCTACGGCCAGCGGCCGAACACCTACTACGTGCGTCAACCGGAGGCGAAGCAGATGCAGGCGAGTAGCCAGGCACGATGGGATTACCATAGTCAGTCTGAACGGGAGGGGATGCGGCAGCGGCTGAGGTGCGACCCAGTCTGCGCCGTGTGCTCCTGGTGTCGCTGAACTCGCAGCGGTCAGGTTGACCATCGGCAACACACCGTTTGCAGGGCTGCCGTCGGTCCTCCGCATCGGGCACGCACCGTGACTTGCGTTTCCTGCATGGTTCGCATGACTGGTAGCCCCTTCGACGTCTGAGCTCGGGTGGAGAGCCTGACCGATTGACGGGCAAGAACTGTAACGACTGCGCCGGCTGACCGTCTGCCATGCGCTTGGTGCCTATCATCTGGCAAAATGGAACTTGGACGCTCGTTGGCCGTGCGAGTTGTGGTGCGTAAAAATAGCGGAATCTCCGCATCCGGCTAATCCGATGGGAATCCGGCCCATTTGTGCTCGGTTGATCATCAGCCCACTGACTGAGGTCCCACCGACCCCGCGTTAAATTTCAAACCAGACGCGGGGTGGTGGAGTGTGGAGGAGGGAAGTTGGGGAAAGTGGAGTGGTCAAAGCCAAGGCGGTGATGCACTTCATTCCCTCTCATCAACTCTCAAGTGTAAGGTATGCACATAATAACAAAGCGAGGGACCCTACCTCATCCGGGGTTCCCCACTTCGTCTCCTCTCATGCTTCAGCTTTGGATCGGGGAACGCGATCTCTTCCTTCTGGGAGACCGAACACATCGACGCGGTTTTCTGGACGGGCACGATAACAAGCCAGCACTAGCACTCCTGCCTGGCCTCGGACTTGGCGATACCATGATGACCCTACCATTATGATCCTGACCTGTGTGGCTGGGGCTTCTTGCATAGGTAGTCCTCCCTGGCGGGTATCCGCTCTCACTGCTCCATCGTGAATGGCTTGGGCCTCATCGTCGTGTTAGATTGGAGGTAGGCCATGCCGAGTCTCGAAGAATCCGGGGAAGCGCCAAACGATCCAGGCTTGACACCAAATAAGCACCCAAAAAATCAAGTCATCCTCCAATTATGATCGGAGAGTTACTTCTCTATCCCCGCCGACCCCGAGGTCAACGAGGACGAACCCACAGAGGATTCCGGGCGGTGGGTTCGGGTATTCCACCCGAGGCCTAGCCTCCGCGGAGACGCCCAAAGGGGAAATGTATCCGCGGCACTATCAATCGCCCCATAGCCAGTCTTCGCAGCTCCCACACTGCTGGGTGGTCCCGGCATTTTTACTCGGGAGATGAACGGTCTCGCCACGACATGGAGTCCCTTGTATTGAGCGTTCGCCAAGGAAGCTGAGAACCACCACAATGTGGGCCGATGGATATCTCTCAACACACTTAAATCTCACAGTCGACTTCCGCAACTTGCAGATCTCTCTCCTCTCAGTCCCCAGCCCTTTCACACCGAATCATCAAACAGGGCCGACAGGCGACATACAATGACCTCAGATTCCGAAAAGGCCCAGGTGGCTCCAATCTCTGAGAAGGCAAGCTCAGCCGAGCTTGAGAATGGCGCGGCCAATGTTGTGCTTGACGCCGAGACGAACAAGAATCTCCTGAGGCGGATCGACTGGCGGGTCATGCCGGTGGTAAGCATCGACTCGATTTTTGTCGACACCCCGAAATCCAGGAACTTCGCTGACGGACAATTTTTCGGTGATAGCTCTGCTTCACCTATGCCCTGCAGTTCTACGACAAAGCCCTTCTTAGCCAGGCCGCCATCTTTGGTCTTCGCAAGGACTTAGGCTTGGAGGATGGTCTCAAGTATTCATGGGCATCCCTGATCTTTTACTTTGGCTACATTGCCGGCACATATCCCGTCTCCCTGCTCGCCCAAAAGTACTCGACCCGCGTCGTCATCACGGTCATCTGCCTCCTCTGGTCCGTCGTCGTCCTTACCACGCCAGCGTGCCGCAACTACGGCGACTTTCTCGCCAACCGCTTTATGCTCGGACTGATCGAGGCCGGCGTCTCCCCCATCTTCATGCTCGTCGTCGGGCTCTGGTACACGCACGCGGAGCAGATCTCGCGGTCCAGTTGGTGGTACTCATTCTCGGGCGGCTCGCTGCTCGTCTCGCCGCTCATCAACTACGGTATGGGCCACATTCAAGGCGGCAGCCTGGCGCCGTGGCAGTATATGTACTTTATCGCGGGCGGCGTCACAGCGATATGGGGCGTCGCTCTCTGGTGGCTGTTCCCCGACACCCCGCAGAACGCCAAGGGTTTCACCGAGGAGGAGCGCGCCCTGCTGATGGAGCGCGTGCGAGGAAACAATGCCGGCGCCGAGAACAAGACGTTCAAGTGGTATCAGGTTGCCGAGGCACTCAAGGACTATCAGATGTGGGGAATTTGCATCCTGTCGATTGTGTCGTGCACGGGGTCTGGTGCTGTCACTGTGTTTGCGCCCATCGTCTTCAACGGCATGGGTTTCAGCGTGTTTGAATCCCTCCTACTCAATTTGCCCATCGGCGCGCTGGCGTTTATCTGCATTCTCGGGTCTGGGTACCTGGGCAGGTTTGTGCCGAACTCGCGCTTTCACATCATCTCGGCATCGTGTATCCCCGTCATCCTGGGATGCGCCTTGCTGTAAGTCATCCCTTGCCTGGGCGAATCATGCGACTATCGACTTGGCTTGTGTGCTAACAGTGCGTTCCCCAACAGATGGCAGCTTCCTTCGTCCAACACGGCCGGTCGTATCGTCGGGTACTACCTCATCAACTTTTTCTCGTCCGCTTGGGTGCAGTGCATCGGCCTCGGCACATCCAACGTCGCCGGCCACACCAAGAAGGCTGTTTATGCGGCCGCCACTTTCATCGCTTACTCTATTGGCAATATCATTGGCCCTCTCATGTTTGACGCGTAAGTCCCGACTGACGCCCTCCCAGGAATCGAGCAACCTACTGACGCCGGATAACAGGTCATATGCTCCGCGCTACGACAAGAGCTTCACCGGCGTCATGATTTGCTTTGTCGTCTGCTTCTTCAGTGCCGAAATTCTCCGCTTCTTTTTAGCGCGGGAGAACAAGAAGCGCGAGGAGCAGTTTGGCCCGTCGGACGATGCCCAGGGGTTGGAGGATTTTACGGATCAGGAGAATAAGTCATTTAGATATCATTTGTAATGAAGGAATGAGTAGGAGTTTTTTTTTTGGTATGATAAAAAGCATACTAGAACAGCGAAATTCGCGAGTCGTGCTTGTTTCTCTCTACCCCCCTTCCAAACCCTCTTTCCCCTATCAGACTCGAAAGTGATCAATAGCGTTTATAGAACGGTTATAGCAACTACAAAATCGCACCGGCATTCTGATTTGTCTTAGTAACGGTAACTTTTTCATGTTGAGTTTCACATGCTGTGTCGGGATGGCTGCCGTGCACCATCGCCTTGCCTCAGCTAATTACTAAGTAATAAAAGATAGCGCTCTAGGTCGGATCGCAAGACGGCAATACATGCGCACATATTTCATCAAACCAGCAGTTCCAACATATAACGAAGGAGAAACTGAATATACTTCGCGAATTGTGTGATAAATTTACCCAGGGAAAACAGAACAAAGTGGAAATTATACCTTGTAAAACTGAGGTTGGTCGTCGAGCAAAAATGCAGGCGCTAAAAAGGGTTAGGGCTCCCCATTTGGCTCCCTCTCTCGCTTACGATTTATTTTTGTTGTGGTGTGCCTGGGGGTGTGGCCTCCTGGATTTCTTTGCGCTGCTTCGTCGCTGACTGTTGGTATTGTGGCACGGCAGTTTTGTTGCTGTGCCGCGAGCGAGCATTTGCCAGAAGAGGCAACCGACCACCCTGCCAAGCCAGCGGCCGCTTTCAAACTCAGGCTGCTCAAAGTCCAGTTCGGTGTGTTCGGTATGTCAGGTGTGGTAGGCTGGGGGCATATCTGTGACGACAAAGAAGCTGTGTTTGCTTTGGACAGCACACCACCTCTCCCTTGGTTGCCTTGTTCGGTGACGCGTAGCTGGTGTTTTCCTTCTGGTCAGATGGCCGCGTCTGTCTAACGGCGAGGCTCCCGCAAACGCTGGCCGCCGGTTGGTGAAACGTGCCCGATAGTTGACGTCAATCCCCACCTGACTCAACTAAGGTAGCTTTCAGTTATTCTATCATGTTCTCAGCGGCCGCAATGTGGTCTGTGCAGCGCCATGTTTCTCCTCTGCGACCGGCTGCAGCCCAGTGAGGCAATTCGTCAATCCGACCCGACAGTCTGGAAATCGGAGCCCTCCGCTGCGGATGGGAACGGTTCCTTCGCTGCGTGGTGGCTCAGGCAGCATTCCCTGTGCATGTGGGTCCGGGAGCCTCCGGCGACTGGCAAAAACTGTCGGGCCTGACTGGACGCCTCGTTGCTCCGCCACCTTACCGACCTCACGGCTGCAGGTCATCCCTGGCGCTGCGGCTGCAACCCCGGTTCCTGCAAGGCACTGCAGCCACCCACCAAGCAACGGAAGCGCGTCTTGCAGCGGCCCGCATGAGTGGCTCCCTCCGCTGTTGCCAGGGCCCTCCTGCGATCTTTATAAATGGTCCAAATGTCTGCATTTTTGACGGGCCCAGATCATCGCCCGGCGCCAAATCACAATCAACAACCATCTGCAGATCATTTTAGTTACCTTAGTCTTGTTGGCAAGAATCCAATCAACAAATAGCACACAGACACGCACACGCGCAATCGCATCCACCTCAGAGCTCGCAGGAGGACTCAGAACGGCAACCATGTCGTGGGTCAGCAGCTCCTACAACTGGCACTCGGGCCCTTCCGACTACTCGGAGGTTCTGACCGACGACCGGCGGAAGTGCCAGGTGGAGGGCTGTTATAAGAAGCATGCCTTCAGCAGGCCGGATGGGGTCCGGAAAGTCTACTCCAGATATTGCTCCGACCGTATGTTTGTTATCGCGATTCCCCTTGACCCTGTCCGTCGCCTAACTTTCCTTGTGCCAGACACCTGCGGGGCAACATATCCAGAGGAGGAGGGTACCCACTGCCCAAGCCCTCGTAAGTCAGGCGAGCGATACTGTCCAGACCGTACGTTACCTCCTGATTATCACCCTTTGCCGGCTACCTGCTGATGAAACCAGACCTGAAGTGCGGCGAACCCGGCTGCGGAAAGATGGGGGACTATGTCGGCTGCCGCGATTATGTCCCCTGGTTTTGCGTCAAGCGTACGTCTACCCTTCACCTTTACCAAGTCCCCCAGTGACTGAACTAACCGACGATCTACAGACCGCTGCACAGCACCCGACTGCCGCGCCCGCGCCGCCGACCGTCAACAGCAACACTGCGTCGCCCACTACATAGCGTGCAGCGTTCCCAACTGCACCCGCCCGGCCCACCTGCACCGGCACGGCCGCCTCGACGCTGTCTGTGCGGTCCACTACGGCACCTACCGCTGCATGGCCAACGACTGTACCCGTTGGTCCAGCTCACGGTACTGCCCCATCCACAAGTGCGTCGTCACGGACTGCACCGCCAACCGCCATCCTACCATCGCCGGCGCCGAAGCCTGCGTCAAGCACCTCTGCACCACTCCGTTCTGCACAAACTCGGTTCTCTACCCGTCGCGTTCCAAATCCGCCCACTGTTCGCTACACACTTGCCGCGCCGCGTCGTGCGTCAACCGGCGCCGGGAGTCAGGGGGCGACTACTGCCTAACCCATACCTGTGCCACGCCCGGCTGCCGGTCCGAGTCTCGCTTTCCCGCCAGCCACTGCGCCCGGCACGCCTGCGTGGTGGTGTCGTGCCCGCACCCGCGACTGAGCGCCGTGGCTTCCAGCACACTGGCCGTCGGGCTCGATCGCGACCGGTGTGCTGCCCACGCGCAAGCACGGGAGCGCAGGTCTGCATCCCTAGATGCCGACGGGATTGGGCTCGACTGGGAGGGGCTGAGAGGCCGGTTTGAGCTAGGCGGTGAGAGGGAGCGGGAGCGGGAGAGGAAGAGGTTGAGTGATGATGTGGCGAGGCTGAGGCGGAGGGAGCACGATACCGCAGCCGAGCAGTCATGGGAAAGGCCGCGAGAAACCGACTGGGAGAAGCTAGAGAGGATGCAGAGAGATTTCGAGACCTGGAGGAGGCGGGATGAGGGCTGGTGACCGGTTAGGACTCGGGGTTTCCCATGTCGGGCTTCGGCGCGTGAGCGGGTTCCATTGGTAGGGGCAGGTTAGATGATACCCACGGATTAGATGGTGTGTTCTGCCACACACATCGGGGCGCACGGCGTTTGGCTTTGGTATGGCACAGTGAGTTAGCATTGGTTATGGATTTGGAATTGATCGCCTTCAAGAACAGCTGCAATGACAACGAGCGTTGATCGGCGACGTGTATCATCTAAGGTTTCAATGTCATGTAAACGATAAACCCCTGAGCCATCAATGAGACACGTCGCGCCAACCGCTACATCTAGGTTTGTGTCCCTGTCGCCCGCGGCGTTCGGGTTGATTACAGGTCAGGGAGGCGGGCACCAATTACCTCGAACGCGGCCTATGTCTAAAACATGCAATTTTTACCAACTCGGTTATCTTCGAATGTACAGAAAGATATACCTGGCGCTCCATTTGCCACGTGCCACTCACCTGTACTCTACCACTCTTATACCCGCGTTTCCGGCCCTATAGTCCCCGTCTCTTTAGCGTGTACCGATACGAATAATGCCCCTTCACGTCCTTCGCCATGATCCTCATCGCAATCACATCATTCGACTCGACACCGCCCTCTACAATTCCTGCCTGCACCGCCAACTCGGCATACTTCTTTGCCCGCTTGTCATCCCCCAGATAATTAAAGTTGACGGCCGCCAATTCATATGCCTCGCCAAACTTCGCATGCAACCGCTCTTCCTCGTAGAGCTTCAAGAACCGCTCAATCAGCTTAAAATCCACCTTGGTACTGTCATGGTTGCGAAGCTCAGCGCGCATCGCCAGGATCTCCTTCAGCCTCTTATCACCCGCCACCGCCGCCTCGCCCTTGTCTCCGCCGGGAGGGCTGCACGCGCTGCACGGACACCCGTTTTGCGATTCCGCAAAGCCGCGGTGCCGCTTTACCCACGCCGAGCGGTCCGCCCGCGGCAGGAAGGGATCGACGTACGACACGGTGAGCTCCTCGCCGGCCTGGACGCGGCGGGCGACCGTGGCGCGCAGCGCAAAAGCGTTGTCGATGTGGGTCGCGACATTCGGGCGGCAGTCGTGCTGCAGCATGGCAATTTCGGGATAGTTGACGTAGTGTTTTGAGTGGTTCTCCTCGTCCTGCTTGACGGCGGCGTAGCCGAGGTCGATCTCAAAGGGGTGCGCGAGGAGGATGGCCTCGATGGAGCGAGGGTTGAGGCCGACATTGTCGCCTGGACGGATGCGCTGTTTGTCAAATTTGGCGCGGGTCTCGGACGGCAGGAAGGAGACGGCGGCTTCGAGCAGGC
The DNA here is from genome assembly GCA_023628455.1 of Chaetomiaceae sp. B2702. NCBI lineage: Eukaryota > Fungi > Ascomycota > Sordariomycetes > Sordariales > Chaetomiaceae > Chaetomiaceae sp. B2702. Next base: position 449,703 of record JAMAKP010000016.1, on the reverse strand, counting down.
GGGTGCGTTCTTTCTTTCTGGCGACTTTGTCGAAGAAGGATTTGTGCACCAAGAGGACTGGTGACCAAACCATGAGCGGCTTGCCACGGCGGATGGTTGTGGTGGCAACCATTCCAGGACCTTTTTCGAGGACTTCGGTCTCGGTGAAGGGGAGTGGGTCTTGAAGGTATTTGTTCTCGCCTCGGTTGAGGTGGTCCTCGATGCGTTCGAGTTTCTGGAACTCATCTGCCTTGGTCACGGCGACCATGCCCCGGCCCTTGACCACCCGCCGGTTGGTGTAGACGCAAAAGGAGCCGGAGTCGGAGTCGGCGCAAATCTTGGAATCCCACCATCCTTCAACTGGCGGGACTGGGTGCCCCGACGCGGTCGCGTTGTCGGTGTAAATTTCGACCTTTTGGATGGGTTCGTAGGCCAAGCCGTCTGCCGAGCCCGCCGGCGGAGGGTCTGCTTTGGCTTTGCCCTTGGCGTCAGAATCTGCGGCGGCGAGGGGTGCGAGCAGCCCCAAAAGGAGGACGCGGGTCAACGACAACTGGCCCCAGGCCATTTTGCGGGAAGTGGACGTAGTCAGGTTTCTATAGAGAGTAACGTGCAGCGGCCTACAACCCCGAAAGCAAAAACCCACACACAAGCTGATACTGGAGCTTGCTGGTCGTTCGAAGCAGCAACGAACATTCGACTCAATGTCAACAAAGTAGCAGCATTCCGTCGATGTTTACAGTCAGAGGAACCTCGAGGTTATGACGTTGCATAGCTCAGATGAGGCAACGTGGCCTAGACATGGGAAAGAAACTGCCTATATCATTGAGTGTTAACGCGACTCTGTTCCATCGGTGTCTGGGCGAAGACGTAGCATTGATTGGCGTTTGCAACTGCCTAAATATGTCTGCCGGGCCCTATTACTTTATCCGAGGAATATCTTGATCCTGATGTGGTGGCCACGGGGACGGCTAAACTCATCTTGAGTGTAAAATCCAAATGCTTTATTCATGCTTACAGGCCCTTCTATTGGCCAGACGGCACTGATTGCTACGTGTAAGGAATGCTCTACGAGTTGGGATAAACAACATGTGATCTCGGGCACGGCCACTTGGGTACTTTCCCTGATGGCTCTCTTCCCAGAATTCGTGCAGGCAGCACGCCGATCAGCTCGAGACTTCTTTGCCGTGTTGCTCGAAAGTAATTAGGCCGCAACCCCGCCGAGAGTAACGTCCTCGATACATGTAGTCACCATGACCCCTCCCCAATGACACAACCAATAATTACCAGTTCGTTCAAAAGCTAAAACGACTTTTTCTATCACCACAGGCTCCACGAATTGAACGTGTAGTTTGCACCGAAAGTACTTCAGCTTCACCAGTCAGCCATTTGGGACCTGCCCAGAAAGCGGCTCCGCAATATCCTGGACCGGATTGTTCCGTCCCCCGAAGGGAGTCAGGGACAATGACTGGATACCAGGTGGGAGCCCGGTGATGGATTTAATCGTGTGACCGTGTCCCAACTCCCAAGGGCGCTAGCTCTGGAAGATCAACCGCAGAGATGGACTGCAGGCTGTAGAAGTGAGACATGAGATCTAGGTCTTGCATCTCTGGGACACTGCTCCTGGGAACTAACATACTGCCGCACACGAAGTGGAGGCCCCGATGTATTGCTCGCAACGTTAGTAAATTTCTCAAGATGCCATCGATATCGTGGAGAAGGGGAAATTTGGTGGTAATCAGGCCTAAGAAATGTCGCATGGAGCCGAGGATGAAAGCTTCGGCCAACCAAGTCGTATATTGGACAGGAGTGTGAAACATCCAATACAACTCAGATACAATGAGTTTGCAGATGTTTGGCACTCGGTATGACAACAGGTCAATAAGCAACGATTTGGTGCTCTCCGTGGGAAACCCTGGTACTCGGAGGCCCATTTGTTTTACTTTCCCAAGTATGGAATCCGAGTCTAGCAGCGAAAGCCCATCCGCCAGGTAATGATTGCTAAGTATGATCAACTTCTGAACGAGTCCCCCATAATTCAGAGACAGGGAGAAGCGTGTAATTAGTGAAATGATTGCATCGGCTCCTGGATGACCATCTTAACGTGCTAGGAGAGGAGCGGGATCGAGGCTAAGTAAAGTTGCCTACACGTGAAAGGCGAGGTTTTCGAGTGCAAACGTGGTTTTCGAGCGTGGTCTTCTAAATACGGCCAAGGCCGAATATGTCAGGCCCCTCCAACGAGGTGTCATTGCAGCGGTCGTGTCCATGCAGGAGCTGACGACAATGTCGTCACGACATATCGCCCAGTGGGTTTCGGAAGGCGAGAAAAGGCGGTTTGGGCATGCCCATACTTGAATCTGCGCTTGGGAGTTAAACTAAGCTGATGGAGAGTAGATTATAGTCATCGCGATACAGAAAAGTTTCGTATCCTGAAGAAGTTGAACTGGCCTATTATTACCAGTAGCGGAATGGTCGCAACATGGGCATTGTAGCCTCGGCTGCCAGCGTTTGGAGTACGGAAGCTTCTTCGGGGCACTCCGATCTGACTTGATTGACTTCAGGGCAGGGTAGGTACGATACCTAGTTAGATTAAGTGGTGTTTCCCCGTTAATGCAAGCAAGGCAGGCCTGGGTTGCGTTCTTATGCGGCTGAGACTCAAGGCACAACACTATTCTCCTGTCTACATAGTGCCGCAGGTAATATACATAGCTAAGCAGGTATTTTCTCCCAGGCTTATCTGTTGTTGCAACAGAAATCACTACTTTCTGTCCAACCATTACACTTAACATTAAATCAAACCACCAATGGGAGTACCTCGCAATGCCCCTTCGTCAACTCCCAAAAGCACAACAAACCACAAAAGCGTTCTACCCGCCAGGCAGGATACTACCTATCTACAACGATCCCAAATTATTCCCGGTAGCGTACCTGACCGAAGCCTTACCATCCGCGATTGCGCTACGGAGATGGAGAAAGTTCCTGAGCACTCCTGGTATGCCATGGACGTCAGAGGGCCATTCGTAATATTACAGATACATTGTAACTGCAGGATAAGTCCAACATAGAAAATGGGGTGGAGGACATACCCTGAAAGACCTCCATCTGGTAGCAGCCGTAGCTGAAGGTGCAGCGGACAAGCTCAGCCATGAAATATGACCTCATCCGGCCATCCGTCGAGGCAGCAAAACCGATGAGATTCCTAGTGACGGTTAGCTGAAACTCGAAACTGGGGGGCGGGGAAAAAGGAAAAGCAACATACACCCAAACATAAATATACGGTAAGCCGGTCCACGCCTTGAGGCCAAGAAAGCGAGTGTTGAGGTACATCATCCGAACATCCAATCCGTTCTCTGAGTTGTCGAAAGAACACAAGTTACCTAACAGCGTCCTACGCATGATTCGTGAAGCCAAAGCACACGTCTCCAAAACGAGACCGGGAACGTCTTTGTCGACCGCTGAGCGGCTTACGATATTGTCCAGCATCAAGTCCGGGGCTAGTTCAACTTCGTCCGACGGGCTTTGCGCGCTCAAGTCAAAAAAGTACCAGAGCGAATCGCTCGCAGCCCGGAGAACGGCCACCAACTGGACGCGGACAGCCGAATCGACGTACTGGGCGGCGAGGGAAAAGTCTTCATCATCGCAGAGAAGAAGGGGGCAAGACAGGAGTAGGTTTCCCGTCAGGAAGCCGTCGGCGGTCATGATGCGCTTGGTCGGACTCGGGCCGAGAACACTGAAAGCCAGCGGCGTGTAGAGAGAGATGCATGCAAGCATGTCGGTCCTGTGTCTCGAGTCAACTTCGACGCCAGACGGGGCAATAGAGTATCAAGTTTAAGGGCACTTACATGGTAACGAGGTGCTGCATGACAACGGGCATCGTGTCCAGGCCCCCGCGAGACTTGATGAAATTCTCCACGGCAGCGAGGTGGGTTGTCGCGCGGGGATTGAAGCGGAACATCTTGGGCAAGATTAGCGTAATCCATCGCTAAGTAATTCATGCACCTGAGGTGGCGACGCAACTGAATTATACACACCTCGAACATGCCCAAGATAAGCACCGGGTATACAACCTCATGTAGCTGCCTGCTATTGGCACTATCAATGTATCTCTGCAGCTCCTTCACAGCCTGGTACTCGTAGTACGGATAGGTAGCGTCATGCGCGCCGCGAGACGCGTCCAACACACCCGCCGTCCACAGCCAACCGATGTAGATGCACGCCGCCTTGGTCAGGTCCGGGCGGAAGTAACTTGGCTGCCGGAACCCGACGAGGGCAAAGCCCTCATCGAGGAAGGACGTGTATGACCCGCACCGGCCGAGGTAGATCTGGAACGTGCGGGCGTCAACGCCCGTCATGTGGGTGCTTTGCGGGGGTGCGCCGCGGAGGTCCCACGGGTTTAGCCGGGGCTGTTCCTGTTGCTGCTGCTGCTGCTGTTGTGCAACGGTAGCAACTAGCTTGCCGCGCTTCCGGCTGCTGTTGGCCGGCTGCCGTGCGACCAACGCATGCTGCTGGGCGACACCCTCGTCTTCTAGAACACCTCCGCGGCAGCTGTTGCTGCTGTTGCTGTGTTCTCGGGCCGGAGCTAGCCTGCGAGGAGAATATGGAACGAGTGGTAAGCAAGGAATTTCCTAATCGGGACAATGCTGAATCGAACGGCACCCAACCATCCGGGACCATGGGTCGAGGGCCACGCTTGCTCCTCTCGGTGGATAATAGATGCGACTCGGTACTTACGGGCGTGGGGTCGGTTTCGATGCAGTGGTATCGAGTGTAACTATAAAAACAGTCAGATGCCCATTCGTCGATATTCATTCCTCCCTTTCTTCATTGGGGGAGGTTCTCTTGTGGATGGAGGAAGCGTGTGAGTGAATCGGACTGGTCGTCGCTGGGCTCGGACTTAGCCTGACATTTTAAGTTGGCCTGCTTCTTCTGCAGACCGCGGACCACAACCATGACCTGGGATCTAACAGCCTTCTTCTGCTTCTTGTCCAGCTTTGGCCCGTCATAGTTTACAAAAACGGCCATGATGTAGAAATTTGGATTTGAGCAAAACAGCAATAGAAAATCAATCAAGAAACACTCGACAAAGACAGAACCGCGGATGGGAGAGCGAGAGATGGGAAATTCGTCTGCCCAGCTTGCAAGGGTTCAGGTCGCGCTTAATGCTCAAGACTTAAGTTGGGCACCCAGAATCAGGGGTGTTGAGGTTTGGTGATGCGCTGATGAAGATGGTTCGTTGCCTTTGCCGTGCTCCGCTCTGCCAAGCTTGCGCTAATCCTGACCATCAAGATGTGATTGGATTTGAGCGATTGCCAGTTTGGGAATGGTGCAGTTTAGCGGCTGTTGCCGTGCCTGCCCCGAGCTGCTTCATGGTGGAGTTCATGCCGATAGAGTCGATGGCTTCGCGCTAAGTCCCCCCTGCCCTCGCTCCTGCACAGCCGGACCCAGCCCCGGCCGCCAAGAGATCTTCCACGCGGGCGGTGGTTTCCAAGGAACCTTCGTGATCTGTTGCTCGGTGGGGCTCGCATCAGCGGAAAGCTCCGGTCATTAAGGAGGCGCCGAGAGCGAGATAACGTTGTTGTTGAGCATGAAGATGTTCCTTTCAAGACGAAGTGAAGCTTTGGCGTAAATGTGATTACGAGATGAGTTGTCCAAGAATAGAGGATCCTGCCGTGATGGCGACGAGATGGGTAATTTTAGCACGAAAGATCATATCGAATTGCAAAGGCCGTTTCTTCCAATCCATTTTTCTCTCAACAATTCATCCAAGTCTTACATCTCGATACATCTTTACTCTTGCTTTTACAGATTTCTACTCCTCTCCAGTTGCTTCTCCGACACTGCACTTTTCGCCGCCGGCGACAACACTTCCGCCCGCTCCCGTACGAGAAATTATAGGCCACTGAGGGCTCCGGTACTCGGCAAGCGCGCCTAGCTGCGCTCGCTCGGCGGCTGCTACGGCAGTGAGCCAGGAAGGCAAGCAGGAAGATGGCAAGCACTCCATCAGAGACTTCAGCACCAAGCAAGACAATAGCCATCTCATAACCCATGATAATATACGCGCGATTGGTAACTTGGAGCAGCCATGGATTAGAGACAGGTCTAGCTACGACTCGCAAGTCGAGTAGAGGATTCCGCTGTGCAGACGCGTCCGATGATTTAGCCTGGGCCCAAATCACTTCCCAGGAGTGCATTATCTCGCTATTATGTAAGGCGACCGATCATTGCTGGGCCGATAACGAAGACATTCAGTATGGTTCTCGGATTTTTCTTGAGACGAGGTTACAACCGGCTAACACATCCCACTGGCGGCGAGGCCATCGGATGATCATTGGGGCTGCCATCAACCATGAGACCAAGCAGTGAGATCGATTTCGTTAATAGACGGGTGGGTGTGCTGAACCTGGGGGCTGGGGCTTTGGCGACGCAATTCCATGCATTGCGACATGCTCTTCGGTTTCTCTTTTCTACCTGTTGTTTGGAGGTTTTCGGTTTCTCACGTAAACCATGCGGTTAGTTGAGACTTTGATGACTTTAGCATGGGTTAACATGTTTTGTGTCCGGAGCGTCATAGAGAATGGATGTTCCTAGTGGTGCGCATCCGATTGCTGCGTCGAATTGATCACTACAAATTTGTTCATCACTACAATTTGTTCCTTTCTTGGACGTAGATCTTGGGTATAAACGTACAAACTAGGTTTTGTAAGCCGCCGAGAAAGCATAATAAAAGCGAAGAACGGTAACCAGAAGAACGACACAACGAACCATGGTACATAAGATCATAAAATCGATGGACCGGAAGAAATCAGATAACTAACGCCGTTGGAAGCCGAAGCCCAGTGACGCTGAGGCGGGCTTGGCAGTGCTTGGCGTAATATCCCGCTGCCGTCGTGGGCTCCGTCGCTGCAGCGCGCCGCAAGCAGGCTGCCCCGCCTGCTGCTGACGGAGCTCCGTCTGACACACGGCAAGCTTCTTTCTTGGTCGGCCGCGGCCCCTCTTTCCCATGCACAACTCTAGATTTCTCTTCCGCATCTTTCGAACCGCCCGAACTTTTCCTGCACTGCGCCAACGCACCCTGAGCAGCCTGCGGACCATGGACTACGACACGATCCTGCAGCGGAAATACCCCGCCAAGCAGCACGCGAAGCGCGTCGTCGACTACATCCGCGCCAAGGTGCCTGATGCCACGGGCGTGTTGTACCTCGAGAGCCGTATGACAAAGCTGTTAGAGGACAATGACGAGCCTGAGCCGTTTCGGTATGTTTCGGCCTGACGCTCGCGGACCTCCTGTCCCCCAACCTCCACTAAGATGCCCTCCAGGCAGCGCCGCTTCTTCTACTACCTCACCGGCTGCCCCCTCGCCGACTCATACGTGGTCCACGATATGGACTCGTCCAAGACTACCCTTTTCATCCCGCCCATCGACGCCGAAACCGTCATTTGGTCCGGTCTGCCAGTCTCGGCCGAGGAGGCTCTGCGAAAGTACGACGTCGACGAGGTCAAGTACACGAATGACGTCAACGCGGAGCTGGCACATGTCGGCGGCCAAAAGCCCAAATCGGCCGTCTTTGCCATTCCTGGCCACGTCTCGGACCACATTACCTTTCTCGGCTTCGACGACAAGAATTTTGCCATCCTTAAGGAGGCCATCGAGGTCTGTCGCGTCGTCAAGAACGAGTACGAGCTCGCCATGATCGCCAAAGCCAACGCCATCAGCACCACGGCCCACCACGCCGTAATGAAGAAGGTCAGGCACGCCAAGAACGAGCGCGAGTTGGAGGCCGTGTTTCTGTCCGCGTCCATCTCGGCCGGTGCCCACAACCAGGCGTACCATGGCATCTTTGCAGCCGGGAGAGCCGCCGCAACGCTGCACTACGTGCATAACAATGCTGCCCTCGAGGGTAAGCTCAACTTGCTGCTGGATGCCGGTGCCGAATGGGACTGTTATGCCTCGGATATTACCAGGACCTTCCCCATCAATGGCAAGTTCACCAAGGAGAGCAGGGCCATCTACGACATCGTTCTGAAGATGCAGCTCGAGTGCATCGCAGCGCTGAAGGAAGACGTTTTGTGGGACGACATCCACCTGCTGGCGCATAAGGTTGCTATCGATGGCCTGCTGGAGCTGGGCATTCTCAAGGGCGATAAGGATGACATTCTGGCGAATCGGACGAGTGTGGCCTTCTTCCCGCACGGATTGGGGCACTACCTCGGCATGGACACACACGACACAGGCGGCAACCCCAACTATGCGGACAAGGACGCCATGTTCAGATATCTGCGAGTTAGAGGGAGGTTGCCGGCGGGGAGCGTCGTCACGGTCGAACCGGGCATCTACTTTTGCAATTTTATCATCGAGCCGTTCCTAAAGGATCCGAAACATGCCAAATTCATTGATGCCGAGGTGCTGGAGAAGTATTGGGATGTTGGGGGCGTTCGGTAAGTTGACTTTAGCCACGGCCGGCCCGGTGATTGCCGCTAACTGAACCTTGATAGAATCGAGGACAATGTGGTTATTACTAAGACCGGTTCGGAGAACTTGACAACGACGATCAAGGATCCAGAGGAGATGGAAAGGGCCGTCTCGAGCAGTTGATTGCCATCGTATGTTTGATAAGCCTTGCTCACTGAACAGCTTTATCAGGGAGTAATTACACTTCTACCGTCCGACCGCGAAAGACCGCGAAATGGGCGGTTGGACTGGATTGGATCACGATGAGGGTTAAATGTTTGCACACCTTCGACATAATGATGATTCCATGGCTGCGTTTTGCAAGCATGGGACGAAGCTCAATCCCTTACCCAAAAGTCTTACACTAGCAAATGGATTCTTGTCTACTGATTTACTGCTGAGTTATCGCAAACCTGGACTACTATCGCCGGCAACAAGAAAAAAAAACAGAAAACCGCACCTCCAGGCAACCGACTACCCCGAATGACTTCTCACATCCAGCTCCAGCGCCAGCTCTCCTCACTGAGTCAACCCCATCTGGTCATCCGAGGGCTCCTTGTATGTGCCCGACGGTTTCGCGTGGCGAGTTCGCTCTTTCATGATATTTCCCTTGTCAATCGCCTCGCGGTCATCTTTCTCTGTTCATAACCCACAATACTAATCAGCATTTACTTTCCCATCGTAGCTCTCACACACCCCCTCCTTACGCCGACATAGGTTAGGACGTTTTTGATGATGGAAGACTATGACGTACCCAGTTGCTTATCAGAATCGGCGTTGCCCAGGCTCATCGGCTCCTCGACTGGTGCATCATCGTCGACGACGGGGATGGTCTCGTTCCTGCTTGTCTTGTATGAAGGGTCGTTGACTTGGCCCGGGGGTGCTTCGCGCGGAAGGTCGGCGCCGAGCTTGGAGTCTTCTTGGTAAGGGGCCGCTTTAGACATGATGGTTTTTACCGTCGAGTGCTGATTTTGGTGTAATTACGGTAGTTGCTCGTGATTTGAGACTTGCGGATGAGATGGATGGATGGTGTATGCAGAAGGAGTTTATGAATGGGTTCCGCTTATCGACGCGTCGGCCAGAGGGCCCTGGATTGCTAGGTATGACGGTCATGACTTCCCAACAACGCCTACCATTGGATCCCACAGTTTGGTGATGCCACCGGAATTCGGTGTTGTCATGGATGCATGCAGTGACGTTTTTGACTTTCTCAGGGTCAATGCGTCTCAGGGGCAAGGGTAATTTGTGAACGGCTGTGGCGCGCAAAAGCAAAAGCACGGAACGGTCCGGCTCGTTCCCACATCAATAACACTGTCAATCAATTTGGGAAATACTCTCATACACTCTGATAGAATGGTGATCAACGCTTAGCAGATACGCTGAAGGGTTACCATTGCTGGGGAAGCCGAGAGTTCGTTATGCCAATATCATTGGCTTTTCTCCTAGGAAAGATATTCTACGAACCTGACCTAGATTGACAATGGAAACCCCATGGCTGATCATCATGTGCTGTCATGCTGTCAAGGGCGAACCAGGGAACTTGCGGCACGCTTCACAATGAGGAAATAACAGCTTCTAAGCGAAATCGGAACACAACAAATAGATCGCGACCGTTTTGTTCTCTAATATACGACTATCAGAGTAGCCGTTAACTACGTGCTTGTCTTGATGTTATCTAGGAATCCCCCAACTTGCCCAACTTCTTCTTCGCCTCCTGCTTTGCTTCCCCAGACACGCCTGGATTGCTGATGCTGGCCTTCAGCCCCCGCGCCACGTTACCTGGGTCCTTATCCTTCTGTTCAGTCGTGCCATGACTGGCAGTAGACTCGTCGTAAGGCTCGTCGTATGACTCGAGGACCTTGCGGGATTGCTCTTTGGCTTGGCTTGAGACATCTTTGAGAGATCAGTATGCAGAACGAATGTATAGAAGCGGGACTGAGAAGTTGGAGAATTCGAAGGCGCACTTGGGTTTGCTATGGCAGCTTTGTGTCCGCGGACCATATTCTCGGGCTCGCCCGCAAAGTCTTCGGAAGCAGGGACCTCCTTAGGAATGTCGCCCTCGTCGTAATCGGCCATGCTGATGTTGCTTGTGTGTTGTATGTTGGGTTGAGGTAATATCTGGAACGGCGCGGTTGTGGCTTTCTTGAGATTGACCTTTGCTGGAAATTGGACCTTGGTGGCATGATAAATGAGCACCCATGGCGAGCGGGATGTTGACTGCGTACGTAACAACTGATTGCTCTGGTCGAGGAAATCGATGACGTGGAGGTAGATTTTAAAGGCTGTTGAACTGGTGGGAAGATGCAGCGATGAGATCACCATTATCTCACTGATCTGGGAGGACAGGCTCCGGTGGGGGAGGGAGGACTGCGAGGCGGTGGTTGCCCGGCAGTCAGCATAGAGATCAACACCTTACCCCTGAATCAGTGGTCGAACTTCTGCCAATCGCGGCCATGCCAGGCACCGGTTAGCCGGGTTCTCATGTACAATGACCCTATCTAGTCAACGAATGATGGTCAAAGAAGCGACGGGTTGCCGTTTTTGACAAATATTGGAACTGCATGGCGAGAATCGGGTTGGCGTGGTGTGCATCGCCAGTATTTACACGTGCCTCGGAAATCCACGGCACCTAGCAACGGGCCGACATGCGTCAAGGAAATTGGTATCACTTAGAAGCTTCAAGCCTGCGCCCTCACACTACTCCCACTCGGCGGCTTCCCAAGCTGCACAAAATTTTCCTCCTGGTGCAATGACTCGTCCAACACATTCCAGCACTCAGTTCCCCTTCGTAATAGCTCCCAATGCTGACTCAACATAGCAACGTCCACCGCCAACTCGAACCCCGTCAGAAAGCAAAAACTGATTTCCAATCTCGCCAGCTCTCTCTCGCTCACGCCACCAACCCGAGCAAATCTCCCATGGTGGTAATTCAAATCCTCCAACGCCTTCAGCGCCACCCTCAAACCGGCGAGTAGGAGCCGGTGAGCGTTCCTCTTAGTCACGACGATGGCACGCTCTAGAACCGCCAGGCGATGTATGTAAAGCGACGTCGCCAAGTAGACGCCTGTCGACATTGGGCAGTAGTGGTGGATGCGGAGTAGGTAGTCGGTGATAGATATAGGCGGCGGGATGCGGCAGTAGAACTTGCGGGTGATGGCGCTGTGCTGCAGATTAAGCGGCTGCGAGTTCTCGCCCACGACAATGTACGGCACGAGAGGTTGCGGCGAACGTTGCGAGTTTGAAGGCGGTGTTCTTGGTGCAGTGCTGGGCGATCGCAAATGTACGCCATCGATGGCTTGTATTTGCGCTGCTGCTGTTGTTGTTGTTGTTGTTGTTGTTGTTGTCGTTGTTGAGGCTGAAGGCTTCTCTAATGCCGGCGTCACCGTCGACTCGGAGGTGGAGTGCGCTGTTTGGAGTGGTGAGCGGCCAGGTTTGGGTGAGTTGGTCGCGCTCCCTCGTCTGGCTAGCCGGGCTAGGTTCTTTTCCGAGTTTGACCGGACGATGCTCTTCTTTTCCGCCTCCATCCCCCTCATGTGTGGTATTGTTGGACTCTTAGGCGGCGGTGTCGGTGGAATGTCCCCTGTCATGCTAACCAACGCCTCGATGCCCGCACTGAGAAGCCTCAGCGCGGCCTGCGGGGATATCCTGAAAACGTCGTCGACCTGTGCCGCGAGAGTCGGTGAGGATATATGGTGCTCGGAACTCGGTACATCTTGCAGTCTCGGGTCGGCGGCCGGAATCGGCGGTGGCGGCGGCGATGGAACAGAACTCGAGTCGCTGCCGTGGCCGCCGTCAAGCTCTGGCGTCAAACCCGCGGGCCGTTGCTCTCCTTCAGCCATTTCGGACGCAGACTGTTAAGCTCCTCGTGGATTGTGGTCAGGCAAATCGTAAAAAGGTTGAATGTCGATGCAACCGAAGACGGAAAGGGCCGACTTTGCCAGGATGCCGCGAGAAATTCTCGGTGGGTTCGAGTCGCTGGTTCGAGTCGCTGGTTCGATGCTTAGCTGCGTTGAATGGGGAGCGGACAGGATCCTGCGCCTCGCCAAATCAGCCAGGGCGGCTCCACGATTTTGTGTCTCCTGTAGTGCGCCAACTCTAATCTCATGGTCTCGCGTGCTTGGGAGATTCTTGACTGTCTCGTGATGCTGCACGATCTCGGTAGTCGGATAGTCGAGAAGGTGGGGCTGGCGCGTGTCAAGAGGGGCAATTTGAAAGGAAAATGGGGTCGGATGGAGTCGGATGGAGTTGGTTCCTGGACGGGCCGCGTCCCGTTTTTGACGGAATCAGCGGAATTTGCGGTGTTGATGCACGATCTTGGTTTAGAACCGTGGAGTTCTCAACGTCGGGTCCGCTCGATATCAATCAAATTTGGTCGAGGGTGTCACAGATGAAGTTTGGCAATGGTGGGGTGTGTGATGAGTTCATAAGGATTTATTTCTGGTTGGGACCCCTCGTGGTCTGTGCAGTTGCAGCCCAAAATTTCCCCCAAAATGGATTTCTCCCCCACTCCTCTCAGCAACAACCCCAATTCTCACAGGCGGTGTCGCCACTCCAACGACGCAAGCGAGCCGTGCGATTGTCGGTGATCTGCAGACGTTGACATCGGCCAGGTCCAGCCTTTTTGGCATTTCTTGACCGCTTTGCGGTGGCCCAATGCTGGTTGTGGCAAAGTTGGAGGAGTTGGCGGTCTCGTTCAATAGCCCGCGCGGCGAATGCTGCGGCGCTGACTGCAACTCTGGGGCGAACATTTGCCAGATTGGCAAGACCAGTTCCCATCGAGCTGACCTTTTTTAAGTTACCAGGTACTCAGACGGCGAAGGGGGTGGGGCGCTGATAAAAATATGTACCCTACTGTACTGCGGATCCAGGTCAGCGGTGGACGAACACATGCAAAGCCTCCTTTTGGCACGGCATACAGTGACTATCGCCTCGAGCTAACACCCCCGTCCCGCATGTCGGACCACCACTCAGGCCACCACACGCCGAAATTCTGTATGCACCACCTAGGTATGTACCGTACATATGTATGTACATACCTACCTAGTCAGCGCGGTGCAGCGGGCAGGCTGGCAACGGGCACTGGGCACCGGGTCCCTTGAGACTACGTTCCCCAGGGGGAAAACGACTGGAAGCTGTAATCCAATGGTAGAATGGCGCTAGGTGAATTATCACCTTTCTATCCAGTAACTGAACGATTACGACCAATGCATTCTCCTGCAGCAAACCGGGTCTTGTTGGCTCGCATGGCCGGGTGATAACCCCCCCCCCCCGGCGGAACCCCTGACGGGCGGGTTCCCCCAATACACAAGGTCTGGTTTGCAGATGAAGCTGCCATCAAAACACCAGGCTTGTGCGCCCCCATGCGGCAATGTACATACATGAATGGATCAGGAACTTGGCAGGAAAAGTGATTGAGCATGACCTACCTTGCCACCCTGCCTAGCAGCCCGAAGTAACCTTGCAGTCGACCACCGCGGTTTGACCGCCTTGGACAGCCTCAATCGCCTCTCTGAGGACCTTCTCCAAGTCCACTGCCTTGTCGACACGAGCAGCAAACAGGTCACCGCCAGCTGCGGCCTTCGCAATGCCTGCATAATCAGGAGCAGGATCGAACGAGATGTTGATCTCCTCATTGGTGGCCTTCGAGCCAAGTCCATCGGGATGGACCAGTAGCAGAGACTTGCGGGGCGCATTCCAACCTGTAACAATCAGCAGCCGTCATGTAGGTGCTTCGATATCGACAACACTCACCTTTGTTGTTCAAGACAATGGTCAGCACGGGAAGGTTGTACCGCTTCGAGATCCAGTACACGCTACCCGGCACGGAGAAGAGGAAAGTCCCGTCGCCGACAATCTGTACGACGAATTTGCCCTTCTCTCCCTTCAGCTGCGCCTCGTGGTCCGTGGCAAGCTTCATACCGAGAGCGCCGCCGCCAGACCAGCCGAGACCTCCGCCGCCGCAGTTGATCCACTGCCCGGGCAGCGTCGGCTGGATGCTGTCGTGGACAAACAGGGTGTTAGTCACCGCCTCGACGGCCCAGAGGGTGTCCTTGGGGCACATCTCTCGGAGCTTAGCGCAGAGATGGCTGGTTCCGAACTCGCCGTTCTCGAGCGGTTGAGACCGGACGGCGATGCTCTCCAAGCGCTTCCTGTGTGACTCCTGCAGGGCCGTCCACCTCTTCTCACGCTCCTCCCCGGCCAACTGAGCCTTCAGGCCCTCGCTCGACTTGAGCTGCGCCGTAAGCTGTTCGACAGCGGTCAGCGCGTCGGCCCGGTACCGATGCTGCGCCTGAATATAAAACAGTGGCATGACCTGCTTCAGGGGGTCGACATCAATATGGAACACCTTGGCGTCTTCTCTTGGCTTGCATTGCATTGTGATCCAGGGGACGTCGCAGTCGAGCACAACGATCGTATCCGCCGTCCGAACCGCATCTTCCACACCATACTTCAACCCCAACCAACCCGGATGGTCGGCCGGGAAACACATGTCACTGCCGCCGGTATCCAACACCTTCAGCCCCTTGACCGTGTTCGCCAGCTCGACCAAGGCGCCTGGCACCAGCTGATTCCTCCCCGCATATCCGGTAACAAGCAACGGCTCCGTCGCGCCAGCCAGCGCCTCGGCAATCTTCTTGACCGCACCGCTGGGCAGCCCACCCAGCTCGACCGGTGCCCACTGGTCCTGCTTGATCTGGTACGGCTTAATATCCATCTCCATGACCTCGCGCGAGCCGCAGAGGTACACGGGGCCCTGGGGTGCGGACGTGGCAAACTGCAGGGCGCGGTTGACCATCTGCTTCACGTTGACGCCCGTCTTGAGCTCGGCTGAGTACCGGCAGTACTGGGCGAGAATCTGCTTCTGGTCCGGCACGTCCTGGATCCAGTGGATGAACTCGGTGCGCGAGCCGCGCAGCTCCCCTTCCTGTGTGATGGGCGAGATGCCCGCGAAGACGAGCACGGGCGCCCGCCCGGCGCTCGCGTTGTGCACCGCCGCGCCGAGCCCCTGCGTGCCCACGTCGACGTGCACGATGACAGCTTGCGGTTTGTTGGTTAAACGGGCATAGCCGTCTGCCATGGACATTGCTACCATCTATGTCTGTAGCGTTAGCAAGGGGAGAGGGGCGGGGGGCCGAGGGGAAAGGCGCGGAAGTGTATACCTCGTTCGGGCAGGTCAGGATACGCGGGAACTGGCCCTTCTTCTCACGCGCGCCTTTGACCATGGCTTCAATGATACTGGGGTGGTCGGAGCCGAGGTTAACAAAGACGTGCTCCACGCCGGCGTCCCATAGGGCCTCGAAAAAGGCGAACGACGTGGTGTACATCTCGGAGCTGTTGGTGCCAGTTGCGAGGGTTGACGCGCTGCGGTGTTGTATCACGGGGGTGGTGGATGGCGAGTTGGCAGCGGTAATCGTCGCGTTGGTGTTGGTGGTGTGGTTGAGCAAGGGGCTTGGCGGTATCAAAGGGTGACCCTGCGAGCGTGGGAGGGAAGTGTTCCCCGGATATATCGTGCTGCACGAAGACCCGTCGGTGCTGGGCCGGCTTGTCGACGAGATGAACCGGCATGCGCCAGGGCGGCCAGTCCCGGCCACGGCTGCTGCTACGGCATGCCGATGGTGCCCCTGAAGGGCTCTCGTGGCCCTCGTGGCCCGCGGTGGGGTTGCGCGGAACAGGGGTTGCATCGCGGCAGATGGGGTGCGGGGTGACGGCCCTGTGGGGGCCGATGTTGTGGTGGGTACCTAGCCGCCGTGTTTGTGTGGTCTGTGTGGTCAGTCTGGTCCGGACGATGGCGTCCAAGTTGTCAAAAGGTTTTGCCGCACCCGAGAGCCGGACGTCGTTTCCCTTGTGTAACTCGTTGCCTCGTTTGAGGATGATGGCGGGTCTATGCCAAGTCGATGTGATGAAGACGAACGCAAGTGGGTTTCTGATTCTACCTTCCCGAGGTGACTTTTCCGCTCGCAAAGTCCGGTCAAAGTCGGTCAAAGCCTCGACAAAGAAAGGGAATTGCAGCCATTGGCTATTTATTGCGCCGGTCATTGACGGTGTAAGTGGCCTCGGCTTAAGATGTTCGGGGCCCGCCCGCCTCCTAACGGCGGCACAGACGTCAAGTGACCTACTATTCAGGGCTTTGCAGGCATCCGGTTACCTAACCACAGGCGACGGTCAGACGAGTCCTCATCATGTCTGCCAACAGACGTCCCGGTTTTATTAATGGCAAGGGAGACGTAGTCTCTGATGGTTGGTTGGCTTCATTGCACATCGTTTCCAAGTTTTCTCCGCATTCCCCGCAGAACGGCGTCCAGTGGAGCCGGTGGGGCTTTGCGGAGCTGCCCAAGTTGCAAAGAGCTGTTAGTGTTGGAGGGTGCTCGGTTTTCGGGGGTTACCACCAGTTATATAATTACCAAATGTTGATTCCGCCGACTTCTGGACATCTTCAATGATTCAATCTACCCCCATCAATGCTCTCAATTTTAATCAAAGTTCCCTTCCCGCGGTTTGCACCGCAAGCAGACCATTTCACGGCCACCCGCTGAGCCGAGGATTTCCGCCCCGTTAGAGCCCGCCCCACAGGACCCGCTCCGGCGAGTTCATCGGATGCGGGGTAGTTCCCGGTCTGGTTCCGGCCCTTCCACACTGCTGAATGGATATTTTTGGAGCCGATACAGACCGCTCCCCTCCTGCGATCTCGCTCGATAATAACGGCGCCAGATTCCGGAACGTTAGCGCATCCAATACAACACAACCGGAGACGGCGCGCCAACCAACATGTTGCACAATCGGTGCTCGCCGGAGCGGGGCCGAGGCGAATCGACACTCGACCCTGCAAATCACAAATAACACATGATCAGTTTGACAGCAGCTAATCCCTTGGATTGTTATCTCGAGTTTTACCTCTTCTAGTAGATTTTGTCTCGCACCTCCTCTCCTGTCTTACTCCAAAAAGAAGGTTGCCTGTACCTGCGCGTCCTCGCCGGTAGAGGCCACAACGAGTCTCCCGCTGGACTCCAGTTTCAAATACTGGCCCGGGGCATCCGCAGCTTCGAAGGACACGCCCTCGTCGTTTACTAACCCCGCGACGCGGTTGAAGCTTGCCGACGACTTCGCAGAAGCCGACGTCAACGCACTATTCCTCTCAAACTGCACCGCCGCCCCATCCAGACGACGGAGGAACGTGCCAGGATTGCTCGTCGACTCGAAGCTCACGGTACTCCCGCCCGCCAACCCAGGGCTCACGATGCGGAACTGGGTATCGGCCAACGGCGGCGCGCTCGCCGGATTCCCACTCCCGGTGTAGTATCGCAAATAACCACCCTTCTCGGCGGCCGACCGCAGCCTGACGGGCGTATTCCCCTCGGGAACAGGCACCCCGAAATCCGGAGTCCCGTCCTCCTTCCAGTACAGCTTCTGCACCCTCGTCCTGCGATTTGGGTCGTTCAGCGGGTCACCCTTGATGTCCTTGTACCCGCGGTCGTGATACACCATGATATCGCTCTGCCCATCCTCGGACACGGTAAACGAGTTGTGTCCCGGGCCCCACTGGTTGGTGTTGGCGTTGCTGGTGAAGATGGGATTCGGCGATTTGCTCCACGACGCCGGGTTCAGCAGGTCCGACCCAGCCGTTGCCGTCAACAGGCCCATGCAGTAGTTGTAGTCGGTTGCGCTGGCGGAGTAGGTAAGGAAGATTCTGCCGTTGCGCTGGATGACGAAGGGGCCTTCGTTGACCTTGTACCCGATGCGTTCCCACGACAGGCTCGGCCGCGAGATGGCGACGGCGCGGCCCCGGATCGTCCAAGGGTTCTGCAGCGGCGCGATCATGATGCTCGAGTTTTCATCCGAGTGCGACGGGTCTTGCTGCGCCCAGATGAGGTAGCGTGTGCCATTTGCGACGAAGGTGGATGCGTCGAGCGAGAAGGTGTCCCAGTTCGTCTTGATGATGCCCTTTTCTACCCAGCTGGCCGTCAGAGGGTTGCCGCCGGTGCCCTCCAGCACAAACGCCCGGATTCGCCATTGGTTGGCCACCCCGAGGGCGACGTAGATGTACCATTTGCCGTCGATGAAGTGCAGTTCGGGAGCCCAGACCTGGCCGCTGCCCACGCCCGAGGATTTCCGCCGCCAGATGGTGGTTTCCGAGGCGTCCTGGAGCGCCTGGATGCTTTGCGCGCGGCGCAGGACGATCCGATCGTACTCGGGCACGGTCGCCGTGAAGTAATACCATCCGTCCGTGTGCTTGGCGATGTGTGGGTCCGCCCGCTGCTGGATGAGCGTGTTGACGTAGCTCACTGCTGGCGAGGCAACGGCCAACCATGCAGTGCAGAGCACCGACACGAAGGCGAGGAGACGGGCCGCAACGTGCATCTTGGCCCAGCTGTTCCACTTCGGGGTGGAGGATTCAGCGCCTGCCCCGGTCCCCTAGGGCGGATCAAGAGTTCTCCAAGCCGATCGCTTGTCGTGGAGGCGATGCCCTGATCCCAGTCCCGGAAGGGAGCTGCCGCCGGCTATTTGTAGGGACGCGCTTCTCCCCGCAATATGCTCGACATCGATTCCGTACACGCCGGTTGAATACAGGACTAGATCTCGGAGGGTGAATTACTGCCGGGTATGCGCGCCAATGAGCTCGTTGCGATTTTGAGTTGCCCTTGATTAAGGTACCAGTACGATCTCCGAGGCTAATTACATTGCCAGCGTTCGTTTCATGGGTTCCAAGGACCCGGTTGGAGCGCCAACCTGGGTGCAACATGATCATGTTCAGGCCGTCTTGTCCTATCGACAACGTGGAAACGTCACTACCCGAGCGGAGGCCTGCGGGAGCCCCTTCTCACTTTCCTACTTCAGAAAATGGACGTCGTCGTGAGGAAGTCCGATTGGAGGACCATCTGTAGGGCTCAGCGTCCAAGAGCCGGGGTCCTAGACACCCTGCAACGCGGCAGTCGATTCGGCAAGTGTTGGACTATCATCTTGACCAGCCAGATATAAAACGTCCTGGGCTGCCCTCGACGTTCAGCCTCTTGCACTCGCAAGTCACCGATCAAAATAACATTGCAACACAATGCGACCACTGCCCGTTCTAGCCGCAGCCCTCTGGGCAGGCGCTGTCAGCGCCATGCCGACCACTGACTCCCCAACCTCCTCGCTCGTCACGCGCATACCTGCTGCTGCCCTGCCGAATAGCTTCAAGTGGGCATCCACCGGCCCGCTAGTCGGCCCCAAAGACGATGGCCGCAACCTCGCCGGCATCAAGGACCCCACCATCGTCGAAATCGCTGGCACTTATCACGTCTTCGCCAGCACAGCCAAGGCGGAGGGGTACAACCTCGTCTATTTCAACTTCACCGACTTTGCCCAGGCCGGCTCGTCCCCCTTCTATTACCTCGACCAGTCGGCCATTGGCACGGGCTACCGCGCGGCGCCCCAAGTCTTCTACTTCAAGCCGCATAAACTGTGGTACCTCGTCTACCAGAACGGCAACGCCGCGTATTCAACCAACCCGGACATCAACAACCCGGCTGGCTGGACGGCCCCCGAGACGTTCTACCCAGGCATGCCGGCCATCATCGAAGCCAACATCGGCCAGGGATACTGGGTCGACATGTGGGTCATCTGCGACGATAGGCTCTGCCACCTCTTCTCGTCTGACGACAACGGCCACTTATACCGGTCCCAAACAAAGCTAGCCGACTTCCCCAAAAAGATGAGCGAGCCGGTAATCGTCATGGAAGACCTCGTCAACAAGTACGCCCTCTGGGAGGCTGCATGTGTGTACGCGGTCAAGGGCGGGAAGGGCCAGCAGAAGTACCTGCTGCTCATTGAGGCGATTGGGTCCGACGAGCACCGGTATTTCCGCGCGTGGACGTCCAATAAAATTGATGGCAAGTGGACAGCGCTGGCGGATACCGAGGCAAATCCGTTTGCGCGGTCGAATAATGTCGAGTTTGAGGAGGGCGTCGAGGCGTGGACCAAGAGTATCAGCCACGGCGAGGTGGTGAGGTCCCTGACGGACCAGACGCTGACGGTGGATACATCCAAACCGATGAGGTTTTTGTATCAGGGTCTGGATCCCAACGCGGACACCGAGTATAACGCGCTGCCGTGGCGCTTGGCGCTAATCACGCAGAGGTCAGACTCAGCTTGCAGTGCGTGATGGTAAGCTAGAGATCAGCGCATGGGACTGTAAGGAGAATAATGGACCAGTACGCCATTCGAGTACATAGTTGTATCGGTACTACCTACTTCTTGTACTATCTATTGCTCTCACAATAAGAAAGATTTTACCTGTAGGCAATCGTCTCTATTTACCCGAGGTTTTGAGCTAATCGTAGTACCATCTATGCAGACGCCGCTAACGACGTGATCATGTGGTCGATGTAATGGACTCTCGCCATTCCCTTGGGAGTATCTTGTCATTCGTCGAGACTTACTTTTGGCCAGTGCCGAAGCCAAGTACGTAATCATAACTGCATTTTGATGCTCATGCCTTTGCTTGAGCTATGGTTCGGCACTAACTTTCTTTCCGATCCAGCGCTGCAACTGCAGTCTTTGCCCGCTCTTCAGGTACGACCGCCAGGAAGCGTTTTCATGTGCAAACCTGACACCGAAATGCATCTTAGTAGTCCAGGCGCAGGGACACATCACTGTGAAAATGACTAGGCGGGACGCAACCCGGGTTGTATAAAGATGAATGGGGAGATAAAGTTGTTTCAAGGGGTTAAAGAGCGGAAGGGCAGTATCGGACTGCATCAGATAACAGCGCTCTACTTGACGAGAAAATTATTCAATCTAGATAATAGGGTAAAAGTAGGAAATACACCTTGCCGACTCTGGTTTCCTGACGGGACCAAGGGGGGGTTGCCGAGTATATCATGAAGGGAGGAAGCCAGTCGGCCCGCAGATATCACTAAAGACATGTGGATAATTGCAAGCGAAAACCTGAAGCCAAACAGCAGCATGTTCAACGTCATGCTGCCTCAAAATTTCTACGGAACCAATTAGCGACGGAAGCACCCTTTGTCTGCGTGACTTAGTTCCCAGAAAATTTTAGAGCGACGACCGCAGAACCCGAACACTGAGGGTTATAAGAAAGATCCGTCTCCAACTCCCAACGAGTCTTATAGCCTATTGTTCCGCTACGTCTCATGCCGGTAACAGCGACTAATACCCCGACCACGAGACCCAGTATCCACCACTCGCCTGAACGCCACACTTGGGTCCCGAGTTAAGGATATCTCCTCACACCCCCAATCTGCGTCGCCCTCGTCTGCGAATATGTCGTATGCCGCGGCGTGGGCGGGAACCGCACGGGCGGCGGCACCGTCGTATATGACGCTCGTCCCCGGTACAGATTCCAGGCTGCTGTGCTGCCGAACGTTTCGTACTGCGCCACCTCGCTTTCGCTGATGCTGTCTTCGTAGTAATACGCAGCCTGTTGGCGTCGCCGGTTGACGACGATGGAGCAGCAAACGAGGAGGGCGACGAACAAGAGGCCGAAAACCGAACCCAAGAGGGCGCCGAGTTGTTCCGGGGTGAGAGAGCCCGAGGGGGCTGCTGGGATGATGGTCCCAGACGAAAGCGGCGAGGATGTCGTCGTGGTGGCGGTTGTAGTTGGGCCGTCGCCGAGCGTGACGACGGCAGTGATGGTGGTAAAGGGCCGGGTCAAAGTCTGAGTGACAACTCGAGTGCGCACTTCAAGACCTCGAGCCGTATCGACCGTCACCTCCATAGTACTAAAACCAAAAGTAGGCAGCAGCAGCCATGTGCAGGCAAGTTCATGGCAGCCAGCGTCCAGGGCGGGTTGCGGCAGACGGGAATCTTGAGGATCAGGGTGGATTTATTATTATTATTAAGAGGGGCTGTCAGCCTGTCATGATTTGCACCTCCCCTAGGACTCGATTGATTTGACCCGTCCAGGTTGCCAAGATCTTCCCGCGTCGAGGCCATCCATCTCAGCTGCACGCCATATCAGGAAGCCTATCATGGGAGCAGCTGCTTTGAGAATGTCGAATAAGCCCTTACCCATTTTCTCGGCATTAGGCTGCAACAGCCGCCTCTGCATGACCTGCATCTGGCTCCGCGGTGTCCTACTGGCTCAGAGAGATGCGGTTGGAGGGTGACCGAGTGCCGCTAGGCCCCAATCAAGGGTGTCCGGTGATACCTGAATACCACTCGCCGGCAATGGCGGTGGGTGTTGGGAGACAAGGCGCGGACTGCCACATTCCCCCCAACACGGAATGGATGCTGCATGCCTTCGGATGCAGGGCACTCAGCAGGGCTTTTCCCACGAACTGCCCCTCAATTGTCGATTCCAACGGGGAGGAGGAGGTGCCACCTCCATGCTGCGACCAATAGCTGATTTAGACCATCATCACCTGCATCGAACGCCAAGCCCGTAGGGCCAAGTTTCTCCTCAGCTTCGAACCCTCACTCCGGTGCCAACACCCTATCGTTGCTTTACCCGCCTGAGTAGATGGAAGGCCATCACGGTAGCCCTCAACCCAAAGCCGTCCGTCCTCACCCTCCTTTATGGACGCCCGCAGGCCATCATAGAACCGCAAGACATCAAGTCAGGCGATCCCCAGAAATCATCGTTGGGTTAAACTTAATCACGATGTGGCCCTCCAGGACGTTAGCGATTTCCATGATGCCAATCCGCAAAGCGATAATCGCCTCGCTCTAGTGTGCTCATCCCGTTGACGCGACGTTTCTGTGAACTTCATTGGGATAGTGATGCCATTCTGGATCCCGTTGCCGAGTATTTCTCCAAGAATCCCCCAATAATACACCCTCATCTGTCGCTCTACACCTCAGCCCACAGCAACTTTGCCAGGCGACAAACGCAGCTGCTACGGCTTTCGGCCAGCGTGGAAAGTATTCAGGACATATTACCTTATCTTTGCACATCAAGCTTGTTTACCTACAATACCGACGTAGCAACCTTCTGCACCACCATTCCCTTCACTCTTAGATTTATTTCGCTTCCTTCCATCCCCACGAGCGGCATCTCCACCACGCCGCTTTCGCTCTCCATCAACCAACCACTCAATTCTAACTAAGATCTCACCCTCCTCCCCAACGCGCCCCGCCACCCCGAGGAGCTCACGGCGGCTTGCACCCGCAACACCGGTACATGGCCATATGTCACTCTATATTTGCCGGAACCACACGCCTTAAATCTCTCATAGTCAGGTCTGGTCAGCCATCGGCCCCAGCAGTCGCGCCGCACAAGCCATGCCTCACGCTATGGTCCACGTCCGACCTCTTCACACAGCTCAGTAAGCAATTAGGGGATTTTTCCAGTCTGCGACGAATCCGTGCACATTCTGGTTTTGAACCGCAGCCTATACAGGGGGTATCCCACAGACGAGGCGGTCTGGCAGGAAGATAATGTGGGCGCTTTTGAGTTTTCGACTTCCCTTGCTACACTCACTCTTTATATTAGGCAGATGGCACTGCGGCAGTCGGCACTGGAGGCATTACACGGGAGTTCTACTCCAACTCGCACTCCACCATGACTTGATATAGGCGAAAGGATTAACTGTCATCGTGATCACCTGTGTAGCCTCAGCTTGACTGTATGACTTTATGCTTACGCATCAGAGTACTCCAACAGTTCGTTGATATTCAATAGGCACCGAGACTTCGTATTCGCCTGCGAAGGTTTGATCATAGGCTAGCACCAGGCTTGCGCTGAATGGAAGTCACCCTCCGTACCTTGGGCGAGCTGCGCACGAAGCGTCCATACTCATCCTTTCCACATCAAAGCCAAAGAGCCTGTCTAGGTGCCTTTTCTTCCAGATTTTTCTTGAGGTACCTACAATACTAGGCAAGTTCCTATGGCGCTAATTACTGCCTTAGTACCTTTGTCATCTACCTCAGTTATGTATGTACATACTACATACTACAGTACGTAGTCGGCGGGAAACCCCTTGCTCCAGCTGAGAGCCCGAAGCCCCACAACCCAAAAAAACATCCCCACCGGATTTCGCGCTTGCAGCCAAGCCCAGCCCGCAGTGGGGAATGCATGATCGATCATCTGAGACACCGTGCAAGCCATCAAATGACGTCGACACTCAAGTGAAATAAACCACAAGAGCACAATCTCGTCCTCGAGAACAACACCTCCAGGGCGCCAGAAGGCTTTTGATGTCTATAGCATGGGGTGCGAAGTACGGCCCACTGAACAGCGAGCTTCGGAGATCCGCCTATGGAGAACGGTATGTATGGACAGTACCTTCATGCACCACGGGGACCACCGACGTAGCAGCCCCTCGGAGCAGCTCACCCATTGGCTTGCCGTGATGACACAACCCACGCCGATTCCAGGGCCGGCGGCCAACTCCAGCGCAGATCGTCTATGCCACCCGAAATGCCAATGCTCGAGCCACACTCGGGCCTCGAATGGGTCGGGCCGCGAATATCTTACCTGAAGTGACTCTGGATTGCGCAGCTCCTAGGACATGGATGCGTTAGGACTGCCTTCAAGCTGTACAGTATTACCATTGTCACGGATTCCATCCCTCTTCGATCCAGCAACCCCAGCGCTCCAAGCAGCGACTACTGTACTGTACTGTACAGTAGAATCCAGCGTCATGGCATGTGGCAAACATTTCCCTTCCCCCTATCAAGAGCGGTGGTGGCTTGCGACTCGAGCACGCTAACTCTCCCAAGGCTAACCAAATCAGAAATTGATTGGCGGTCGGGCGCCGCTGAAAAAAAAAAATTGAGACATGCGCCAGCCCCCACAGCCCGACCCGGCCAAGCCGCCCCAAGGAGTGGGCCATTTTCATCGCGCTGCCTCTGCGCTTCATCGAGCTGAAGACATTAGCGCAACGGTCGACCGTACACCTCACCAGCCACATCATGCTGCAGCGGAGCGTTGGTGTTGGTGTGGTATCTCCCCCGCGCGATCATGGATTGGATCGTGCACCTCGCCCATCTTGAGAAGAGAGTCCTCGGCATCGTATGTAACCGCCGCGGAAGCCAGAGGGAGGAGCCGGCATTCGGAGGGGGGATTCAAATTGAACCGATCCCGAGTCGCGACGGCTGCTGACTGACTGTGGGGCCCGACAGAATGAGAGCGACGACTCGAGAATCGGATCCGGCCGCGACGACAGCGACGGAGGCGGCACTCTCGTCAACTTCAATCCGGCTAGCGTCGACCCGGACGACAAGCAGTCGGCATCGCTGGCATCGCTCGGCAGCACCTTCATCCCCGTCGTCGTCTATTCCGCCGTTTGCTTCATCATCTTTTTCGTCTTCCGCCGAAAATGTCGTCGCGTCTACGCTCCCAGGACCATGCCGTCCCTCCGGACGCCTGAGTAAGTATTCTTTCTGCTGAGCGTGTAGGTGAGAGTCAACAAATCTCCCGAGCTGACATGGGTGACATGCGATAGCCACCCAAGCCCTGAGCTCCCTGGCGGCTGGTTTAACTGGATTAAGCCATTTCTTGCCATCAAGGATGACTATATCATCAACCACTGCTCGCTCGACGGATTCTTTTTCCTTCGCTTTCTTAGGGTCTTGTCCATCATATGTCTTGCAGGAGTATGTGTCGTCTGGCCCATTCTGCTGCCCATCAACAGCACAGGCAACAGCGGCCTGGCAGAGCTGGATTCCCTGACGATCGGAAACATCAGATTAGCCGACAGGTTCTACGCCCATGTCCTCGTGGCATGGTGCTTCTTCGGTCTGTGTGTGTGTGTGAACCACGACATGGCTCTTCTGCTAACCCTCGGCGCAGGCTTCGTGCTGTTCATGGTCTGCCGGGAGTCCATCTACTTTATTAATCTCCGGCAAGCCTACCTTCTCTCGCCAAACTACTCTAAGCGGCTGTCCTCCAAGACCGTCTTGTTCACCTGCATCCCCAAGCCGTACCTTGACGAGGCGAAGATGCGGCAACTCTTTGGTGATTCGGCAAAAAACATCTGGATTGTCCAGGACACGAGCGCTTTGCGCGCCCTTGTCGAGGACCGCGAAGAGACTGCAGATCGGCTACAGCAAGCAGAGGTCAGGCTGATCAGGCTGGCAAACGCAGCTCGGCAAAAGCATTTCAAAAAGCACCCGGCATCGTCCACCCTGAACAGTCATCTTAACCAGGCCGTCGCGACGTCGCCCAACGAGAGTGCGCAGACTGATGCAGAGAAGGGGCGAATACTCGACAGTGCCGTCCAGTTCGCCGAGCGCCAGCTGTCGCCGCTGGATAGCCCGACGCTGGATAAGCCGGTGGATCCGGAGTACACGCACCCGTACGGCCTCGATCCGTCACTACCAGATGTCAGGGGCTCGGTGGCAGCACTCTGGCTCCCAGTCCAGTCTCGGCCGCACCATCGCCCTCTTAGGAACTTTGGCCGCCGAGTCGATACCATCCGGTGGACCAGAGCGCGGCTGAAGGTGCTCAATCGGGAAATTTGGAAGCTCCGGCGGAAGCACCGTGGGGGCGACGGGTCACGTCTCAACGCAGCATTCATCGAATTCGACTCGCAGGCAAGCGCCCAGGCTGCGTTCCAAATCCTCGCCCACCACCAGCCGCTGCACATGTCGCCCCGCTACATCGGTCTCCAGCCCGACGAGATCATATGGAGTGTTCTGCGCGTCCGGTGGTGGGAGCACATCATGCGCCGCTTCTTCATGATGGGTGTTATCGCCGCCGCCATCATCTTCTGGTCTATTCCATCCGTTCTTGTCGGCATGGTAACCAACATCAAGACCCTAAGCGAGATGGTTCCCTTCCTGTCGTTTATCATGAAGCTACCCGGTCCCATCTTGGGCGTCATCCAGGGTCTGCTGCCGGCCCTCGCCCTCTCATGGCTGATGGCGGCTGTTCCCTGGATGCTCAGGGCCTGTGCGAGGGTTGCTGGCGTTCCTTCGCATGGGCTGGTGGAATTGTACGTACAGCACGCATACTTCTTCTTCCAGGTCGTGCAAGTCTTCCTCGTCACGACACTTACCTCAGCCGCATCGGCATCCGTGATCAAAGTCTTGCAGAATCCGCTCGGGATAAAGGACATGCTGTCTGAGAATCTGCCCAAAGCATCCAATTTCTACCTGTCATACATCCTTATTCAATGTCTTGCCGCGGGGGCTGTGAGGCTCGCCAACTTCGGCGACCTCATCCGGCATGAGCTCATCTCAAAAACACTTCCCAATCCGCGGCGACGGTTCTATCGCTGGCGCAGACTGAGAAGGGTCCACTGGGGGAGCGAATATCCGAGGTTCACCAATCTTGGTGTTATCGGTGAGTTTTATCCCCAACCGAATTATCTCTCGAAGAATTGGGGCCAATTAACTAACTAATTATCATAGCTATCAGCTATTCTTGCATCGCCCCCCTAATTCTCGTTTTCGCAGGACTCGGAATGTTCTTCATCAGTTACATCTACCGATATGGCTTGATCTACGAGTACGACTCTGGCTTCGACACGAAGGGACTGTTCTACCCCCGCGCCCTGATGCAGCTTATGACGGGGCTGTACATCGCCGAGATCTGCCTTATCGGTCTCTTTGCGCTCAAGACGGCCATTGGACCGATGCTGCTGATGGTGATCTTCTTCATTTTTACTGCTCTCGTGCACATCTCGCTCAACGAGGCCGTCACACCTCTTTTATACAACCTTCCCCGGACGCTGGCCCTGGAAAAGGACACTGGTCACATCGCAGAAGACGAGAGGCCTGAAGATGACACAACCCGGCCAGCAACAGAAACTCCCCAGGCAGGCGGCCTTGCCGCAGATTACTACAACATGTCTGACGACGACGAAGACGACGAAGGGCCAGGCGGGCATCCCAACCACGACCTCGACACAGACATCCAACTCCGCGGCATTGAAGGCAGCAGCAGCCTAAAATACCACATCGCCGAGTGGACCAAATCGTTTTTCAAATCCACTCTCCTCAAACCCACCACCACTACCATCCCCTCTGCCGCCGCCAACCTGAGTCTAGCCCCCCAACCAGAATCCGGCCTAACCCGCATCTTGACCCAAATCAAGCACTTCCTCACCCCCGACCCCTCCCGGGAACCCAACTTCCTCCTCACCTTTTTCCACCCCGAAATCTATCAAGACTTCCGCACCCTCCAGCCCAAAATCAACCCGCAGCCGGACAACGCTGAGCTACCGGCAGATTACCCAAAGCGCGCCTACTGGCCGCCCGAGATGTGGGAGCCCGCACCGAGGTTGTGGATCCCGCGCGACGACGGCAAGGTCAGCAGGCAGGAGGTGGCGCACTCGACGGGGTCGATTGGGGCGAGTGATCGTGGGTGTTGGCTGGTGGAGACGAAGAGGGGGATGGGAAGGGTCGAGTGTGATTTTGAGAAGAGTCCTTTGCATGAGCAGAGGGTTGTTTATTAAGTACTGGTACTGATGGAGTAGTTCGGAATTGGCTTGGGTGGGAGTTTTTTTTTTTTTTTCTTTCGTGGTGTTTATTTGCTTGGAGGTCCGCATCGATGTTCTAGCAGTGTGAGAGGGAGGAACCCGTCCACCCAATTCTAAGTTCGAGAAAGGATATGCCCTAGCCTTCGTGCCCTCGTATAGTTTAGAGATTCGGGATTAACTTGATCATCTTCTATCAAAATTGACCACTTACCAGCATGGATGATGGTCAATCCTAGGAAAGATGTGGGATGTGCAAGCTAATAGGGGGCCCCAATGAGAAAGAAGTTTAGGTTATTGATTACTCACATTGCTATATTACATATGGGTTTGTGACAGAAATATGTTTTCTCATTTCTACAAATGCAGTGTGCACTAAATATTCTTAGTGTATGGACGGAGGATAGAGTTCTGGGAGGTGTTCGCGTCTATTGTGGCCCCGTAATATCCCATGCCTTGAGCTTAATCTGCAATACCAGTCACCGCTAGGATAGATAGACACGCTCAAGTCCCTAGGTTGATCGCGCAGCATTGCAAGGTTGGCTTGGGCATGGCGGACAGCCACAAGCAGCCCTCCTGCTGCTACCAAGATCTTCATCCACAAATCGATTCCGCGAGTCACAATTCTATCATGATTGATGTCATCATCATCGAACCATATCTTATCCGTAACACCCCCTTGGAGAGAAGTACTGCAACAACGTCCAAAGTATCGCCCTTTAAGCATACTCCCTCGCATTGATAAACAGGCCACTGCCGAGCGCCGCAACATCAGTGTGCATCCATGAGCAAAACCACCATATGATCGGTATTTACCATCACCAACCACGACCGTTGATCAGACTGCCACCCCTGGCGGCTCTAGCATCATGACTTCGCCAAGAATGAACGCGAAAGTCGCCGCTCAATCATTGACCGATTGACGAACGACAATCAATGAACGCCCTGCAGCCCCCGACGTCCTTCTGGATTAGAATGCTGCCTTACCACATGCGGAATGAGTTCATATCTGGATGATCATTTCCCGCAAGGCGCGATGACCTACTGTACATACATAGACCGGAGAATAAGTATTGTAGATAAGAGTATGACGCCAAGGAGGGGCGCGAACTGAAGAAGCTGGACCAGACCCGGTGTGGTGGTGTCAAGATTACAGGGTTAGGACCACGCCTTTGGCGTATGGTCGCCAAGGCGTAATCAAACCCCCTGAGGTGGACCCAGGGGACCAGATGCGGTATTTTCAGGGTCAGACGCCTGCCCACAGCTGTTTGAACAAGACACAGAAAAAAAAAAACCGGTGGCACTGCAGTAGTCGACCATCAATCGAGTAAACTGGACGTAATTACACTGTCTTCGCTACGTATGACTGCCCCATCTCGGTATCCGTGGCTATAGGTTTTCCAACACACTCGGATCCCTAACTTGGAACGTCAGCAAATCCGCCAATTCGTCTCGAACGGATTGGCGGATATATACGAAGGTTGCGGCCAAAAGTAATTACCCTATGTAGGTTTGCCAAGGCCGATATACACTGTATGCGCTCGCATACATTGAGCCTAAGCCTTCAGCGGCTGTCCCACTAAGCTTCAGCGGCTAAGCCTCTGAAAGTTAGCGAAGGTTCGCCTAAAGCTTATTTTATTTAGTGGGAAATTAATACCGTACGGGAAACCACCAAAAAGTTTGCTGCATATTGCTGACTCATCAAGGGTACCTCGCGTAGGGTAATTACTTTTGGCCGTAACCTTTGTAGTACATGCGTTATTTAAGGCAGTTCTGTAACAAGAGGGGAATCACGCGTCCGGTACTGGAGCGGGTTCCGGTTCCCCCAATCAATGGCCCGGTCGCATTTTCGTTGGCTTTCCCGTGCCTGGCCGGCCTGCAGTTACCCCTTAAGTATCGAGCACATGGAAAGTACTACATATCCTCCAATCCGCTTCGAACGGATTGGCGGATTCGACAGCGTTCCAAGTCGCCAAATCTCAACCACCGCTCGTGGGACGTC
Source organism: Chaetomiaceae sp. B2702 (assembly GCA_023628455.1). Lineage (NCBI taxonomy): Eukaryota > Fungi > Ascomycota > Sordariomycetes > Sordariales > Chaetomiaceae > Chaetomiaceae sp. B2702. Next base: position 418,916 of record JAMAKP010000016.1, on the reverse strand, counting down.
GTTGGGCTATTAACCGAGGTAAGGGCCGGATCTGTCACAATACACGCCTCACGGCCCAGTGAGTTGCGCCTCCCGCCCGCAGCAGCCTCCCGTCCGCAGCAGCCCTCTCGTCGGTGACGTCCGCCCGGCACCTCTCTTGCGTCCATTCAGCTGGTTCCGAACGACCGAGCTCGCCCATATCGGTAAATACTTGGCATCCCCCAAGAATGACAATGCTAACCTGCATCTCTAGACCACAGGCTTCCTTTGCATCCAATTACCCCCTCGCCCGACTCCAGCCTCGATGACACGGCTGCACCGGATTCGCAGATGACAGACCCATCCAACCAAGGTACTATTACAGGGGGGCTACAAGTGCTACGCACGGCAAGGCACATCATCCTGCCCTTCGACCTTCGGGATAGGCCCGGTGACGTCTTGGACCCCAGGAAGCGAGAACTCGTGAAAAGTATCTTCCCCGAAACGACCGGTCTCGCATGCGACGGATTTTTTATCACGCTTCAGCTACGCACCCTCCCGCCGAAGCCTTGGCCGCTAACCATCGGCGGGGTCCCCCTCTACCTCACCTTGGCGATCGGCTCGGACGACCCGTTCCCACAGGGAACGCCCGTTGGAAGAAGGAACGGTGCTATCGCTATAGACCACCATGGCCGGGATATGGAAGATTGGGAGCCCTTGTTTCACATCATCAAAACTCATTTCGAACAACTTAAAGTCCCAATCACGGAGGTTATCTTCTGGGGCAGCCACTTCACAATCGTCCTCAAGCACCGGGATGTCGACATGGCCAAGGTTCCGTGTCAGGCTGCAAACCTAAGGTGTGTGTACGTTTTCGACGACGAGATGGGGCGACCATCGGCTCCCCAGGCTCGCCGCCTTACCGACCCTACCATGGGGAATCCAGATACCAGCGAATATGAGACCCTCCAGCCGGGACTGCGTGTATCGTCCTCGCACCCCCCCAGCAATCCCGACTCGTTTTTCTCGACGACTTCTGGAGTTCTACTTGAGGATTCGGTTGGCAACAAGTACATGACAGTAGCCTCGCATGGCTTCCCGGCTGAATGCGGGACTGATGTTTTTCACGCACTGCCTGGCAACGGCCGCAAGATCGGCGAGCTTGTCATGGAGGTATCGCATACAGACGTCGCACTGGTCAAGTTGCGGGATTCGGAGACGTTCTCCAACACAACGTTCGAGAACGACGAGAACACACAGCCGATACAGCTCAACCGACTGGGCAGTGTCAAAGGTCGACAACGCTTCGAGCTAGTCTGTCTTGACTCGCCTGACACTGGCTTGCTCGATGGGTCTTTCATGGCGACATCATACCAGGCCATTCCGAGTGACGGTAACGGCCCAAGCCAACAATGGGTTCTTACCAGTTGGATCTACAGGGGGCAAGGCTCGGGACAAGACCTCCCTGACGGAATCTGTGGCAGCTCAATATGGAACGAGGAAGGAGAGGTGCTGGGGTTCTTTCGGTATGCCCCAAAAGATGGTGTTATGCAGAACTGGTGCGCAGGGATTGCTGCCGATGAGCTCATCGACCGAGGATTTACGCTCGTCCCTACAAGCGAGGGGGCGCAAAGATAATGTGGGACGACTCCCAAACTGCGGCGCCTTGACATAGTTCTCTCCCCCAAATACTAGGACGAAAGCTTTCTCCTCTTCTCTACACAAAGACTGGTAGGATGAAGTACATGATGCTCCACCACCGCGAACCTGCGTCTGGTGGCTTGCTAGGGAAGTGAAGCCCCCGAGAGGAAACTATTTTACAGTTTTCGTGGCTTGCCTCATCTGGCAGCGCTGCTTTCCTGTGCGCCTCAAGGACTGCAAACCCGCTCGTACCGACAAGGGATCGAATTCTCGATTACACTCCGGCAACCGCTCCAGATATCTCGTCTTTATACAACGGGGAGATTGATGACGGTCTCTGTATCGTCCTCATTCTGGGCACATAGGCTGGACATTTCCTTCCTCAGAACAACCAGCCAGCCTTCTTTTCTAGGCCACAGAGAAGATTATGCCCGAGTGGACTTGCCCGTCAACGCTCTGCCCAACGCCACTCACCATCACACAGAGGCTCCCCGACCTTATAGACGCCTTCTCGGCGAATTTATGCTTGGCTGCGACGAGAGCATAAACATCTCTTTCCCTGGACGCGCCTCTTCCACTTCAATCTGTGTTGCTTGCTTAGCTGCCTCCAGCGACATACCTTCACTATGTTCCCTCAACTTCCAGTCGGCCACATGCCGTGTTCCAAGCGTCTTCGATGCTCGGGACGAGAGCAATCTTTCCGTCATCTCGCTATTTATGAGCCCGAGGTACCCTGACGAGAAATTTGGCACCTCTTTGCCCAACTCCACCCCCTCCTCGTACTCAAGTTTCCGATTGCGCAGCGAGTTATCGGCCGCTGGCCCGGCACCTTAGACAACTCATTTTCTACAAAGGTGGAACACGTTTAGACCTCGGTCACATTAGACGCAGTGACCGGCCGCCTGGATTGAAGGAATGCTTAAACTATCTCTACAAACTTTTGTCCCACAGATGAGGTACAGCATCACTCCAGTACTACGGGGGATCAGGCTTGCCGGTACAAGAATCGGATCCTTGGCTGCAGCCACACCACCTGTCTGCTCGTACTTGGTGGCGATCACCAGCCATGCAGGGTAAGGGGCCGGGGAGAGAACGTCGTGGCTGCCGCTTTCTAGGTCGAAAGGACGCGAGATAAGCTCCAGCGGCATGCCGTCTGACTGCACGTGTTGGGCCGGCTTGCCATTCTTCGGCAAGAGGATCAGGTCATCAAGAGAAGGCCTTGACCAAGAAACTCGTCCAATCTCGTTACCTCTTGTGGCGTCAATGAGGCCCGGGATAGTCTCAACCATTCGTTGGCCGATCAGGGTCCCCAGGCCAATCCCCTCCTCCGCTTGCCTGATTTGCTCCGCCATAGACTTGCACTTCGAGACGTGGATGGAGAAGCCGGTGTCGATCAACTGCCAGCCTTTGCTAGCATAGAAGCCGTCACATTTTCTAGAGGCATGCCTGCCAGAGCACAAGAAGAACCCAGGGATTCCCTCGCCCGATCTGAGCCCTTCCCAAGGTCAGAATAGAAACTCTTAAGTCTTGTCTTTCCCGAGCCTAGCCGCCCCTCTTTACTATTCTTGCCCATCAGGTAGCAATAGCAGCTTATCCGGCAGCTCCCTTTAGGAAGAGGTAGCCAAAAACTCGCAATCCGGGCGATATATACAACTAGTAGGCGATCTAGTCCTGTATATCTATATATAACATGTCGATATGAACCCCGAGGTCCGGATCAAACACTATAGCCCCTTCTACGGCAAGAAATGACCATGCTAACGCTCGGAAAAGTCGATAGGGCCCGGGAGCGTCTCTATACCGATATAGAGGATGAAGCACCCCGTCGTCGTACTTGTCCCTTGCGGTAATATCGCGACACTCTCCCAAGTCCCGTATCCCGGTCTATACGGAAAACGGGCATATCTACTTGTATGCCCTATCTATACTGCGGTTATATAGTCGAATGTGACGATGGCCCTTCTTTTTTCCTTTATAACCCTGGCCCGCTCTACCAAGGTGGGCCGGTCCACCACAGATTGCAATACTACATGTGCTGTTTGGTTCCATATGGCCGTAGATGCCATTACCACCCAGGACATCATACAGCCCCGTGCGGGAGACCGGTGACACGGCGATGACGTACACTTGGGGTTAATTAACAAATTTCGCACCACTCGATTCGGATTCACCCCCACTTTTTAAAGTCTGTCGTCGGTGTATAATTTCTTCAGCTTCAGTCTCGCTTTCCACACTAGCGGAATCAGTGAGGGTTGCACCGCCGGAATCAGAGTCGCTATCTGTGTTGTCGTCGGGGTTTGAAGCGTTTGTTTTATTAGAAACAAACAAACTGTCTTCGCTGTCATCTTCAGTTGCATCAAGCCTGTTAATATCATTGCCATAATCATTGAGATAGATTTCTTCATCCTTGTGCTTCCACTTTCCTAGTAGTGTGTCAACATCTTCTTTTAGCCGTCCGATTCTCGTCTTTAATTCCTTTTGCCTTCGTCGCGTATTTTCTGCTTTCTTAATTCGCTTTTCAGGTTTCTGGAGGTAAGAATCAATTTTATCTGGGGGTGTTATTGTCAGAAAGAAGGGGGTTCTGGCCAGAGGCCAGAACGCCACTCTGGGGAAGCCCCAGAACCGACTAGAATAGTTGATTATTAAGATTCGCCACTACGTAGTACTATAATAGAAGCTCTCTGGCAAAGCCAGAGAGCCAGAGGGAACATAAGCAATTCAATCAAGTCTATTACACCCCCCTTATTCCATAGTTTCCCAGAGTGCAGTCACTGTAGTGTTTCTGACAGGTATCTCCAGATTGTAATGTCGTTCCCACGCATTATAAAATCGGCGTATTACACCTCTCAAGCTGTAGGGTGTTGGTAGTTCGTCCTCTTCATCGAGCTTGCCTTTCATGCCGAGCGCCATAGTTTTGGCAAAATGCTTCATCACCTGCATCTCCCGAGGATCGGAAGGCCCATATTTCTTTACATATCTAAAGCACGTTAGATCTCGGTGTTAAATACGTGCGCATTATTTACTTACGAATGCCACACTTCAAGTACTCGTGAATACAGGTTCTTGCTTTTGGGCCTCAGATTCCTGTGAACCGTATGAGGGCTGATCTTAGAGCGGTCCCCTGTAAGGCCTCTCCTTTTAGCCCGCTCGATAAGGGCATCTGCTGAATTGGTCGTCTTTGATTCCAATTCCATTCTGTATCTCAGCGTTTTATCAAGGGCGATGATGAATTCAGGGTGTTGAACAACGGAAGTAGGAGTGCTTTGAAGAAGGTAAAGGTGCGAGAGTTGGAGAGCAGAAGCTAAGTCCCCAGGGGTCAGGTAGGCAACACGAAAAAATACAAGAGGTAAAGGCGAGACGAGACTGTTCGATTTCAAAATGAGGACCAATTTTGGCCATCTATATATATGGGACCAAATCTGGGCCCACTCGGCTAGAGTTGAAGCATTTCAGCATGCTGCGACGCAGCGTGCCGAAATTGGTACTTAGCCTGAGCAAAGGTGAGCAAGCCTGAGCCGGCCCTGAGCCGGCCCTGAGCCGACCCTGAGCCGACCCTGAGCCGGGGTGAGCAGTGTCACGTGGGTAAGGTACAAAAAGGGAAATTTTGGGTGCCCAGATTCGTCTCATATAACAGATGTTATCACAGGTGTTGACTTGACATCTTCTTTCCGACTTGGTTCACCATTTGCGTTGTCAGCGATGGAGACGCTACGGGTAGTGCCCTTTCCTTGTCGGGACGGCAGTGCAATGAAAGAGAGTATTATATACAAGTATAGGCAGTATTTAGCACTAGTAGATCGAGTAGGAGCGAAGTTAACAGTAAGTTTATTAGAAAGTGGTCGAGAGTCTTAAACTCCCGCCGGAAAATTTGCAGGAGGTCGCAGAGCTCAACGTGTTTACGCTAGAGTACCTGAATAACAGATAGGACGGGAGGGTCTGGAATAGTTGTGATTGCGCACTAGGGGTGTTGAACGAGGCCCATTGCGTTAGGTAACCGAGAGGCGGGGAGGTTGAGTCGACAACGTCAGATAGTTGTGGTTGAGTGAGTGGAGAATTGAATAGCTCCCACTAGGTTGAACTATTGACAGGCGGGAAGGCGTTGGCAATATCAAATTTAACGATAAGGTTTAGTTACCCGAATACTAATGATACATCGCCCTTAAGGTCCGGGCTAGGCAGGACGTGAACACAAGCTAACTTATGGTATCTGCCACCAGTTTCAGGACATCTGGTATGTTGCTAACCCAAGCGCGAACTATCTTCCTCATGTCATCCTCGTCGAACCCCCACTTACGCCGGCGGCATGTTTCGCAGAAAGTACCATCCATGTACAACCGACGTGGTTTTGTTCCATCGACAAGTTTCCCCCCTTTGTGGAAGACACAGGCACGAAAAGATCTGTAGATCACAATGTCTGTATCTTCTATAGAAAACTGGTCTAACAAACGAAGTAGGAGAACTAATGGCACTGCGTGCGCAGTCTGGAAAAGGTGGGCCCGGAACCCCGGCCCGGGACCGCAACACCCTTTGACGACCCAATCGAACCAGCATATCGCGGTCGTAAGTGCGCGAGGGCGAGTCGTCGTTGGGTCTTGCCACCTTCTCCGCCCTTGCGCACCGTTCCTACACGTGTCCCCTCCCCATATCTGGCAGGTCTTTGGATAAGGAAGGCAAGAGAAATGGAGAACGAGAGGGCGGGAAAGGCGATGGACTGTTACGCAAAGAGTGAATCTAATAGAAAAAGGAGGGAAAAGATACGTATATCCCAAGGAACTGCCGCCTGACCGCGATATCATCTCCCTAAATACATTTACCAATCCCTATACTTTAGCGTTATACTTTTGTTTCAACTCTTCTGATATATTGGCACCATCCTCCCAAGTAGGGTCCTCGTAGCCCACCTAGTCAAGAAGATACTCCCGCCTAGAGCGGCGCACACGAGTTGCTTGGATGGCGTGAACCAGGTACTGGCTACTAGGACTAAAGTAGCCGCCCTGAATCTAAATACTCGAATCTCGTCCGCCGCCACTTTGCCGAAATTGCTTGCAGAGTCTACCACCACGTTTCTAGAATGCTAGTAGCAATGGCTTGCAAATAACGTGTAGCATTGACTCGGGCTCCTACAAGAGTGTTCTATATTCCTTATTGGATCCGCTAGCCTATTTGGTAAGAATGATGATTCTCTAGAGCTTATCTCTAACGGCGGCGCTATCGAACCTCTATACTACGAGCTTACGGACTTTCTTTAGGTGTTCCTCTATATAATCGTAAAGGATTTTCCGTTCCTAACGGCGGTATTGGGCAAGGGAGCTGAGCTAGAAGAGAAGAGGGTAAGAGATTACGGGAATCCTTAGAAACGAGAGAAGAGTAGCGTCATCGTTTAGGGGAAAGGAGCCGTCGTTTATACTAAGTAAAGCCGCTTCTATAGACTCGTTGGGATCAGCGGTGCGTGCAGCATTCATCTATTCTGTAGTTTACTGTAAACCTGAGACAGTGACTTCAAAAATCTAGAGTCGGCCAAACGCCACATATCGAAGAGGAATCTCCAACAGTGAGAACTGACCGAAAATTCCGAACCACACGACGCAGTGTAAGTTCTAGCAAACACGTATGTATGTACAGAATACATGAATCGGCGTGGCAGCAACCGTCAGTGCTCTCTTTGGTCGTCACAGCGAGCCATGTCGGCTCCCTCGGACCCACTCATTGGGAGGTTGTGGCCAGAGGTTCAGCCTGCAAAGGCAAGACACTTCAAAGCCAGGATATCCCGAGCAGTGTTTACTCTCATCATCCGGTTGATTCTGCCGCCGTGCACCGCATCAGTCATCGTAAACGCCCAAAATCGCCCTCCGCCGTCTATTTTTTCTTTCTCGTCGTTGTCGATATCAGTTTTTTCTTGACAGCTTTGGGAATCTTTTCCTTCCGCTTCTCCCGCTTCGCTTCCTTGACGGCCATCTTGTGGCTCTTCTTCTCATCCTTATCTTCATGCTTCTTACCTCTCGGTCGACCCTTCTCAAACCGGCTCTCGTCTCCGTCGTCGCCGCTCCCTCCATCGCTGAGAGCGGCACCATCGTCTGACCCCTCTTCGGAGCTCTCGGCTTCTTCGCCGTCAGCCTCCTTCTTCCCGGCGATTTGATGCGCCAACATGTGCTTGTAGACAAGTTCATCCACCTCCTTGTCAGCGTCTTTCTCAATATCGTAAACCTCGTCTAGAGTCTGTGGAATGTATTGGTTGCGGAAGACCTCGTTGTCCACCTCGAGCGCGGCAATAGCCTCGTCCGTCTCGGCATGTGTAGGGCGGGTCTCGTAGAGAAGCTCGATGGCCTTCGATAGCCCCGGCTCATCGATAGGCCCCTCCGGTGCTGTGATGAAGTTGAAGATGGCCCGATCCTGCAGCGTGTCAACGCCTTGTCGGCGGAAGTAGTCGCCGACGTTCTTGATGTCCATGCGTAGAAACTCGAGCGCCCGTGGATGGTCGTGCTCAACCGACTGAGACACGTCGATGATGTACAACCGCTTGTCGTTGTACAGGATGTTGTACTCGCTCAAGTCGGCGTGCACTAGACTGCACACCTGGTAGAGGCGGCGCATGATGCCCAGTAGTTGAACGTAGAGTTTCTGCCATTGCTCTTCCACGTCATCGCCCGTGAGCCGCGCATCTCGCAGCCGCGGGTAGGCGTATCCTCGCTTGTCGCCCAGAAATTCCATCACCAGAACGTGCAGTTTGAGCACGAGTGGTTCGGGACAGGCGATACCGGCAGCGTGCAGCCGGCGCAGGTTGCGGAACTCCTTTTCAGCCCAGAGCTTGACCATCTTACGGTTATTACCCTTGTCGGCGCCAGCCTTGAAGCGGTGCTCGCCCGTAATATAGCGCTCGCGGTCCTTAAAGACCAGGATGGCCGTTTTGTAAATCTTGATGGCGCGCTGGACCGGGTCGCGGCCATTATCGGGGTACATTACGGCACCGTAGACATTTGCTTCTTTTCCAGTGCTGATGGCGCCATGGATCTCGCTGACCATGCCGCGGTTGATCATTTGGAGCAGAATCATGCGGGTGCGCTGATCGAGCACTAATTCGGCGGTGGCGCGGTCTGCCTTGTCCTTGTCGCGGTCCTGAGTTTGCTTGACATTGTCGAGACGAATCTTGGCTGCGTGCTTGGACAGTTCGGCAACCTGGTCATCAACGCTGGCGAAGGTATTTGCCGTCGGCTTCTGGGTGTTGGAAACGGGCACTCCAGCCGCGGCGCCATGGAGCTGGCGCTGACGGTTGTATGATTTAGTGAGGTCGGACGAGGGGTTGTCCAATAAACCGTCATCTAGCTCGTCGGCCGAGTTGAAGACATCGTCGAGATCATCGTCGTCTTCCGGGTAGAGGTAGTCGGGGTCGATCGGAGTCGTGTCGGCCGGCGCAGCCTCGGTCGATGCGGCTACTTCAGAAAGGGGTGCCGCCATATTGGAGTATAGGTAGTAAGACCCAAAATACACGTCCCAGCGTGAGGCCGGAGCGAGACCCTGGGATTCGAGGCGGTAGCGGTGCTGCAGCTGGACTGACAGACTCGTTATCATGGGCCGCACCACGAAGGAGCCATCTTGAATTTTTGGTGGGGTTGGGTGGTAATTACCTTATCTCTTATCAGCCGTCGCGGGGTATTTGATTATGTAATCTGCTATCATAGAACTGGAGGGAAATGGCACAAATCCCTCCCTTTCCACGGTACCTTCAATGACGCGAGAAACGAGAACAACACACGCGGCCCTATGGTCCGTGATTCCAGGGCCGGACGGCATTTCTACATCTTTTTCTGCACCCTAGGCTGTGTCTCCTACCCACGTGGCGACTCCGAATCAATTGCCAATCATGAATGTGGTACTGTACTTTCCAGCTTCAGTCTTGTCAAGGTTACTCCAGCGCCGCCACACATGTTGAATTGGAGGAAACTCTCACAACCCAACCAACCTACCCATCAACATAAGTGGTGGCTGCGAATCATGCGAGTCTCTCCTGTGTGTGTGTGTATGTGTGTGTGGAGAGGAGATCTGCCTCAACAGACAGATATGGCTCAAAGTGCTGTATCTCGAACCCTCGATGGAATTGGTGACCGCTGATGATACTCCCCGTCTGGTCACACGGAGAGGAAGCACGGGAGAATTTCAGTCAGCACTGGTACCCCCTGGAAAATAGGAATGAAGAATGCTTGTTTTTCTCAAAAGGAGGTCCTCCAGTCTAGTCTTAAATACATGAACGAATGCGCATACCGCAGAAATGAACAAAAATTCTGGCTCCATTACCCTAAGCTCCATCAGCCCAGACAGAGACTTCCTGCCCCAATTCAATGTACACAGTATGGTGTTCTAAGAGTCTTCTGGTATGACATACCTGGTACCTAGGTACATCTAATCAAGCCAAAGCCTAGAAACATGACCCATCGCAGTCGTCCCAACTGTCCGTATAACCTAACAACGTACCACTGAATTATTTAGTCAGCCTGCCATCCAGTCTCAAATGATTTTGCCAACTATATGATTCCTAGATATGCAAACATATAGTTTATTTGCCGTTACGTAGTAACGAATATTTCGTTTTTTTTTCTTATTTCTCCTCTTTTTTTAGTATCCATGTCAGAGAACGACTTCATCCAATGCTGGACTGATCAGAGGTGACTCACGCTTGGCAGTTGTAAGCCAGTTGGGTGAGAGGCCAGTTAGGAGACTTTATCGACAACGAAGGTGAGCTACACGTTACGGATCACTAAGCTTACTAGTCAGGCAAGTTATGGAGTCGTGGGCAACGACTCACTAGGGAACAAAGCGAGGAAGCATCGTCACTCTTTGGAAGAGCTTGTATCTACTTTCAGTAAGTAATCAAGCAGGTAACTGGACCGATACTGTGCAGACTTTGTGAAAGGTATTGTTTATAGACACTTTGGCCTCACCGAATCTGGTATGGTACCCTTCGTTATAATGCCTTTATTATACCCTTTCAGAGTATTTGAGTCGGACGATTCGTTATACTTCTTCAGAGCGTTGAAGATAGACAGGCGCCAGTGCAGTGGAGACAGATTCTCGAGAGACCCCGGGTGTTACAGCACGTGAAAGCGCTGTTGGCACGTGCTCCGGCGGGCCTACAGCGCTCTTCGCTCAGCTTCGGCGAGGCGCGTCAGCTGCACTGGTTCTCTTATTTTCAGCCGAGCCTTGTCTGCATTCCCACTGACGTAACAGCTACCACGAGCACAATCACAGCACTGGTTCGACTTCCCATCTTCGCCAATGCTGATGTTCTAGTACAATTACCATCTCGCCCAAACGATGGCCACATCGAGGCCAGCCTCGCTGGCCGAGCCACTCTCCCGCCCAACTTCGTACCATGACCCCGCCTCCCCCGAGTTTGAAGCCGGCGATGTTCCCGTTGAGGTCTTGGTCCGGCACCTGCTCGCGGCGAAGCAATCGCTCTCGTCGATGGCCCTGGTCCTCCGCGCCAATGACCTAGCGACCCACGCCCGCCAAATGCACGAGGAGTCAGTCATCCTCGGCGCGCAGACGGGTTTCCTGCGCCAGCTGATTGACGACGAGGTGCGGTTGCTGCGGAAACTCCGGCGCGGCATGGGGCGTGCCTACGACCGCGGCCGTCGCGATTTCAAGCAGCTCATTCGCACCCTTGATGCCGCCAACGAGAAGCTCGAACAGACGATGCGGATGCTACGGGAGACGCGCGTCGAGCGTGTGTTCCGTCCGCCGGGCGAGGAAGAGAAATGTCTGATGGACTTTGTGGACGAGAACAGCGTTGAAGGGATGCGCGACGCACTAAAGGGAAGCATTGCCGAGTTGCAGGTGAGTTGCAGCAGCCGGTCACAATCGCTCTCGGACGTCTATTTATTGTAATCCTTTGACAGGCCGCTCAAACATCCTTCGACGGCGACCTCCTCCGCTTCGACCACGATCTCCGGCTGCTCAACAAAACCATGACGGCCGCGCCGTCTCCGGAATCTCCCTCGTGCTCGTCTGCCTACCAGCCGATTCCCCATCTTCTCGCCTCGCTAGCCGAACACTCCCACGGCATGGCACAGCACCTCACCTCCCTAACCAACCATTTTGACATGTGCGTCAAGGCCGTCCGTGCTACCGAAGGCGGTGCCGCCCTCGCCCGCCGCCGTGCAGCGGAATCCACCGACGACGGCGACCCGATATCCATCTCGGGCGTCATCACTGAGCAGGAATCACACCTCCCCGAGCTAGAGTCGATGGATCCGCAGGAGCTCGCCGAGATCGTACAAGTCGTGGTGGAGGATGCACCCGAGGTGGACGAGGTAGTGGCTGAGATTCAGGCGGCGCTGCAGCAGATGGAACAAGAGTTTGGCATGCTTAAGGAGCAGGCGGATCGGATCCGGAGCGCGTGGGTGGCTACTCTGGGCGCGTTCCAGGTACTTGAGGAGATTGGGGCGCGGTTGCATAGCTACGCAGCGGCCGAGCACGAGTTTGAACAGCGCTGGGCGGACGAAAAGGATATCATATATGGGAAACTGAGGGAGATGGATGGCATGAAGAAATTCTACGAAGGATATGCTAGCGCTTACAGCAGTCTATTGCTGGAGGCAGAGCGACGACGGTCGGTGGCGGAAAAGATACAGAACACGCTGCGTAAGGCCAAGGAGAATGTGGACAACCTGGTGGAGGCCGACAGACGGCAGCGGGAGCACTTTCGACAGGAGGTGGGCGAGTTCCTGCCCACGGATCTGTGGGTTGGCATGAACAGCCCGCTAAAGAGGTGGGAGCTGGCACCGGTCAAGGAGGGCGGCGCGGGCGCCGACTCGGAAACGCATGACGAGCTGATCACGCCAACGCTGGCGAAACCTGGCGTCAAAGGCAAGGTACCAGCTCGGTGATTGGGTTACGGGAGTTATCTGCTGTTATTCAGTGTATCAAGGGAAGGCTCGGTTCTTTGGTTGGCGTTGGTTTGGGATACGTCTTTGGGCATACCCTGGGTGGATGGTCCTGGAGCGAGGCTGTTTGGCTGCACTGTAGGTATTTTGGGAATATACAAGGGAGTGGTATTCCTAACTTGTGTGTGTCCTACACTTCGTTGCCGGCTTCTATTGGTGTCCAATGTGCAGCGACACTGAGACGGTAGATCCCAATTCTTTCCACTGAGACTTTGATGGCTTCTCAGGTATTCGTATAGTACCTTTCTCCGGCCAAGCAACCCCGCGAGTGGGTCTACCGAGACTCACCGCCGTCGCATCTTTTCGTGCCGCGACTGGACAACTTCATCAATCCCGCATCGGCGACCTTCCAACCGCGGAAACTGGCCGATCATTTCTTATCAACAAATTGCCAATTCTTCATCCACGAAACCCAGTATCGCTAACCCCTAACAGATCCGCACCTCCAGCACCACTCCCCTTCCCACAACAGCAGCAACAACAACAACAACAACAATAAGAACTTAACAACAACAACAACTACAACAACCAACTCGACCGAATTCAACAAACAAAATGCCCCCCACAATGAAAGCCTACACAGCAACTTCCTTCGCCCAACCCACCCCTCACCAATCCCTCACTCTCAACCCCACCGCGCCCATCCCATCTCTCCCCCCAGACTCCACCTCCCTCCTCCTCAGAATAACCCACGTCTCCCTCAACCCAGCAGATCTGGTCTGCCTCCGCCTTCTCCCGCCTTGGATCCCCTTCCTGCGCTCCAACCCCGTCCCGGGGATGGACTTTGCAGGTGAGGTTCTGGCCGTTGGTACCGCCGTGCCGAAAGAGCTGGGGTTGAGGGTGGGGGATAGGGTCTGTGGCGCTGTGGGGTTGAAAGAAGTTGCCATGGGACGGGGGACGCTGGCGGAGTTTGTGGTGTTGGAGAGTGGGCTCGTCGCGAAGGTGCCCCGGGGGTGGGAGGGCAGGGAGGCGGTCGGGGTGATGGGGATTGCTGGGCAGACTGCGGGGGTTATGGCTCAGGGTGTTATTGGTGGTGGTGGTGTTGGTGGGGACGGTGGGATGAGAGGGAGGAGGGTGTTGGTGAATGGCGCGAGTGGTGGGGTGGGGACTGTGTTGGTTCAAATTTGTAAGGGGCTTGGGGCCGAGGTGGTTGGGGTTTGTTCTGGGGCGAATGTTGAGCTGGTTACGAGGTTGGGGGTTGATGAGGTGAGTTGGCCCGGTTGGGTTGATATGAGGCGATGGTGGTGGATGTGAGGCTGACAACGCAGGTGGTTGATTACCGAGGACACGTCCCCCTCGAGGACTACCTCGCCGAAAGGTTTGGAGACCGGCAGCTCGACGCGATACTGGACTGCGTCGGCACCCAAGCGCTGTACACACACTCGCCGAGGTACCTCAAGACAGATGGCAAGTTCATCAACATTGTCGGTGGTTGGTCTCAGGGAGTGGTGCCGTTTGTTAGAAACAAACTGCGCCCGTGTCTTCTTGGAGGAACGCCTCGCAGCTACCAGCTCTTCCTTCTCAGTGCATCAGGCAAGACCGCGAGGGAGGTTGCCGCGTGGGTTGAACAAGGGGTTATCAAGGAAGCCGTCATCGACTCCGAGTTCCCTATGGACCAGGCGGCCGAGGTATGTAATGTACACATCATTGTTGAAGTTCAGCACAGGCTCACATATTCCAGGCATTCGAGAGACTAGCAACCGGTAGGTGCAAAGGGAAGGTCATCGTCAGAGTCGATAGCAGTTAATTCCATCTACAAAGTATTTCCCAGCACTCAGGCAGCCCACGTGGGTATGATAGTCTTCGCCCCGTCTCCACATGCACCAGTTTGACCAGGCCGCGACTCTTTCGTCAGTTGTAGGACCTGAAAGGCGTCAGCAAGGGAGGAAATATCCATAACAAAACGGCTCTCGACCGAGGGTGTTGACTCACAGCAACAGGATAGGATATCCGCAGCAAATCTTCCCAGTCTTGATCTTGCATAGCTTCGAATCCGCCGAGTTGTAGCGGCTGGCCAACCGATGCGTCGGTGCCCATCACAAGCGGCCTTTCAGAGCCCCACGGCATCCCGAGCAGCCGCCTCCTACCACTGAATACCTCCAACCTCAGAGAACACAGCAGAGGAGTTTTCTCTCTGGCCCGGACCAGCGCAGCTACGCGGAAAATGGGCGGGATGCCTAGCTTGGTCGCCCTATTCTCCTTGACTTGCCATCGAGCCCGGTGGAGCTCACTTCGGGTGTCTGAGCTGGACGCGGACCCCTGCAACCTCAAGGCCTGGCGGTCGACGAAAGTCACCCGCTCGTTGAAACCGACTTCGAGTCCGCCTTGGACAGGCACGGGTGACACATTGACACCAACACTAGGCGTAAACGACCTTTCTCTTTCCGTCATCACTTCAGTCGGCGGACCCTCGACAAGCGCAGGCGCATAGTTGACCAGCTGAACGGAAGGACGTGCTGTTGATGGAGCGTCACAGTCGAACGATATGTCAATGTCGGCAGAGACAATCCTTCTGCTGCTTGACATTGCTGAAGCGATGAAGTGAAGTTCGAAACAAACGAGCACGGCGGGCTCGCCGTGCAGCGCTCCGCGCTGGAAATGCGCGACGCGGCATTCTAGCGTCGCGTTCCGGTGCTCTTTATAGAGCGCCCGTTCAGAACCCTCATCGATCTTAGCGGGTAGCCTAGAGGAAGCTCCGAGGCGGCCGTCGAGGTTATCCGGGACCAGTTCGATTACGATCGAATATGGATCTTGGGTCATGGCCAACTCGTTTGACTATTGGGGGTGTAATCTGACGAAGAGAGACGGATGGTGGCGGCACGAAATCTTGGAGTGGCAGGAGAAGAGCGTGGCAGAGACCGCGGGAGGCAGACGCGGAATGATTTCGCGGAATGGTCCAGATGCAGCTGAAATCCAGGATATGGGATGGCGGCTGGACTTCCAATCAGCACCCGAGGAGCTGTCGGCTTTCTCAGCCTCAGCGGAAAGTTGCGCGCAGGAGGCCCCGAGCCGAAGCGGGGAATCAGACATCGCCTTTCTGCGAGTCTTCAAGCAAGAAGTGGCCTCCGCCTGTATCGGGCCAACTCTAGTCGGCCCTAGGTCACCCTGTTGAAAGATGGACGAGCCCAAGGCAGACTTTAGGGGGATCGCCATCTCCCAGACAAACTCAGATATCAACCCGCGCGATGAGCTCATTACCAAAGCTGACCGAGAGCGGGACTTGGGCGATTTCACCAAGGCGCTGGCTCTGTACAGAGAAGCCGAGGCCATGCACGCCGACTTGGCTATCTCCATCAAAATCGCCGGCCTAATGACCGAACAGGGGCGCGCCGCGAAGGCACTCCAGGAATGGGACCAGGCCCTTCCAAAGTTCGCCCCTCGCGAAGAGGACCCGGAACTTGTGGCGGTTGCAGAGGTGTCCCGGGCCATCTGTGCCGCGACCATGAATCTCCGGTTTCATCACGCTTTGGAGAAGGGCTTGAAGTATTATGCTGAGTTTGTGAAGCCTCATCCGCTTCCAGAATGGAAGGGCTGCAAGGTAAGCGAGTCTGATGCCCGCGTTCTGGCGACTTGCATGCTGGGCTGGCGTGGATTCCTAGTTCTAACCACCCCTTCACGAATTACAACAGTTGGCACTTGCTCTCCTCCTGGAGACTCCACACTCGATCCTCAAAATGAGCGGTGCCCAGTTGGACCCTCTTCCATGGGATGCAGCGACGATAAAAGAGCTTTACGATGAACTCGTTCAGTCCGGGAAATTCTCCAAGGCCTATCAAGTGGCCTGTTTCTTAAATTCTGGCAAGTCGAAATCAGAGGTGCACGATCTGAGCTTGATTGAGCATCTGCTACAGCAACCCAAGCTTCCTGCCCTTCTCCGCGCTGATATCTTGCAGTGGAAAGGCACACTCGCCCTGGAATCCGGCGACAGGGACGGATGGCTTTCTATTTCTGAAGAAGCAGATCACATCTTCCGGGCGGAAGGACATCGATCCGGACCGCTCTGCATAGAGATGGAGAGGTTACATGCCGACTCACGGATGCAACTACCCTACGACGAGCTGAAATCGGCCACGATTAGGATTAAAGGCGCATTCATCGAACTGGGAAATTGGACTGCCGCCAAGGACTGCATGTTAAAACTCTCCACCCTGGCCATCAAACACGTGGATGAGGAGCTGTTGGACGAGCTGAACGAGCAGTACGAGCAGATCCGAGCTGACTGCATGACGACCATCGAATGGGTTGGTAGGGACGAACTCATGCTGCGGTACTGGGATTTTCAGAGCCACCATGCTGCAAAACTGGCTGCGACATTTGAGGAGCTGTATCGGGCTTATGTTGACGCCGACATGCCTCTACGTAGCGCCCTCATTGTTCTCACCCTTCTCAAGATATATCAGGCCATCGGCGACGACAAGAGCGCCGAAAAGTGGGCTTCGAAGCTGGCCCAATACGCGGGAGCCCGGTGTCTGCGTCCGCTACATATGGTTCAACCGTTAATGCGCGAACTCGAGATGAAGAGAGACGGCGCTGGTGTACTTCCGATCGAAGCTGAAACGGCATGGCTTTCTAACTTTCTGGCCGAGAAGGCGGTGCGGTATGCAGAAGACATTCCCCGGTTCGAGCGGGCGCAGATTATCCAGAGCATCCTGCAAATCCAAAGCACGTACCTCCGACGCCCATTTGTTGAATACAAGCAGCTATCGGCAATATGCTTCGAGGCCGTCCGCGGCTTCTTGCCCGTTCTTCCGCCTGATGACAGGCCCGTTCGCGAGGCAGAGTTACTGGAGCGCATTGGTGGCGTCTCCTTTCTCGAGGCACTTTGTCAAATCCCGGCATCCCGGAACACCTTGATCGATGCATACAACGCGCAGGCAGAAGCTGCCGGGATTCTCGAAAGCGTTGGCGAGCGAGGCTTGCCGCTGTCTGGGATCTATGCCAGCCTTGGACAAACGGCACAAAATCTCTGGCTATTAACCGAACCAGCAACGGCGAACAACGAGTCGTTGGCAGATTTGCTTTTTGAGGATGCCGATGACTTCTGCTCCACGTCGCTGGTGCTCGCGGCCCAGGAGGAGATATTGCCTGCAGTGCAGTTAGCCATTACTCGTCTGCACGACTTGTGGCTGCGTAGACTGGGGCGCATCGTAATGGCCAAAGGAGAATATGATGCAGATGACGAATCTATTGCCCACGCGAGAGACCAGACGCACTACTGGCTCGAGAAAGGAAGGGAGATGCTCGAGACGGCGAGGCGCGGCAGTTCCGCACTGAGCAAAAGCTCCGCCGCCATGGGCAAGCAGACAATCAGAGCGACCCTGTCGGGGATGAAGCTGTACTCGAACGCGTTTGAGCTGGCAATGATCGTGCAGAGTCCGCGGTATTTGTGGCAATGGGTGCAAGACTCAAAGGCGCGGAGCGCTTCGGACCTGCTAGCGTTGGGTAGAAACATCCCAGAGACGCTGCGAGACGCCATCAGCAGGTCCGTTGAAACGGGTTCGTTGTTTGACGAGGAGAGACGGATTAAAAAGCGGCTGGAAGCGGCCGAGGGAGCCTCCATCGCCATGCTCCATCAACAGCTTGAAACCCTCCGCGGCCGCATGGAACAAGACAAGCTCGCGGATGCTGTGCTGGCTCTCCGCGAGGGCCGCCCAACAACACTGGAGGCGCTCCAAGCTGTCGCGCAGAAAGACGTAGAGCCGGCCTCCACTTGCATTCTGGCCAGGAGTGACACGCGCATGGAGAAGCTTGGCCTGCACAGAACAGGGCCTCCGCGCCGCGTGTTTTTCGTCGACTATGGATTCCACATGGAACGGGGGTTCATTGTCTTTGCGGTGGAAGGAGACATCGGCTTCCGCTGGACCAATGTCACCGCTCGGGAAGCAGCCGAATGGAGAGACTTCTGGCTCGCGCACCGGCCGCCCTCGCCTGTCACCGCTGTCGAACCGGGCACCCCTGAACGATATGACCCGTTGCTGCGAGACCAAGAATCGGATGGCTTGAGGTGGTTGTCACGGCTTGCTCAGCCACTTGTCTCCATCTCAGCTCCCGGCGATCTTTTCGTGCTCTGCCCGTCCGACACTCTCCACTGCATCCCCATCCACGCTTCGAAGATCAGTCTGGAGGACACAGACGCAGAGGGCATGTGTCTTATTGAGCGAAACCCGATCGTCTACACCGCCAACATGACCATGACGGAGCAGTGCATGGCCCGGGCAACCTCGCCTCCGTCTCCCCTGCCAGGCTCCGCGTTAGGAACAGCCAACACCATTCTGGGCGTCTACCGCCACCCCAAAGATATCCACGACATGGCCGTCCGAATCTCGGCGAACTTTACCAACAAGACCTTCAACAGTCACGTCTCGACGCACCTCGACCGAGCCACCCTGCAATCCGCCCTCGGCGCATCCAAAACCGTCCTCTTCTTCGGCCACTGCGACACGGACAGCACCCGCCCAGCCGACCAGCACCTCCTCCTCGACGACGCCCCTTACCCAGACCCAGACCGCCGCCAAGACCGCCCAAAATCAGCATTCCCGCTGCTCTCCTCGCAGCACCCCGGCGGCGGCGACACCGCCTCGGAAGAGATACGGGACGAGGAAGACGAGAAGGAGAGCAAGCTCTTCACAATCGAAAACGTCTTCGGCACCCCCGTCACGGCATCCCTCGTCACCCTCGTCGCGTGCGGGTCGGCGGCGCAGGCCATCCGCACCGGCGACGAGCCGCGCGGCTTGTTGACTGCGCTGCTGTGCTCGGGCGCGAACTCGGTCGTCGGGACGATGTGGCCTGTCGATCCGCGCGTTGGGGTGGCGTTTGCCGAGGGGTTTTATAAACGGTTGGCTTCGTTTTCGGATCCCATCAGAGCTAGTACCGGAGGGGCTGATGCGGAAAGAAAGGGGGAGGGGGATAGCGGGGAGATGGAGGCGGGGGGTGAGCAAGCGAGGAGAGTGAGGAGAATGGTGGACTTGGCGGTAGTGCTTCAGGAGACGGTTGTTGAGCTCAAGCGGTCGAGGAGAGTGGGGTTTGATACGCGTAGTGTGGTTGACTGGGGAGCTTTTACGCTCAACGGCGCGTGGCTGCTGGATGTGCTGGATGGTGAGACACAGTAGGCGGTCTGATAAATAGCGTGTTGTCGCGAAACTCGTTTCGGCTGGACACCAACGAACATAGATTGGATTTGAGTTTCAAGATTGGTGGGCAGGCGCATTCTTCCACACACAAAAAGGATACTTTAAAACTCTGTGCGGATTGCACAACCATGGAGGTATCAATGGAGGTGTAATATGGATGAACTTCGTGTGGTATCTGACTCGTTTAAACTATGGTCGTGTCGGGCAGCCTCCTCTATGATGCTACGCGCACCGCCCTCTCCTGCGAACAACATAAACCGACCCCCAAACTCCACTTCAAGCTCCTGCCTAACCACACCGAAAACCCCCAACCTATGACCGATAATGCCCGTCATGAACCCCCGCTTGCTGCTGCGGCGCCTGGTAGCCGTGCGAATACCCGTAGCCCCGATCCCAGTCGCCTCCCCCACCACCGCCACCACCACTATACGTCGGCTTCACCTCCTTCGGCGACAGCGGAGCGTCCTGCGGGGCGTGGTAGCCCGACTGGTACGTCATGCCGTGCTGATCCGCCAGCCCAGTCCGCTGTTGCTCCCTCTTTTTCCTGCGCCAACGGACAATCAGAAACGCGACTGCGGCGATGATGACCACCGCCGCGACGCCGGACCCGACGCCAATCCCTACAACCGCACCCTTAGACAAGGCCGGCGCCGGCTCCGAGACTTTGTAGCCCATGGCCAGCGCGAGGTTGACGACGGCTGACGTGGCGGCGGCGGTATTGGTGGGGTTGGCGGCCAGGCCGAGAGTGACGGGTGGCGGGGTGGTGGTGGCACCAAGGGAGCTGAAGCAGGGGGTTTGCGAGGCGATCTCGCGGGTGAACTTGTAGTAGCCGCTGCAGTATTTTTGTTAGCTCATCCGAACGAACTGGCGGGATGAAGCCGGTGTTGGGAGGGGAGCGTGGGGAAAAGGACATACTTTGGACAGCACTGCCCTGACACAGAGTAGTAATCCCGGGGACACCTTTCCAGACTGTCTTTCACGCCCGGCGCGGGAATCGGGAAGTCGCCCGGCGCTGCGGCCACTCGGTTTCCTTCGAGGCTGCCGGAGCCGGGGTTCCCAGGAGCGGCTTCCGTCGTGACATTCCAAGGACAGCACTGCGGCCGGTCGGCATTGCATCCGACGAAGGCGGCGTACAAGACCATGCTCTCGTCGTTGATCATGGTGTACGAGGGCGATCCGCACTCGCCAGCGAGAAGATCTCCGCCATCGTGGAAAGTGGGCGTAGCGAGGGGTCGTGGGGCTTGGGAGATGGGGCCGGAGGGGATGACAGTGACGATGGTTCTGCATGTGTTAGTGAAAAGAAGCGGGCGGGCGGTCGCGCGGTCGCCGAACTCACTGCAGATCAAGTTGAACTGAGGTCCTACATAGCTGGTGTTAGCGAGCAGGAGTTTCGCGGTATCGCTTCCAAAAACCTACGGCTGAGGGAGCATGGTCATGACGCTGCTCGGGGGGGTTGGGCAGGACGTCTGAAACCACGAGCGTTCGTAGGCATCCCAGTCTGCCGCTCAGGTTAGCCGCTGCCAGCGCTTGGATGCTATGCGCGAATCCTACCGCCGATGCCCACGGCTCCCACGCAAGTTGACGCTGCAATGGCGTCTGACACGCAGTCCAAGTACTGGATTCCATTGTTGCAGTTGCAAAAAGCCGCGTCGGTGCTGGACAGGCAGCTGCCGTAGTCACCATTCGAGCTGCATGTCTGGAAGCCGTTGAACTTCTGCAGTTTGGTGATTAGCCGACGTCTTCTCCGGGCCGCGGGAATGGCGCGCTTACAGAGCAATCAGGCCCTCGCGCGGCGGTTGTCGTGAAGGTGCTGTTCTCAAAGCGCCGAGCGAATCGCGGGAATGGCCCCTGAGGAATGTAGACTGTTGAGACGGGCGTCGGGAGGGGCGTTAGGGACGCCCGAAAAATAGTTGTTGCCATGGCGGCTCTCCAAGTGTCGTACTGTACCCTTGGTCGTTTGACGTCGAGCGTTACCGGCGTCCGCTGAAGGGATCCAGACGAGAATGGGCAACGGACAACGAACGCTGCACTGGGCAGGCGTCGTCGGTTTTGTTTTGTCAACGGCCTCTCGGCTGGGCGCTCATTGGAGGCAGCCACAGGCCAAACCCAGCTGCCCAAGCCGCTTTGGGCGTTGCCAGCGCAGCCATGGGGCCTAGTTAGTTATCGTGGGCAATGTCTCGGCGGCAGGAGGGCGTTCTGGGTTCTGGGCCTGGCGTCGGCCATTCGACCATCCGGTGCGGCTGAAAGTTGGCGTTGCGGTGTGGGGTGGCTGAGATGTCGGCGGCCGTCTGCGACTCCACGACACCACGTGGTCAGGATGGCGTTGCGATGTGTGTCACAGTGACTGTGCTGTTTTGAGCCTTTCACAGAGTGATGCATGATGCGTGATGCGTGCCCATGCGTGTTGTCGACGGAATCGCCAAAGTTTGCGATAAGCTATTGCGTTGCTGCCCACCAAATCATAGATCCTTCGGATCCCTGATGTATGTACAGAATACTGACTGTATCCGTAGTTTGAATTGAGCTCGGTTGGCAGACGCGAGCCAGACCCATGGATCTGGATGGCAATCGATGTCCTGATTGACCGAGACTGCGTCTTGGCGGTCATCGCCTGCCAGTAGCGCTCGACTATCGTCTTGGCATAGACTTGGCTCCTTCGCGGGTGCCGAGACACAAGAACAAGACTTTTCGGTCGATTTATGTAGGTTAACCTGTGGCTTGGCAAGTCCAAGAAAGCCAGCGAGAGCAAGCCATCCAATGACATGAATCAACAACCGAACACCTTGGGGGGCAATGGGGGCTAACAGAGTCGGCCTAGGTCTTCTCAGTCACAGAGCCAAGTCATATCGATTGCAACAAACCCCCCGTAGGGCTGCATGCCAAGACAGTCGAGGCCTTTTTTGTGGTGCACACTGCGATTGGCTGAATCAGATGCATGGCATCACCTGAATATCACCAATCTCGTCATCCCCGCCATCAGTCAGTTGGTTCCGACCGGACGTGTTGGGCGATCCATCTCATGAAGTGGTTTTGCCCTGGCCTTATCGAAACCTGGAGCGTTTTCAGGATGGAGTTTCAATTTCGAATCGCGATTCTCCTTTTTTAACATGTAGCTTCACTGTGTCAACTCTGTGCACAGGCTGGGCGCGCTCGTCTCAGCGTACTCGGGTCTTTCTGTGCTGTCAGCGAGGCGCGTCCGAGGATCTCAGTCAGTCCGTAGATCAGAGTAGAACTCCGAGTCCTCATAACCCCCCAAGGCATCCCAGTTGCTCACATGTGCACATATATAAACCTGAAACAGATACCGAATCGTTTCTGGCCACCTCAACCGACCTAGCCAACACGCTATTCCTACTCGTTGTCTTGCGATCTCTATCGTGATCATGGCCCGCCTCTCCGCCGTCCTCGCAGGAGCCCTCGCACTGCTCTCGACATGCGCCGCCGAGATCCATTGGTGCGAATACTCGGCCCACATCTGCGGTTACCAACTGATCCAGCAATACGGTAAGCCTCATCGCTCTTCACATCATCGCTCAGGCGCGAACTGGCCCCCAAACTCAACCCAATCTCTGACACGGGTGAAAATAGGAGCGACTGAGCAAGACCTGGCGTCCATCCTGCAGTCCTACCACCAACCGACCGACCCAACCCACATCTACGACTCGGTCTACGCCTGCTACAAGCAGAACAGCATCGGCTGGGTCTCGTGGTGCGGTGGGCCCTACACATGCGAACCGACGAGCGCGTGGCCTTTAGCGAGGTGCAAAAACTGAGATTGTCTGGGGAACAGAAGACCCGGGTTGTATAACTTTGCTTGAGGAGGATCAGGAAGTGGATTCTTTTTAAGACCTACTATCACGGAGGTTATTCGACCCCAAGGAATTGGATGTCATGACGACTAAAATTGATAAATACGACGCATCACCTCAGCATCAGATCGCGAAGTCGACGTTGTCAATAGCGGTAGTCATTTGATTCTGTCAACATAAATGTATGTAGTAAGCCGTCACACTACCCACCGAGCCAAACCTGAGCCTGTCCAAGTGCTCCAAAGCCGAAACACCACACCACACCTGCAATCGAACCACAACCCTAGATAGTAAGCGCCACCCCGAGTCATGCAAGGGTGAGTGAAAAGTGACGTAGCAGCCACCCGCGAAATACCCCTTCCAAACTTCAACCTTCATGTCAAGATCCAAAATTCACTTTCACCTGCCGTGTCCTTACCCCCTCTCGCCATCTCACAAAGAGCCTGCATTCCCACCAGATTAAGTTTGCATGCATCGCGAGACCGACGCATCCCAGAGAACCTGTCCATAACCATTCATGTATTTCTGTTCCTGAGACGTATCGTGGCATAACAGTAGTAGGCTGTTGATCCAAGCCATTCCCTTCCTTCCAAAAGCGAATTACCATTTCAGAGCTCTTTCTCCCTTCACTTGTCCACCCCAAACTTTCCCCTCTCCGAGCACCAGCCATCCCGTTGTCCTTCGTCTCCTCCATCCAACGTAACTGCCATCGCCAGCAGGCCCAAACACACACGTTATTGTGCAGAGCCATCAATCGCCAGGGTGATGCTTTGCTGAACCGACACTAGGAACCACGAGGTACAAAACCCCGAAGAGAGAGAAACCCCGAGAACATTATGCATGAACAAAAACGAAACGCCTTTTCCCCACGTTTGATGCCCCAGACCCTATGTGTGCCCGAACCGGAGAGGCGAGGAAGAAAAAAAAAACAAAGCAGGTTGCAACGCTGCAATGGTGCAAAGCCAGAGCGCCAGAGACCGAGAAGGAAATATTTTACACCGCCATTCCCATGCCTTCGTACCGGAAGAGAAAATCCCAAGAAACGCCGAGCATCGCTGTGACGCTATGATTTGCAATCAACACAGCAGCGCCAAAGAGGGAATGAGAAAAGTATTAGGAGCCGCGCGGCTCGGTCGATGGTGAAACACGGCTCGGGCTCGAAGCCGGATATGCTCGGGCGGCGCCGCGACGTCGCTCTTCTGTCGATATGTACGAACTCTGCCACGGTTGACAGTTTTATGTTGTGGGTCTTTCAGCCCCTAATTGCCGCCGCCGCATAAGTCTCGGGCCCATAAAAGGGAAAACGATCTTGGTTGTGCTGATATAAATATTCGTTCGGCGACGTACCGGCGAATGTGGCGAAATTCCCCGCACCAGGGTGCGGTTGCCCGGTTGTCTGTCCCCGCGCGGACGTCCCAGTCTGCTCAAGAGGCGATTCGGCAGGCGAAGCGCCCATGGCTCTGAAAATTGAACCATGCGAGAAGTACGAGGCCGGGTCTTGCGGATGCAACGAATGGTGCTGGGTGCCGCTGTGCGAATGGTGGTAATTGCCCATCTGGACTGGGCTTCCCTCGTAGCTGGCTGTGCTGCTACCGGCCTCGTCAGAACCTTCATAACGGCCAGATTTGAACGATTCGGGTTTAGATGGAGCGATTTTCGGCTTGGAACCGTACTATGTTGCCAACGTCAGCTCAAATGTCTCGGATGAGCAAGAGTTGAAGCTTGCCTCCCATCTGTTCCTGGGTTGTAGACGCGCGTCAGGCAGGGTATGGTCCGGGGATACCTACAAAGCACCATTTATTGACGATCTCCTCGTAAGAAGCAGATGAAATGGCAGCACTCGGCGAGTCTGCTGGTGACATGGCTGCGAGGCCAACGTTGGTCGAGTCAACCCTCAGGGAGGGTGGCTGCTGCTGACTCTTGTTCTCGGCAGCTGCATTCATGGCTACCGGAGAGTCGGCCTTCTTCCAGGGCTTCATGTATAAGCCGTCCGGCTTTCCAGTCATGTCACTCTTGGCGCTCTGGATGGCCCTGCTGAGCGAGTCGCCAAAGTCGTACCGAAGAGCAAACTGGCCACTCGGCCCCGACAATCCTTTCGACAAGTTGTCGCTGGGAAGATCGCCGGCGCTTCTGACGCCCTTGAGTCTAAGCCCTGTTGAGCCCGATTCCCCAAGATAGTCATGGATCGACTTGGTGAAATTCGGCTTTGCGCTGTCGCCGAACTCATCGGTGGCGCTGGATGCCTGTTTCGGCTTCTGGCTCGAGCGGCGGTTGCTCTTAGGCAGTCCGTTGAGCGGGCGGGAAGCCGCGCCGATCGTACCTCTCTTGCCGTTTTGCGGAAGCAACTTCTTGCGGAAATCAACCTGGAAATTGGTGCCGTTATTGTTGTCCCAATGCTCCTGCCCGTTCACAGTATAACGAACGCAGAAGTACAATGTCTTGGCTTCTAAGTTAGCCAGGTCTGACAGCTTAATGGTAAAGTTGAACCTGTCCTGGCTTTGAGTCGTGTCGACCGGGCGAATTTCGCCGACATACTCGCCGGCTACTTCTGAGGTTGTCTTCCAGTAGTCGAGCGTGAACCGGCACGCAACAAGCTTGTGAAACGCCAGATTGGCGACAGCCACTGATCCAACGAGGGACTTTTGGTCATTCGACAACCACACCCGCTCCAAGCGTGCCGGTTGTGCCTTGCGTACCGGTGTCTCGACAGGGAAGTTGGTCATGATGATCTCCCACTCAAACGGAGAGGTACGCCCCGTCGACCGTTCATCGCCCGAGAATGGGTACTCGATGTCACTCTCGTAGTTATCGACGGGCGAGGAACCCGCGCTCACGGCGAGTGGTCGATCAACTTGGAGGAAATGCCTAACGTGTTCGAGATGAGAGTCAAAGTGTACCGCCTTCGAGAAGGTGGGTGTGCCGGGCATACTCGATGGTCGCCTCCTAGACGCAGGGCGCAGAGCAGGGCGCACAAGCTCGCCGGACTTCTTGCGGACCATCTGGGGCTTTCGCAGCCTCTCTTCATCGGAATCCTCCTCAGACCCCGTGATTGAGCTGCCAGTCGACTTGCTAATCGAAATGTGCGGCTCGGTGGCTGACCTGGTGTGAGTGTATCGCCGGTGGCCTCCGATTGTGAGTTCACCGAGTGAACCCGTGCTAAAGCTGTGATGCATACCCTCGGTGAGGGCACTGGCTTGAGTCGGGAGGACAAGCAGGTCCCCGGCATCGGGTGTTTGATCCTTGACTGCGCTACCGTGGGTGGGCAGACGTGCCCTGTGCTGTGGGATCTGGCTGATGGCCTCGTGCAGCTCCTTCAGGTTCTCGATCTGCCGACCGCGGACCGGCAAGTCGTCATCGTCACTAGCTGAATCTGGAGGCGACATTATTGCACCGCTGGGCATCCCACGGTCGCCGGTTATTGGCGGTGGTGATTGCCGCACGCTGTGGCCAGCTACCATGCTCTTCAGATCTTCTGATGTTGCTTCCGGCGATGGCTGGCTCGCGCGGGGCTGGCTAGCCGAAGGCGTTCGTCGATGCCTTGTGAGGTATGAGGCTGAGCGGGGTAGTACGGGTCGGGAACTGGTGTTGTGTGGTTGATGGAATGATGGCCGGCGGCTTCCCTCAGGAGATGACGGTCCAGACGAAGCCGGCGACCGCTGGGATGGAGGAGTGTATGGCATTTTCCACACACTTGACTTTTGCCGAAGCAAAGCTGACTCCACGAATAGTGTGTTGAGAGCGAGCGGGGTGGACCGATTTTGTTTCAGGCCCAGGTCATGGATGGCGACGTCGACGCTTCGGCAGCAAGGCAAGTGGCTGCGAGGCCAGACAAGTCAGCCTTGGAAACAACTAAACAGATTATGGAGGCGAGAAATAAAGGACTGGGTATGCGTGTCAAAAGAGGACAGACGTTTGAGGTGGGCGAAAATGGTGTGTAAAATTTCGGGGTTATTGATTGTGTGGCTAATAATGCAAAGCCAAAAAAAGGTGCATTACTCAGAACTGTGACCAACACATACCTGCGTACTGTTGACTCGAACTGAGGATGGGACAAGAGCTAACTGGGCAGTATTCCAGCAACAAGTTGAGCTCTTGCGAATCCGGTCAGGGAGCCAAATCGACAGTATCGACGATCGTCCGTTGGGGAATGTCACGGTTGACGGTGTCAGGAATCGGCCGGGTTGGCTTCCTGTTTCTAATTCCGGCCGTGGTGGTCGTTGGCCGGTCTGCCCGGTTGGTCGCTGGAATGCGGCCGACGGATGGGCGAGGTCAATGTGGTTCGGGTGAGGTTTGAGGTCGACGTCAGCGACACTCCTGTTGTCCTCGGACCCTGGCTGCGACCTGTCAGCAGCCTGTTCCTGGACGAGGCTATAAACCTCGATGGGCTTGTCAGAAAAGAAACAAAAACACGAGAGTGTTTGGCGGCGATAGAAGAATGGAAGTGCTTGACTGGGACGGCGGGACAGGGCCAGTTTTGAAGGGACGGGGTTGAGGACTAGGGTGGGGGGGCGAGACAGAGTTGGCAACGCAAAGATGAGGTACCCTCGTACCTTCTGGAGCAGGCTCAGACGCAGTGGCGGGGCCGCGACGAGTCAATGCAGGCGATCTGCAACCGTGCTTCGCGCTGCAAGCGATAATAGAGAGAGGGGAACAGCAGACTACAGATCACAGCTGCTCTGGGTTTGTCCACAGAACTGCGGAAAGGAAAGGATGGAGGGGAAGAAGTAGGAGGCAACGGCGGAAAATGGTGGAGGAGTAGGCGTTGGAAGAATGGTAAAAGTTACTGGATGGGATGGAGACCAGGGAGGCGTGGATGGAGCGGACGTCCTGCAAGCCGCAATGCAAGGTTGGTGGGGCGCTTTGTGCTCCACCGCTCGCTTTTTTTCTAGCGGGAGTGGGGCCGATGGCAAGGCGACAGAGCCTGGGCCACTGAGCGGCCCCACCAGCCAAACCAACCAGGCTGCGGTTCCTGCCCGCTTTGCGAACATCGGTCGCCCCTTGCTTGGCAGTTGGAAGGGGAGTGTACTCGTACGAGCACACACTGTGTGAACGGGTCCCCGAGTCCGATAACCCCCAAAAAGCCCCTAATAAAGCTCTTCAACTCAAGGATCCGATCGAACACCGATGCCGGCTTACTGTGATTGAGGACACATACAGGCATCTCATTGCGAAATGCTGCATCACGGATCGGAGACTGCTGGCCGGAAGCGTGGAACGTCGAACTTGTTACTTCGATCGTCAACAAATCCGGCAAGGCCGGGCAAACATCATTCCACCAGCAGCACGGCTAACAGGCGAGCATAAGTTGGAGTATTGTGGTGCCACTGTTTCCGGCCGAGACCCGAAGCCTCTATACATTGTGCGGTAGACAAGACTCCTTCGCGGCCTTGAAGATGCAACGATTGCCCTGGAATCTCGAATGCTCGTTTCTCCCAGCGAGAAAAGCACGATGCAGGTATCAACCAACAAGGGTGAGCTGCACGTCAGCCTGTAATACGCCTGTAATATTGGTAATTACGGATGCGAACCTTGCCAGTGCAGCAACAATGACGTCGGTGGAACGGCTCAATCAGGCGATTCAACGACGGTCCGTCCTACGACGGTCCGCCGGCACTGATTTGCTTCCAGGGGTTGCTCCGGTCCCAAAAGATGCAGGCGGAAGAATTGTCGGGCTGGCAGAAGCGAACGAAAGCAACGGTTCTTGTCACATTAAGGTTTGCTCGATTTGCTGGGATTTGCAGTGCGATAAAAGGTCCTAGACATCTATGGCCTGTGGATGGGATTCCAGATGCCCACCTGTAGCGAGACAGGCGGAATGTTCTCACTCGGCCTTGCACCTTTAGGACCATTTTGCCTATTACAACGCCAAATTTAAAATAAAGTCCAGGTCAGATCGCCGTCACCATCGCCGTCGCCGCCATTGCCAAGACATTGTTTATCCCCCCGGGCAATGAAATGTTGACTGTGTGCGGTGGTTGCTAGGGTACTCCGCTACTGCACTTCGAAGGGTTTTGAAATACATGTCACGGCAGTGAAAGTTTCTAGTGGAGTTTTCAGGTAGGATCGCAAACCAAAATCATTCCGTTCCTTCCAAGGAAAAATATTTTTGGTGGGACTCGTCGGGGTACCGGCGTCCAGCGTTGCGATTGGCCATGAACAGGGAACCAACTTTCAAGTAAACCAACCAAATGCGCCCCCCTCCACTCTCTGGACCGCAAGCCCTTGGTGAGCGTCAGAGGCCACCACTGAAGGAACCCATTCAATAGGGAAACACTTCGCATTTCATCGCTGACGGCGTTCCAGAACCAAGGATATAAGAGCCAGCCTCACCGCTGTTGCAAGTGACGGATTCCTTTCCTTTAGTCAGTGCAAGGGTTTTGTTCTCGCCGGCAGCCCCTTGCAAAACATGACCTCACCCGGCCCCAGGTTCCAGCTTCCCCTCACACAGGAGGAAGCAGCACAGGCCGGATCCCGGAGATTTGAGGCGTGCACTGACAACCGGTCGTTGGACAACTTGCCTGAAGAACTCCACCAGTGATGCCACGGCCGCCGGCCTGGACTCAACGCGATGCTTGTCGATCATCATCACGAGCGTTGCGCGAGTGTTGTGTACTGTGTACGCACGGGATTCACATGAATATTACTTGCTATACTCGCTTTCAGCGTCAATGCCACAAAGATGACGAACCGTGTGGTTGTGTCCGACATGGACGAGAACCGCCGATTGACTTGTCCCCGAATTGGCGGCACCGACAAATACCCACCCCGGGCCCGACAAGCTCTTTTCCAAAGCTGTGTCCCTCACTATAGTTAGCGGATTCAGAGTTGATACTCTGGTGCAACTGGCGAGCAATATTATTGTGTCTCCTTTTGACAGGGGTACACAGTAAGGATGAGATGCACGTTTTTCGCCTGTTATCTCCGGATGAGCCCTGATTTGCCGCTGCGATTGGATGCCCAGAAGCGGCGGCTCCTGGCGCGTTTCGGTCCCACAAGTGCCGCTAGCGTCTCGTGCCGGCAAGGGCTAGCTGCTGACTTGCAGGGTCAAAACCCGGCCCCCTGGACGTACCCAATACTGACTCCAACGCCAGGCCCCAAGCCTCCCACAAAACCAAGGAAGATGCATGTTCTTGTTCTTTTTAACCGCTGTCAGGTTGGTTTTTTGTGGGGGATTTTTGATTTCCGTGGGGCTAACCAATGGAATGAGGAAGGGGGCCGGCTAAGCAAACCTCCCGCACGGACACTATTCAGCTGCCAGTCTTCCTCTTCCAGGCTGCTTTGCGCCTTGTGTCCTTGGGAAACACCATCGCTTCGCATGCCCCGTCATCTACCCCTGCTCACCTAGATATCCGTAAGAAACATGAACCGCAACCAAAGTCAGCCGAGACTTCCCAACGCCTCTTTGGCGTTTAATTTCCGCCGCCGTAAGCGCACATTCCGGTCAGCGGAAAAACCAAGTTTTGGATTGCATCGTCGTCGGCCATTTCCCCGCTGCGGGGCAGCTCAGTGTTCATGCTGGCCAAGTACTACAATACATATCGGAAGCCCAGAGAGTTTCTCGAATCATGATTTCAAAATGTGAAAGCTGGGGTCCCCAGCTTCATGCCCTAGTTCACCGCCACCAAATATTGCGCTGGGGCGGGGGTGGTCGCCAGGGATAGAAACTTTGCTTTCACTCCCCGTCTTCGATTGCTTCCCATTTGGATCCCGTCGCATTTCGAGTTTGTTTCGTTTCCAGATCATGCTCTTGTCCGCCAGTTCGTGGAGCGCGGCACGGAGGCACATGACCAGATCACCAGCGGCGCAGAGGTATCACGGTTGGTTACTCGATGAGGCTGATGGATTGTTTCAGCATCTGGGTCAACCAACAACATCCGACCCTTCGTAGCCGTTGCAGAGGGATTGAGCCCGTTCAGATTTCTCAGGACCCGAGAATCCATTGTTGGGAATGGTGATTGTGGCGTATCGAAGCAGGCTCATCAAGACCAAACCCCCACGGAATCATCGGCGGCGACTGCGACGCCCAGCTTGCCCAAGCATGCGTACCGTAGCTTCAAAGCTTGTCGCTGACACCAACCGAAACCCCACTCCCCGCCGCCGAGAGAGGTATCAGCGCAGGCAGCCCAGAGCGGGTGGGGGCCACTCAAGATGAGCCGGAGACCCGCAGCGGAAGCAGAGATCGTCAATTCTCTGCGACGGAGCACAAAGATCGTGATAGAGAAACCGATTGCGACGGTTGTTGAAGCAATGCCATGGGCGACCTTATCAACTTGAGCGCTGCAACCATTCAAAGCGACCGCAGATTGTCTGCCGTCGGAAGCAGAGATCTGCGCTTCACAATCGCATTCTTATCGCTTGCCATTGGCCAATCAGTGGACTTGTCTGCCGCTGTGCCGCACGTGGGAATTCGCGTGCTTGTCAACGGTTGTCCGTGGCAGCCACGGGCTCGAAGTGAGACACTGTGTCCAATGATTATTCCTGCGCAGCAGCCGTGCACATACGAAGCCCTGTCATCCAATCCTGAAGATCACCGTCTGGACGGAACCAGCCATTGTTCGCTAAGAAGTAAGCAAAGAGCAGAAGCGAGTCAGGGCCCTGCGATGCAACTTTCATACCCTTGTGCCAAGCTGGAAGCCACGCCACAACAGTCGGTGCTTGCTGATGAAGGTTTGCAACATTCTCACAGCAAGGGCCAAATGCCCCGTCCCTTCTCCCGTCGCGGATGCATGCTATATTTTTTATTTCTTCACCTATTGCTTGTTTTCCGCTGACTATAGCAATATCCAAAGATATGCGCCGGAGCGACCGGCTGCTTCCGGATGCTCAGGCTTGTTCACTGGACGCGTGGCAGATACATACCTTAGCTCTATTCGATGAGTATTCGTATTGTTCGATCGATCGGCTGCGGACTGCCCCTGGCCAATCCTAGGCTTGCCTGTCGGAAGTGGCCCCATCGGCCATCGGAAGTCGTCGACGCCAAGCTGGCCTACACCGCGACGCGCCATGGGTCACAGCAGGGCCTGCAGGAGAGACGCATGAGAGACGGGCCCGTCTCTGCAGAAGGTTGCATCGCAAAAGCTGGGCACACACCAATTACTGATTCTGGCCGGAGGCTCTTGTCCGCGGCTGCTGCAAGGCAGGGTCGAACACAAGCAGAGAAACCCAGGCAGAAGTGAACGGTTCTCGGCATCAATGAATGACGCATGTTTGGCGTTTTCTGGATTTTTTAAAGCCTGACGGCCAAAAGGCGACGTCCGTCACGGGAAAACCGCATCTGAAGCGTCTCATTGTGGCCGATCAGGGTTCTCGCCAAAGCATACAGGGTCCCGATCGGCAGAAGGAGTTTGCTGCTTGCTTCTCACAACGAGCTTTGGGCTTCAAAGGGGTGGATGGGTGGGAACCTAAGACATGGGATTTCTGATGGAAGTGTGGGATTTTCGCGATACCGATCGGGATGGTGGTGGATGGTGAAACACCGACACATTTGGCCATGCACTGCATCCAGTGATCCACTCACCTCCTTTCCGAGAAGTGCAATATACCGTGGTATGGTGAAATGCATCACCCCCTCTCCTCGGCATCGGCCAGACCAATTGCTGGTTCCCTTTCTTACCTCGATGGTGCCTCAGCGCGTTGAAGGTGGTGTGGTCATGGTGGATGAATGTCCACTCGGACCCAACCAAACCCAACCGCGGTGCATCCAATGCAGCAGCTCCTTGCTCCGGCTCCCCGTCGATTGGCGCGGCGATTCGTCAGCCGTAGCATGGGTTGTTCCAAGATTTCTGGATCGAGACTTCGTCTCCCACAGGAACACCGCGCCGGGCTCACGAAACTACTATGTACAGTACACTCCAACGAGGGCATGCTGATGAATCAGGGCATCTCGTCGCGTCGCCAGCGGGCCACCACGCCATGGCTAGACGGGCGGGAGCAGCCTCCTCGGGTCAGGGACCCGATGAAAGTGGCCGCGGTCAACTCCAATCCTCTGCGGGTATACCAGTAAATGCTTACAGTCTATGCGGCCTCCCACGCTTCATTGTGTAATACAGTAGTGTATTTGCACCCGGCACATCGTCTCAAGTCCGGGACTGCAACCGAAAAGTCGCATATCGACCCCGCCCGGCCACGACGGATGAACATCTCCAGTAGTTCAAGCAGCTCATTTTCGGATCCGGCGGAGGGTCTGAGTCGAACATCGGGATATTCGTCGCTACTTCGTCGCTACGGGCGTCTAGCCCTGTCAGTGGTGTGCCGTTGCGTATGCAGAGAGGTCCCATGATCGTGAACTGCCCTGAATCCGGCTCCCTTGGGCGTTGCTCGGGACGGTTTGAGTTTGGAACTGGGACGGAGTTCGTGCAGAGCCAAGGGTGACCGCTCTCGCGCCGGATTGGGACTGGTTTGATATTATTTCCATGGCGCGGCGCACTATGACGTCACTTTTTTGAATTCACGCGTTTCAGCGTTTCATGCAACTGCAAGCAACTTCCCACAATCAGGACATTGTTGAATTGCGTACCACAGCCGTCGCAACTGCGCGGCTCCTTGCCGCTTGTTCGCCCAAAATGTGAAAGAACTGGTATGGTCTATTGCTGACACGCGATTGTTCTTTCTTTGAGCCGGCTTGTTCGTGCAAGAGCTGAGTTGCACACTGTGCTCCCCCCCGGTGCAAGACAAAGTGCGATGCTATCTCAGCCAATAGGCAGCAGGCCAGTGATCGAAAATTTCTGGGATTCGTCACATTGCATCAAGCCACAAAGCCCAAAGGCTGCGACAATGGCGCAACCGAATTCGGCACACTCTGTTACATACAGTAGTACACTAGCCATCTCGATGATCCATCAGGGTGGTTGTCCGAAGCGCAGGCCTCTTCGCGGCCTCAGCTTGCGGTGGGGTTTTGGACCCCACGAGCTCTGCCCACCTCCAGATGTCAAGCGGGACTTCTTGGGTGATCTCCCGCGCTGATCGCCGCAGCTTGAAGTTTGAACCACAACAAATATCTCGCAATTGATGAGTCAAGGAAATTTGCACTGAACCGTATCAGTCACCGAGAAGCGTCAAGAAAACTCTTCTTCGCTTATTTTTCCAAGTAACCGCAATCGTCCTTGACTCAGCCGCCATTTGACTAAGTGGCGTAACCGTTTGGCCGTTTGGAAGCAGTCACGGCGCTGCGACAGTATCCGGTCGCAGCAGCCACAGAACAGGTGATTTACTCCCAATCACGCCTTGGTGGGGGACCATTTGCGCGGCGCAATGAACGAATCGAGTCTGTGACAGAACCCCACGTTCGCGTTGACCAACCATACACCACGACATGGGAAGTTCTTTGACGCGTGTTTTCGTTCAGCATAATCCCTGGGACCGGAGTGGCGCTGGCGGGACGACTCAATCACCAAACACATTTGATGCTAGCCGCACGGCAGGGTGGTGAGCAATTGCATCATTTTTCCGACTCTGCTGTGCCCCTCACCATGCGGGACGAGAGATTGGCCAATCGAAGGGTAAAGATCATGGAGGAGACGCGAGATTGGTTGCTGCAGCCAGCGCTCAATCGGTTCAATCACGGACCAGAAACAGCGGTGAAGTTATTCCCATCCCTCAGCCGGCCCAGCAGCAGCTTCATCAAACTTCATTCTGACTGCCTTCTCATCCCCCGCTTTGTGTGGAGCTTATATCAAGGATCGGCAAGGGGCCAGAGCATCGAGCCTGCCCACCTTTGTCACGCCTGTCACCCACACCAAAGACAGTGCGTCTTCTAGCTGCTCACACGGGGGTGTTACCACCAAGTGGTGCCCGCCGATATCGTCTATTCGGCGTCTCGGAGTCCCTGACGTCCGGGCGAGCCGGCAGCACAGCGGGCACGGACCGACTGCAGCACGGAAAGCCGGGACCCGTCCACAGCGGCGGGAACGGGTCTGCAGCTGCCCGGCTGTTCTGACGCTTTTCCACATGTACGGAAGGGGCCCCCGCCCAGCTTAGTCTGTCTACATCTAGGACTCTCATTTTGGCGCCAGGCTAACACCTGGAGTGGCGATGCTGGAGTGCCACACGGATCCTGTCGCATCACCACTGCAGCGTGCTAGATGGCGGCAGAAGTCCATGGTCTCACGGGGGCGCGACGGTCCGGCCGACTGCCAGGGCCGTGTCACGGCACAACATAAGACAGCGGAGGAGTACCGCCATCGAGCTTAAGGCGCCAGTACACAAAACGAACTCCCTAGGCCGGGCGACTAACAAGCGCTGTGCCCGACTTATGCAACCGCGGCCTACATAGGACAATTTGCTGACTCGCAGTTCGCTCGCGCGCGCATGAGAGCATCGCAGCTTCGGGGCACGGAGATCCAAGAACCTCCGTCCGAAGGCACCAAGAAAAGAGGTTACATGGCAGATGTCTATTTCACGAGTACGCGGTCCATGTTCGGATGGCTTCAAGACTGCGGAGTAACTGACGTAAAGGAACGACTGTGCCCGTTGCGTTGGTCCATGTGCTTCTGCTTCTCGCCTACTTGGGAGTCGTAGTGTTTCTCAAGCACACTCAGCTATTAAGCCAACTACAAGGTTTACGGAAGGTTGTGACCGACTCCATCGTCACGCCTTCGCTTCGGACGACCGTGATGGTGTCGTCGCGCTACCGTGTCTGCAACATCGGTGAAGGTTTAGGACTGCAAACGGTGGTGCCGTTATCTGAATTGGAAACGTACCCCGCAGAGTGGCTGCTGCTGGGACATGTCGCACGGCCGATGGTTGTAAGCATTCCTCTCTTTTTGTTGGACGCCGAGATCCCGGCATCAGACATCGATCGTCATCAGATGGGGTGTCGTGTGTGACCCCCATAACAAGCACGGTTCTTGCTTTTGAGCCCTCGGCAGTCATCATGGTGGGCATCGAGGCCCTCCAGTGCTCGACGAACCGTGATAGTTCACCATGTCAACAATGCATGCTCGAAACGGTGAACATCAGATATTGCCCGGCGCCACACCAACATCAACCCCCCCCCCCCTCACGACACCCCTCATTTAGTCCGACACGGAACCGCGTGTGCTGCGCTAGTTTGGGACAGTGTTATCCGCACCGACTCTCTCTTCATGGAAATTAAACTCGGCGGAACTCACGGCGCGCTTTGCACAGTATGGGCAAGAGCCTGTTTTGGTATTGCAAGAGTTCGAGCTTGCTTGTGCACGTCCAGTGTATGGGTCCTCGACCTTGAGAGCCGCGACCCCCGCCCGGACTCTCGGTGGGGGCGCGTAATTCGGGCGATGCACCATCCACCTTGATGCCAAGTGCTCCTCGATGCCATGGCGCCTAGGGCTAGAACTTTGGGATGCGCTTCCTGGGACGCAGCGCCGAGGAGTCGCATTCGGATTTGCCCAAGCTAGGCTCTGCAGAGTTTGGCACACCGACAAGGTTGCCAATGCGGCATCGAACGCATGCGGCAGGACCAAAGAGAAGGGGTTAAACTGGGACGCCACTACGCTCCAGCACAGACGGGGCACCCATGAGAGGGGCTGGCGGCCTCGACTAAAAATCTGCGCCTGCCGGTGGTCGTTTCGGGTAAGGTCCCTCATTCCACCAAACAGCACCCGTGGTGGCGATTTATCGAGGAAAATTTCCGCTTGAGACGATACGAGAACCAGATTGCGTGTTGAAACCACCAATATAGCAACAAGTAATGCCCGTCAACATCCGCCTGCGACGCTGTCATGGTTGGGATGGAGCCCGGCACGTTGCAACCGGCGCAAGTCTTGCAGTGAGGTCGCGATCTGGACCCGCACGCGGTTGACCCCCGCCGAATCGCGGCGTTCACTGGTCGAGATTGGATCCTGGGCGTTCAGCCCTGGGTCTGTGCCGAAGAGCCGGATATCACAGCCAGGGGTGCGTCAAACTCGAGCAACATGGCGAGATCGATTACTCGCACGCCCAGACGGGCCAGCATTGGTCATCTAACTACCGCAGCAGCTACGACGGTAGTCTGA
Organism: Chaetomiaceae sp. B2702; assembly: GCA_023628455.1. Classification (NCBI taxonomy): domain Eukaryota; kingdom Fungi; phylum Ascomycota; class Sordariomycetes; order Sordariales; family Chaetomiaceae; species Chaetomiaceae sp. B2702. Next base: position 381,471 of record JAMAKP010000016.1, on the reverse strand, counting down.
TATCTTTGCACAATATTCGGCCATGGGCTGATATTGACATGATCTGATATGCACCGTGGTGGACACCGATCCCCACATCGGTCACCTTTGACAAGCGCCCCCCTCCCCCATTGAGGGGCTTTCGAGACGGCCTCTTAGGGGGTTAGGAGGGGTTGTATGTACTGTGGAGGCCTGGGCTGGCTATAATGATTGACATTAGCTAAGAGTCACTATTGAGAACAGGAGGGGGCTGTGGGCGGCGATTCGCCAATGGCTCGAGTCATGCTCGCCGCCAATAACAAGCCATCTCCGGCTCCGGACCCGACACCGGCCGGTGCGCCAATGTCAGAAGGTGGCCGACACGGTCCTTATCGATCGGATAGCGGTGCCACGAACCTGAACAGGTTTAGATTTCCCTATCATATCATATCAGTTTTTACTGTGTATACACACACCATCCCGGTTTTCACCTTATCTCGACCGTCCGCGGCTGCCCTTCCTGTCTCCGTCTGACGCCTGCAATGTCCGCCAAGAATATGAGGGGTAGCAATCAAATTTATCAAGGTGCTCTGAAGCTGGTGATTCCCGAGCCACATGCGAACCGTCCTCAAGATCGATTGGGGGCATGGCAATCCTTCCAGGCCCCCCTCGATACCGCCCAACATCCCTTTTTAGAGTTCAAACAGAGCAACATGCATTAACGAAGAAGCACACCAATGCAGCAACAGGTGGATTTTGCAAATATATCCGATCGCATCCCTGCTCCCCGAGTCCCATCCGAAATGGCGATGCCTCCAACATGAGACGCATCGGGGCCTGCAAAGGCAACCGCACTGCCCGCTTGGTAAACCAGACCGCGCAACGGCCTGTGGAACGTGCAGTACAGTAGTATGCTAGCGCCGGGGGGGGTTGCTTGGTGGAGGGTTACCATGCAGCTTGCTGCATGTAATGTCCAGACAGGAGGCTTGCTTGCATGGATGCGCTCCTTGCCCCCAAGCCAATCGAGCTGTCGGGACAGGGAGCGGTGTGTGGAGCTTGAGGGGCGGTTGCAAGATTGCTGTTGCTATGGTTATAACTATACCGGAAAGGGTATTATTACTTGCGGTATGTGCATTTTCCTTCTCCATATGTTCTGGGTGGGTGGTGATGCCGGTGGAGGACCGGAAAGCCGACTTGTGTTGGGTTCGAGACGGTGTTGTCCCGCATCCGCATAGCTTACCATTTTTTTTTTTTGCTGTAGTTCTTGTTTTCTGCGGCTGCTGCAGCCTGTAGTTGTTCGCTGCTGCTGCATGCGACTCGGCTGTGGTTCACCGGTGCAGCCTTCAAGGTGGATGGGCGGCATGCCGTACGCCGCTGTCTGCAGCCGGTGAGGCGCACTGGGTAGCTCATCTTGTCCTCCTCCACCGTGATGGTGTCAGACGCCGTGTGTTACGATTGCTGTTACTCCTGTTCAACCCGGCTGATTTTGTGCCTGTCCCCGGCGTGTCACAACTGAGATGACAGGCTTCTCGAATTCTCGTTGTTCTGTGAGCTGGCGGACACCGCATTTGCCATCTTGTTTCCGATTGTCCATGATAGGGGTCTCAGGGTCCTCACAGCTCGTCTGTCAAAGAGGATCGTCCCGAATCCCGTTTCGGCTGGCCGCCGGCCGGCAACTACGGCCTCGCGATCAGGTGGTATGCCGCCATATGCTATACAAAGCAACCCCTCTCGTGTAAGCACACCCTCGCGCCGACGGTCGCTTCGCACCCCTCCTCCACTATGGTGGCGTTAAACAGACCTTTCCAGTTGCTAGCGCGGCTCTTGTTGGCCACTGTTGTGTAGGACTCCCTCCCAGATTCCACCCATCATATCTCGGAAATGAGAATACATAGTAGATGGCCTGCCTCTTCGGGAAATACCCACACACATTTACCTCGCCTGTTGCTCTCCGCATACAGCGGGGTCCGGACGGTCAACCCCAGCCCCTTATCTCCACCAGGGTATCGCCTTGTCACAGACGCGCGCGGCACTTTGGCCGCAGTCCTGGACCACCCAGCGGGCGGAAGAGGCCCGTTGATTCGTCGATCCTTCGACGATGCATACTTCAGGCCCAAGAGGGCGTTGACAGTGCCGGCGGGCAAGAGAGCCACAGGGGTACTGATATCAAGGGTCCAAGGGTCTGTAGACAAGAATGGCATGACATGAACCAAGGTCCAGAATGCCGGGATCCGCCATGCCTCCACTACTGCAGCATCTGGACCTTGATATAAGCCTCCTGAATAACCGATCCCACCGTTGCCGTCATTGGCTTGATCTGAGCTTCACGAAGCGACCTCCAGGTCTGTGGCACCCCCTTATTGTGATACCCGAGCCGTCCTATTCTCTTCTCAGATACGACCGCATGAAGTGCCCACGCACGCACAGAGACTATCTGGGAAGGACGGAGCTCGTCTGTCTCCTATCTAGCCATCACGGCAACAACTTGAACACCCTCCCAGCCGAAGCAGGTCGCGCAAATAGTGGGTTAGCCAATGAGAAATACCCAAGGCCTCTTTCCTGTCACTCTCCATGTAACGGGGCTGCTGATTTGTGAAGAGGTTCGAGATCAGGGCAGGTCTGGCCAGTTGGCGGGCCGGCGCGATCGACATCTTGGGGGTGGGAACCACAGCCACTGACCGGTGGGTTTCAGTTATGATGCATATCGTCGCGGGCCGTCTCGGCGTTGCTTTATTAGGGGAGGGGTGTGGTTGAACAAATGGCGGTTGTTGAGTTTAGGTATGAAAACAATGACCGAGAGACAACAACAATCTCTTGAGGATCAGGAAACAAACCAGAGCATGAAAACGTTGCAGAACCGAACCCCATTCTATAACAGATAGAATGAATTCCACCAACCATTTCAATAGCCTACCACCCAGTCACCTCACCGGTCTCTTGCAACACTTTTGCCCTCCACACCCGGGCTTACAAACACGTATATTCTATCCCGGACACTGTGTAACTCGGTAGAGGTATAGGCTGCAGCAGATTAGTAACCTACCCGCCACCACTCTCTCTTCCGAGCTCTCTTGCATTGGGAATGCAGACCTAACATCTTGGAATGTGCGTTCTTTGGCTTATGCCCTTTGCCCGGTTGCTAACGTATACGCCGGCCGGGCGACATGCGAGATTGACCAGCGCATGTAGGGTTCCTATGTGGCGTGAATCGGAGTGAACGTCTGTCTATCACTCATGCTACTGTTTGTCGAAACTAGATGACGAACAGAAGCTTACCCAACTTGAATGTAGAGTGGGCTTCGTTTAGTCTCGAAAGTGTGCAGTATTGAACGGGTAGTCCTCGACTCCAGTAGCCATGACACCCAGCTAGAACCTGACTCGGGAAGGGGGAAGACATGACACAAAGTCCGTCTACTCCCACGTTTACAAAGTTGACATCTCTTCGCTGCCGCTAATTTACCTCGGCGCCGCCTCCATCCCTCTCTGAACTATCCAATCTCCCTGACCGGTGTGGTCAGGCGCTGCTCACAACCGCGGCAAGTGAGAGTTGATTATAGCACCGGTCAAACTCCGTTTTATCAGACCTTGGCAGGCTAATCCAGTATTGGATAAGGTCTAGAATGGTGAATGACGCCAAGTAGAACAAAGCTGTTGGTGAGAATGGTTTGTCCCTCGTTGGTAATACGTATAGCGCCCTTATTTGTCATTACAAGTACTGTTCAGTAAATATGACTCTCCGTTACTGATTCGTGAACCCATGGCTGTTTCCGTCTCCTTTGCAGTTTTACCTCCGACGTCAGCGGCTGTGTGCTTCTTACCGACCGGGCATGGGTCTGACAGAATGACACAAACTCAACCTCATCACATCACGCTCAATGTAACCGGCACCCCATCATTATGACCAGCCACAGCCGCCCGCCCGCAACCGTAATCGTGTCGCTAAACGAATATTGTTAACCCCCCCATGGAAACACATTACACAATGACGCCAGTTCTGGAAACCAGGTGGGGACTTTGATCCAAATCTTGTCCATCAACGCCAACGCCAACGCCCACACCACATTACAGCTCGCCACACCTTTGCAGTTCCTAGCTGCATTCTGAAAGCCCCCAGAAACTACCAGAATCCTGCATCATGTTCCAAGTGCCCCTAAAGAGCGGGAACACGCTACTTTCGCCGCAACGAGAAATGATCGGCACATGTGTGGTAATACCCGACCTCATGCGGTCACATTACCCTCGCCGATGTCAAAGTTAAGTCTGGTCAATTTGTTCTTTAGGTCCTGTGATTTCGTTTGCACTAGATTTCCGGTAATACCTCAAACACTTGAAAGCCTCGGTCGACCCTACATCTTTATGTAATGAAATGGGGCCATGTATGAAGAACAAGAAGAATCCTGATTCGTAGCCTTGAGGAACCTTCTCACTGGCCCTGGCCCTGGCCCGTCAGACTCTGGTGACCGGGCGCATGGAGCAGCGAGAGCACCTCCCCTCCCATGGCAACCTTGAATATGCCCTCTTGCATCTTGCCTCCCACAACGGCCCGCCGCCTCTCACGCCGCCAATGCCCAACAGAACCATCGGGCCTCACGTCGCAGCGCCACCCCATTCTGGGCAAATCGTCGGGCAACACTTCCTTGATGGCGACCAGTATGTCGATCGCGGGGGGCGCGCCTCCCTCGATCCTGTTGATCACGGCCAACGTCACAACGCCGGGTCGATCGATGCTCTCGAGGAACTCGTATCTAATGTTACCATTCCCGGTAGCCCAGTATTTGCCCCCGCGCAGCCGGTGGCTCTTCTCGCGCCGGGCCAGCCACTCGAGCTGGCATGCCGCGATGTGCTCGTCGGTTGTCGAGAGACGAAGCCAGTCCTTGTACTGTGGGCTCAGGGCGCCGCTCGTCCCCAGCCGGGACTGAGTGATGTTATGGATCAGCGTCTTTAACGACGTGCTGTCTGGCGTGTTCTTGACACACGCCGCCACGGCCGCGATGATGACGCGCAGATACGCGTTTACCAGGAGCTTCTTTGCCGGGGGCGTCTCGGGGTCTACAGGACACGAGACCCGCTTAATGGTTTCGGCCAGCTGACGCGAAGGCGACCGGGCGGCCAGGCTGTGGTCCCTAGTCATCGCCTCGTTCAGGTCAGAGGAGAATTCCCGCGATCTCGGGTAGTACATCATGCGCAAAACCATCTGCGTCAGCCGGACGTCGACGCGCTCTGGCGACTCCACCTCCTGCCTCGACCAGATCTGTTTGCCGCTGCGGTCGAAGCGCCGACAGCGTTTGACCAGGGCCATCTCAACCTCCCGCAGCACTTTGTCCATGTTGTCGGAGTTCCAAGACGAGGCGCTGACGACCGGCTCGCGGCCGCCGCAGTACTCCTTGTCGACCTCATCAAATACCACCTCGCCGAGGTATTTCTGAAGCGCGGCGTCTTCTGTAGCAACCTCGTTGCACAGCGCGACCCAGACTGTGTCCTCGTTGGAAGATGGCTCTGATACTTGCTGCTGTGGGCTTTGAGCAGAGCCCAGGAGGCTTCGGACCCTGGCGCCACTATCTCTCTGATGGTCCGCATGTCGCTGTAGGTGGGCTTTCCATGGAGAGCTCCGGTCCAAACTCATGCTGATCCGCGCTTGGAACAGGGGATTCAAATCCATGACACCGCCCCAGGACTCGAACTCCATGTCAGAGTCACCGCCCGAGTCGGAATCGCTATCGTCGCCGTTGCCGTTGCTACTGGGCTTGTTGCTCCGGCATCTCCCGTCGTCTGGCCTTGTAGATTCTTTGCTTGGGGTCGGGGTGGGGGTTTTTCCGCCCTATTGCCCTTGGTCCCGCGTCTCTGCTTGGAAGTGTCCTTGACATGTCCCGGGACGGTAACAATCGAGTCTCCGGGGCGTCGTAGAGATACTGGGAGAAGATCCTGTGGAACTTCGTTTTCCAGCGATACTTCGTCCGGCATGGCGGGCGCGAAAGAAGAGTAGAAGGTAACACGGCTGGATAATTAAAGTATGCACAACCTGGGAGTGCTGTGTCTTTTGGGAATTGAGATAAGCGACAAGTCTTTAAATCATCCTTGTTTTCTCGACATAGGAATGGCGGGCCCGTATCGACTTGGGCAGGGAAAGAGGAGAAAGGTCAATTCAAAGCCTGTCCGAGTGGGTAAATGATTACCTAGGTACTAATAAAGTAATTATCGGGCATTCCAAGGGATGTCTCAAATGCAGGTTCCAAACAAAACCGCCCCCCTCCAAGAATAATCTACAGTTTTAGGTTATGGCAATTGTCTACTAGGCAGCTTCCCAGAAAGAGTATTAGCCGCTTCCTTCCAACGCCATAGCGGCTATGATCAATGGCAATTGGTGCTCTAGGGCTAAGTCTGCGGCCAGGGCGGTCGCAGAATCGCAGCCTACCTAGGTACCTGCAGCCAGCGGCCAAAGACAGCTGAATGCGGCTTGAGACAGAGCCCCGGTGTGGTAGGTCAGGTCTGCCTGTGTCTCTTTCTTTTTTTCTTGTTTTTTCTTCATCTTGTTGTTTTGTGTGCGCTCCCGAAGCCTTGATACATCATAGTAGGGACGAGAAGAACACTGCTTCTTAGTAGCAGTGCTCGCTCGCACTCGGCAAGACGGCGAGGCAGAATTTGAGGAATCATCGTGCAAATGGCATCGCCCAATTCCAGCAGCCGAGCCCGGCAATCGACTAGCACCTGCAGCGTTCCGAGCAATGCCAGCCAACGCCCCAGGGTCTGTCCATCGAACATGCAGGCACAGCCCTGGAGATACCTGGGATACAGGCACTATGCCCGATTCATCTCGTCCACGAATGAGTTCTTCATCGTCCGTCGCTTCGGATCCATGAATGCGCGAGCCATTCTCCAGCTTCAGCATGAGTTGGTAAAGCTCGAGCCACGCCGCCCGTGCACAATGGCTCGTTCGAGAGCGACGAAATAGACAGGACGGACCGAGCAGACTTGCTTTGTCAAATCCAGGAAAAGTTGTATAAGTATAGTACGTCCTCCGCCACTTTTGCTCCGGTGGCTTCGCGCAATAAGGTAATTAGTGCAGTCGATTTGACGAACGTCCCTAATTACCTGCTCGAAGATAAGGTTGTTCTCCAGCAGTCCGCCATGAGGAGATATCCGGCAGCACCGAAACGAGACATCAAGAGCATCAGGAGATGGCACGGCCACTGGGACAACGTGGCCATAGACGACCACGAGCAAGCCTACCTCAAGGAGGAAGAAGACCTGATCTGCATCGCCCAGTACGAAAAGGTGCCGCTGCGCCGCCTGATCGATAGCTCGCAGGCCCTCCGCACCCTCCCGATTTGGCTCGACAAGAAGAAGCAAGTGCCAGACTACGACGCCGAAGCCGTCTCGTACTATTCCGACGCCAGGATCGATGCGTTCGCCTCGCTAGCCATTGCTGTCGTGGGCATGGTCATGCTGGTTGCGCCTGTCTGGGTGCTTCAGGCCTTGGGCGATAACACGACGGCGAAAATGGTGTCCATAACCGTGTTTGTCCTTGTTTGTCTTGTCGTCGTCTCCTTCGCAATGGTTGCGAAGCCCTTCGAGGCGCTTGGAACCACAGCAGCGTAGGTCGTCCCAACCCACCGTCTGTCTGCCCGTCCTCAAATTTTAAGCTGACTCTGGGCAGCTACGCCGCGGTTCTGATGGTCTTCTTGCAGCTCGGCGCCTCTAGTTCATAAATCGCTGCCGATGGACTCAACTGGGAAAACATTGACAGTGGTCAGAAATGGTTCTTCTTTGCGCAATAGAGAGCTAAATAACGCCTTCAAAAAGATGTGTTTTCTAAATCTGCGCAAGTTGTGTTGAGTCTAGACTGAAGGTAGTAGTAGTACCTACTGTAGCTAGCAAAGGCAGCACTTGTTGTGGCTCACCTCCCCCAGTCCTCTTGAGCACCGTATATCATGTTTATAGGTTAGCTGCTAGATTCCCGAGTCTCTATTTCCAAATTCCCAAGAATTGAGCCCGCCTCTCATATCGCCTTTGGATTGGTAAGCAACAACTGGTTGTCGGGTTGTTCCACAAGATGAATGAGCTTATTTTCGGAGCTATTCGACTGCCAAACCGTAGTTTAGCCCTACGCGGAGGAACTATAACCATGCCAAGAGACTGGAGTGCCGCACGCAGGCCCACAGAAGGAAGCTTGGGTTTTGGTTTCGTCTTACAAGTCCCGCATCTTGTTGAGTAATCAGCGAGCATAAGGGGGAGATGACTCGGAGACGGCTTCATTCACCAAAGAAAAGGATTAGAAAACCAAAGGGTCGTGAAGGTACGGTAGTGGCTCAGTGGGTGATAGCCTGGAGGATGTTGAAAATGGGACGATCGTCATGAACAGCCAACGTGCATGTACTTAAACCTCTTTCTGGCTGCACCTCTTGTTAGGCGTAACTAAGGTATGTTCTACCACACGACATCTCGGCCATATCAATCCAGAACGGCATTTAAGGTCTCCTTCTGTTGAATAACACATTTTGCTCCCGTTCTTAGCGATCCAACCGTCTCAGACACGACACTCACGGCATCCACCATGTCCAACCTCAACTACTTCAACTACTCCTCCTTCGCCGGCGTCCTTTCCTCTCAATCCCACTACAGCCAAGCAGTCCGCATAGGCGACCGCATCGAGTGTTCCGGCCAAGGTACCCACCACACCCCCTTGCCGCTAACCCCAATCACGCCTTAACCGCCCACTAACATTTAATCCCCTACAAGGAGGCTGGGGCGAACAAGGTGCCATCCCCTCCTCCCTCTCCTCCGAAATCGAGCAGGCCTTCGCCAACGTCGACGCCTGTCTGCGCGCAGCGGGAGGCAAGGGCTGGAGCGAGGTGTACAAAGTAAACCTGTACACGACCGAGCTGAGCGAGGAGGCGTTTGCGGCGTGGGCCGCGTGCATGAGGAAGTGGGCTGGGGAAGACCACCGGCCGCTGTTGACGGGCGTGTGTGTGGCTGGGCTGGCGGTGCCGGGGATGAGGGTTGAGATTGAGGTTGTGGCTTACGTCCCTGAGAAGAAAGGGGGGGATGAGGTGAGTTGAGCGGTTGGGTGAGAGGGAATGGCGTCAATATCGAGCATTTGGACCTCGATCATGGTTCGTGGCAACAGCTGTATTACTCTATTAGTGAACCTCACCAAAGTCAGGCCGCTAGGGTACCAAACATCATAGCACTGGCCTTCGCGCTGACTGAGCCGGAGATGGGCAGCCTTACGCCCTTTGTAAGCAACAGTGTGGCGGCTTGCAGGAGCTGCTTCGATGTCATTGGGGTGGGACTTGCGGGGAATAATAAATGGGCAGTGAGACGTTGCACATTGTGTGCATGGCCTCTTTGCATACAACAGCGCTACCAAGTAGACGGATACCAGACGATGGTCGTACTGCAGACTCGGATGTTTGAGTGCTCCAGCCATTGAGGCCGCCTGACGCTTTGAAGGTTGGTGTGTCATTAAGTTAGGTTAGTAGAGTAACACAAGAGCACCTGAGGCGTTTTAGGTCCGACTGTCCGAGTGTAAGCTTCACACAAGTGCCAACACGAGACTCTGAGAGACAAAGGGCTCGTCTTGGCAGAGCACCCGGCATCTGTCCTAAATTGACAACTGCCTTCAGAAAGCTGTAACAACACCGATGGCTGTTTCATCCTGCCACGACAGGTCATATGTTTTTGAAATCCTGCTTTCGGTAACAAGCCGTTTGGTGATATTCCCGGACGTGCGAAGGATTTTTTGTTTAACACCGATGTGCCGCTGACAAGCCCTTGGGGGTCAACCCGAATTACTGCACATACCAAATTAAATCCGACTAACACGGCGGGACTGACACAAAGGGTAGTTGCAGCTCACCCGACGGCACCCACTCAACACTCAACGTCGCCTCCACAAGCAGTCAAGCAGTCAAGCACCCTGCGGGTCAGGCTTCCTCCCACAAGTCCATCGCCGCTTCCACAAACAAATGCAGGAGCGGGGCGGCAGCCTGCCCATGGCCGTGGAGCCGCCTTCGCCCACCCCGGTCGGAGCGGACCCGATTTGCTTTTGCTCATTTGGTTAGCTTGGTTGCGACCCCAACTAGGTCCGTGCTGGGGGGGGGGGGGGGGGGGGGGGGGGGGGGGGGGGGGGGGGGGGGGGGGGGGGCGGGCG